>BROG01000094.1:1600000-1644075 GCA_030159075.1 Atrina japonica
AAGTTCATATTGCATGTAAAATTATTACAATATTTGCATTCTAAATCATACACCCCTGAATTCTAACAGTGGACTTAACCATTGTTTGAAATGGGCGACTCTATATGTGACTCCAGGGGTTGATGTGTTAAGTATACCTACAATTCATACTACGTGAATCTCTTCTGATATCCAAATCAACATCCATAAATAGTAAATCATTTTTGATAATCATTTAATGAGTCGGAAAACTTCAGCACCTGCTAATAATATTTTGCCAACAACATCAGGCCGGTTAAATAGTTATCAATTACATTTCAAATGATCATAAACTAAAGGTTCAGATTCCAACTGCACTTCCGAAATACATAATTGTTTTGTTTTCTTTTTGAATTTTGAATAGTGTTTAAGGCCACACTCAACAATTTTTTCAGCTATATGGTGGCGGCAAGTTGTTTTAATGGTGGAGGAGAGAACCCAGTTGCACTTACTTTTTCCAGTAGAGCTCTTACCAGCGCTGACAGGAAATACGTAATAAAATGATAAAGGGTGTCGTTAAACCCGATAAGGAGAGTGAGTATAACACTATCTGATATGTACATGGATATGGAAACCACGACGAATACTGAATATCCTCGATGAAAAACCTTAGTTTTAGTGTACTATATTGTTTCAAAAATGGTGGAGCGTCGAAATCTGCACGATCGCTATATGGCTGTCTTGTTTCACGCAACTTGATAAAAAATAATAGATGGGGTTAATACAAACAAAAGCCGATATCGTATTCACTGTTGGTTTTGGACAGCTTAGGTTCCAGCGGGGTTCAAACCTGTGATGACCAAAAGTAAGATACTTAATGGTTCACAGGAAGATCCCTTAACCACTCGGCCACTGAGGACCCAATAGGGAACTTTTGAGTTAGTCTGGATTACCGTTATGATCCTGTATTTATTCGCGCCTTCTCGATTTTGTTCCTCATATGTTCTTCTGGTTTTCAAATTTACCTTCGCAACGTATGTAAAGTAAATGGAAATATTTTTACTTGTTAGCGCATTAAATATATTTTGTATAAAGAAACCAAAGAGACTCTTAAAGGCCCATGACCGACGGTTTACGCTCAGCAAGTTTGTTAATTTTGTTTTAAATGATAATGTGCTTTGCAAAATGCTTATATAAAGATATTATCTTCCCTTTAAAATGCTTCTAAGTGATTCACTAGCAATTTGAGTTTAAAGATCAAAAATATTTTTACTCATAACGACAATAAATACAAATGGAGTTGCGTAATATTCAAGGCAACCTCAGATAAATAAGTTCAACATATAGGTTATTGTCATCTCGTATCAATCACAACTCGTACCTAAGTGAATTGGTTGACTCGTACCCATGTTTTAGCTGACTCGTGCCCATCGATTAACTCATTCGTGTCCACCGCCTGTTTGATTGTAGAATTATTTATGAAGGTATACATGTATTTACTAACAAAGTAATTACCATAATGCCGTTTGGTATTGAAATGACATACAACTATCTTTGGAAATTAATTGGCTTCAGAAAAACTTCGCTGACAGAGGTATAATCCAACTCACAAAACGTGATAAGCGATGATTCTACTCAATTTTCGGTTATGACAATCTTTATGGTAAAAGACTTCCACCGATGCATGACTAAGCCAAAGAGGACACAAGTTGAGATGGGCACGAATTGAGATGGGTCCGAGTTTACCAACATTCCACAAAGAAGTAAACACGTTACCATACAGGTGGCAAGTAAACAAAACAAAAAGGACAGAAAAGAAGAGAGATATAATCGATAAAAAATGGTGCTCTGCGTTTAGGAACAGAAAAAGGCGTTGAAATGTTCCGAGGAAGGAAATGAAGCTGAAACACAATTAATAATTTGCGACCTTTCTTTGAATTTCCCCTGAAGAAACCTCAATCTGCCAAGGCTATTAATATAACACTTCTGTTCAATCATTTAGACTCAAACTGGTCAGAGAATACCAATACTTTCTTTTGTTTTATCTATTTAACTTGAAAGTGGTAAAAGTATATGTATAGAAAAACAGTATTCTTATTTAGAAAAATGAATAATTGCAGTTTTCGGTTAAATACTTTCCTTTTGACGTACATTCATGTTTGACATGCTTTCCGTATCGATGTAACAGCAGTGACCGGTACACGTGCGATCGCTAATTCGGGGTGTTTGTATCATGTTTTTTTAATCATTTTCTGACTAACTGCAGTGTATGTGTGCACTAGTTTGATTAGTATGTCTTTAAATTGTATAATGTGTGAATCGGAGAACTTTTCATATACTTCAATTTGACCGGTCATGGGGCTTTTAAACATACCACAGTGGTTTATTTTGTTAAACGAAAAATTACTGAAATGTATGAGGCAGAGAAAAATGTGAGGACAGACCGGGAATCGAACCCAGGACCTTCCGAACACTTGCCGGGCGCTTTTACCAATTGTGCTATAGGGGCAATCTATATATTATCAAAACCGGAAATACCATTGAGGAACATTCAACTGGTGATAATAAAAGTTGGAGTGTAACGGTAAATCGGGCTAACTGGAAAGTTCCCTATAACAGAAGTGAAAACTTCATAATAGCAAATGGTTATAAAAAGTATCAAGGTTGTTTATCTCGAACCGTGTTTGGGTATGTTCCGGAAACGGTTTTAAACAGAAGTGGAGATGACTAGACGGACAGAACCCATAAATTATGTATATCTCCCGGCAACTTCATTGAGTGCAAAAACAAATTGATCAAGTAAGACTGAAGAATAGAAGAAAGGCAAAGCAATTTTACAAAACAATGCTCAGACAAACCAATTAAATCTCAGATTCTAACTTTTTCACTGAATCAAATATCATAAATCCAACGTAGCCTCTGTGACTGAGTGATTAGAGCACCACGCTTTGAACCATGAAGTCTCTCACTTCTGGTCACTTAAGGTCAGGTTTAAGTCCCACTAGATCCTAAGCTGATTTTTGTGAGGAAGTTTGCCAGTTTACTTGCGGAAGCTTGGTGGTCTGTTCCAGGGCACCCGGGTTCTCTCCAAAAATGAAAAAATGTTCAGTTTGGCGTAAAACACAATTCAAATTTTCCAACGGAGTTGCTATGAAATGGAAAGTGTACGCAAAAAACAAAAGAAAAAAAGTAATGAATGAATAAGATTTTATGTACATTATTTCATATTACAAAAAAAATAATAATTGACATCAAATAGAATTTAAAAACATGCTGAATGAAAAAATAAGCAATTACTATACAAACAGAATGACTTTGAAGAACATTGCTGTCTACATTTTGAATTTAGAATTCTTTATGAAAGTGTATACATGTATCAATGAATGTAAAAACATCATATTTCATAGTGTAATTGCAGACATAGAATGCATAAATTTAACAAGAAAAATAAAGAAACATAAAGAACTGATATTATATCTGAACATTCCATACAAGTACTAGTTCATCATAACTTTAATATTCTCACTATTAAATAAGAGATTCAATTCTGAGACAAATATAATACATGCAACGAAAAATTACTCAACAGAATTTAGATATATGGAGAACAAATGATGAGAAGATATCACCAGTTGCCAGACTCCACCCTTTCGGCAGTACAAGAGCTTGGGTCATGGAATTCACAAACTAAATCTTTGTTACCCTTGCTCTCAAGATATTAAATCATAAAAATGAAGTTAATCGGTCCGGAGGTTTTTCAGATGTTGATAAGTGATTGTTCATTAGTTTACACACAAACACACACATGTACCAAAGACAAACGGCAACAAATAGCGAAAGGTCATCCGAGTCTCTTAGGCGGCCTAAAAACGTTAAATGACCATTCTTAATAAATATAGTTACGCAGATTTCTTTACATCAAAACATTTGACAGACAACTTATCAAATATAAAAAAAAAAATTGGTGTATAAAATAATGATACAAAGAAAACATAATATGTTACATATTTGTAATTCATGAACCAAAACACATGAAAGCTACATCAATGTTAATAGAATGAGTACATTTGTACATATGAATTGAAATACAAATGTCACATAAAATGCACAAAAATAAAAATAAAATAAAAATGGGAAGATTAAGAAAGGTAATCTGCACATAAACATAATATTCACCTTTGATCTTGCCAATGTATTTCTGAGGACAGAGATGTACCGACATTTAAACACAAAAATTTCTGAGGTTTTTTTTTTCTGTGTTTATATGGTATCTTACATGTATGCCACAATAAAACAATTGCTAAATTTAATGGTGGAGAAAGGAACTTGGTTACAAAATACCCGGATCCGGACAGAGACCACAAGCTTTCTACAAGTAAATTGGAAAACTTTCTCACAAAATCAGCAGTTTCCATTTGAGATCGAACCCGCATGTTTGTGGTGAGAGACTTTAATGTTATAAATGTGATGTTCTTACCACTCGGTCATGGTGGTCCCCAAAAATTTTAGGTTAATTTGATCTTGGAGTTATACACTAACAGATCAACACACAAATAAGAATGCATCAAATTCGATTTGACAACAAAATATGACGGTTCTATGATAATATATTTTGTTGAAATTAAGCACAGCTTGTATTTTATCTTAAAAACCAAAATGACTTAAAACAAGGCATATAATACATACAAGTGAAAAAATATGGAGCACACATATTTACATATCGTACAGCTTAATCCTCGTGTTTACTATAGGGTTGAGTATAAAATGGAATGAAACGACATAATTCTTAGAACATACAAGTTACGAAAATAATTACAAGACTTAACATAAATATTTTCTCCATGAATTCACTGATACTGAATATTAGTTTTTGAATATTTTAGCTGCAATCATATGTTAAAAGAATCTAGCCAGTGACTATTTCAAGATTGGGAGGAAATGGGTGATATGTAGTATTTATTTTAGCACAATTACATGACAAAAGGATGGTTTTTGGTATTTTTTTTTTTTTTTGCAAACCTGGTTGGGTACTTTTGGGTGTATTGTAACATTGATATTCCTACTTTAAAACCACAAACACATAACAAATACAGGTTTTGTTTTGGGCACTTAAAACATATTTTAAATCATGGTATGGTCTGTAAAAGTAAAAACTTATTCCAAGTTAAAGAGGTTTTTTTCATATCAGGGCCTGTCGCCATAATCTTGAGAATTTACTTAAGTCTGAGAATATCCCCAACTTGGCTTGCTCTACCAATCAAATTTCACGAGAAGCCAAAGTTGAGTAAAGTTCTAAGAATCAAATAATTCTCAAGTTTATGGTGCCAAGCCCAGTGCCGGGCCTGGCTCCATAAAACTTAAGAATTACTTAAGTATAAAAGTTTTACTAAACTGTGGCAAATCCTGAAATCTGATTGGCTAAGCATGCCAACTTGAGAATATTCTCAGAGTTGAGTAAATTCTCAAGTTTTATCGTGCTAGGCCCAGATCTTGTAGGGGGTGAAACAATTTTATAAGAGCAAAAGCAATTAACTACCTGCTTACCTGCAAAACACGAGATAATTAAATGCTATAATCCAGTCAAGGTGAGTGGGTTATTAATAAATAAACGGATCCAATATGAATTAAGCAGAAGTCGAAGTATGATAAGTTTATTCATTGTCTAATAAAGACAGAGAACTTTTGACGTGAATATTTTTGGTATCTCAAATTACAGATATCATAAAGTATATGGGTGGACACGTGAATTTTGTGATAAGTCTTGATAAATAAATTAATTAATCAAAGGAACACAATTCATAGGAGTGTGGTAAGCACTGCTGCTCTTTATGCTGTTACTTATCAAATCATAGTACATAAAAATTAACCATGCGAACACCATTTTCTGACATTTCTCAAACCTACCCACAGCTAGTGAAATAAAATGAACTGGCAATCAATACATATTCATGAAGTAACATTTATATAAAATGTATTTACATAGATTTTTTAATGTGTTGAATTATAAAATTCCCTGCAGATTCAACTACATCAATGTACAAGGTTACATACACATACGTACAACCACAAACATACCAAAGACCAGTCACATTAACCTACATTCTAACTTACTATTAAACTAGAATAACCACTAATGACTACATATATTATGCTTAAAATATCTAACCCATGTTTAGTGACTAATTTTGCTAGTGAACATGCATTCATAATAATATGTAATATAAGTACTGGTACATTTTTTTGTTTTGACATGTTTAACAAAAATACCAAACCTCTGGTGTGTAATCTGGGTCCAAAATTACTAAATTTATAATTACTCAATACTCGAGCTCAACTAACATTTCCTTTATTTTAAGACAAAAATGTAAATAAGTATGCTGAACCAGACATTTTTATATCAATTTTGTTCACTTTAAGAAAACTTCGGGAAAAAAATAGTTTGAGTACAAAATCAAATTTTGAATACCACACCAAATAAATTTCTCTATATGGGGAAATCAAAAACTTGATCTAATGGTATTAATGTGAATGGTAAAAAAAAATGTCTTTCTTAGTCAATCAAATCAACAACTTTTACAAAATCAACAACTTTTACCAAGGACCTAGTATATAGTCACAAAATTACCGTAACTAGAAAAAAAAACTAGAAAACATACATATTCTTGAGAGTTGAACAGAAATTGATTTAGTTTCATATTGGTATCAGCGATATGTAATGATTTCTATTTTCTGTAAAAGTTGAATTCTTGAGTTGGACAATACATGTATTTTACAGGAAGTGCGAATGCAGCTTCTTCACTGCTTAAAGGATAGCCCTTGATGAAAAGTCGAAGTAAACCCATAATAGGTTGTTCTTTCACAATAACCCATAATACACAAACACACATTTATATATATATATATATATATATATATATATATATATATATATATATATATATATGCACAGTGGAATCTTGCTATCTCAAAATTCACTGGACCGCCCTGTTTACTTCGAGATATCCGAAATTTGAGAAAACCAAACATATTTTCTATTCTTATTGGACAATGACTAGACCTGCTCAGGGTACTGCCTAATTCAATTTGGATCTAAGCAATTATTAATTACACTTTCATCTTGGCTCGTTAATGGAAGTCGATTGTCCCGTGTTTTTTTAGGTAAACAAGTAATTTTAAGAATGATTTTTGCATACAAAATGTAAACCTTCAATCGCAGATGGTACCTTCGAGATAACAAGTGACAATTTTGTAATATTAAATATTTCGATACTTCAAACCAGAAAAATACTTTGAGATAAGCGAAATTTTGAGATAAAAACTTCAATATAGCCATAATAAAAGTAGTATAAATATACAGTAAAATAATTAGGACAGGCGGTTCAACTTTGACATAACCAGTATTTCGACTCATCCGATTTTGACATAATGAGATTCCACTGTATACATTAAATACACACACACCTGTGTGTTGGTCAAGAAACTGAAAATTTTGAAAAATTATTTATTCTTACAAAGCAGTGCATGATCAATTAACGTAAGTTTCATTATACTGATTATTATTTTTACACATGTTAACAAGAAATATATGATATGAAATACCTTCATAGAAGATACAGTTCAACAGACATTTATGCATTGATCCAAATAGTCACATTTCTTATACATATAAATTTCAGGCAAAAAACAAATAAAGGGAGATAAGCACCATTTGAAATTCTAAGTAAAACAGAAATGTCACAACCTAGATGGTAAAAATCATAAAATATGCATTAAAACAATAAAACACATTCTTAAAAAGTTTAAAATGTGTGTTTGGTCCAGTTGAAGTCAAAATTAATTAAAACAAGAACCTTGTGAATTACAGGACTATACAAATGTACATATTTTGTCATACTCAAACACGTGATTTTATTAATCAATCTTATTTTTTAGAGAAAATATTAATGCTGAAATAAGGGCATTTGTATAATTGCCTGGAGGTTTGTCAATTTTTTTTTCTTTACATTCACAGGAACTGAAATTTAAACCTCTTTTACTAAAAGATGTAACAAGCACACACAAATTTGCTGAAATGGTTATTCTTCATCACCACTAATGTATAAGAAAAACAAAATGAAAGAAGGTCTATATGTGAAACCGACATGTACACCTCCCTTTACAACTAGGGTATCAATCTTCAAAAAAGTAAAAGTTCATGCCAAAATTAGATAACCAGAAAAATGGATACATGCAAAACCATGATTCCCTCAAACATGTCAGATAACTGATATTGGTAGAGTTTGTCAACTTAACTTGTTTGAAAGGAAACAAATTACTTTTCAATTAAATTTTCTTTCTTTTACCATTTCATGGACCAAGTAAATCAAGAGAACTGGTATATATATATATATATATATATATATATATATATATATATATATATATATATATATATATATATCTATCTATATACAGTATATATATATATATATATATATATATATATATCTATCTATATACAGTATATATATATATATATATATATATATATATATATATATATATATATATATAAAATAAAACCTGCCTTAGCAACCACCGGTGTTTTTTGCTTTCCCCAATAGTACCATTTGTGTACAAATCAACCTCTACATTAAGTCCATCTCCCTATAAAAACTGGTTTTGTTGTGTCCCTACGGGGTCTTTATATACCGTACAAGTTTCACTGTATATATATATATATATATATATATATATATATATATATATATATATATATATACACACACATATATATATATATATATATATACACATACATACATGAACATATATTGACTAGCTAAAAATGATACAACTGTGCAAAGTATTAGACAATTAATAAATAAGACCTTGACTGGGCCATTATTTCACTCACATATGGTGATTATAATCAATTCATTCTTTGTGGCTATAGCAAAAATAAATACAACTAAAACTATCTAAAAAAAATACAATGAAATGGAATAGGAAAAAAAGAGATTATAGATCAGAAATAAAAAATACTTAACACATCGACACCTGAAATATATTGGACTCTTCTGTAAATCAATGACTTAGACCAGTTCAAATGTGTCTTTTGGGGTAAATGGGTCAACATACACATAAACATTATCATAACAATTTGAAATTGATTAATCAGCAATGGTCTGTAGAGACCACTGTTATAAACTACCAGATTGTTGTCATGGCGTTTTATGCCACACTCGGCAATTTCTCAGATATATGCTGGCGGTCAAATTTTTATCTAGGGATAGGAAACCCCATTATACTCTTCAGGAGGAAACCCAACCAGCTTTATATAGGTAAACTGGCAAACTTCCTCAAACATATATAAGCTTAGGCTGGCAGTGGGACTCAAAACTCCAGCTGATTTGAGGTGAGAGACTCTAGTGTTCATCATATAAAGCTCCAACCAATCGTCTACAGAGGCCCTGACCACATTAAGAAAACCATTACAAAATGTACAGTACAGCTACGTCAAATAAACCGCATTTGAGATTATACATATCAATGAAATGAAATGCCCTCTCTAGACCCTTGACAGTATTTATCAAGAAGTTTTTCCTGGGTCATTTTGGAATTGCCATCTACCTTGAATTGAGAAGCCATTGATGACATATACAATGTATGTATTTATGGTGCTCTTGAATAATATGATACTGTTTCAGATGTAGTCTACGTAAAGAAATGGATTTTTTCTTATTTTGATGATGTCCACTTTCATCACGGGAATTACGTTTGTATCATTTGGGGAACAAAAATGGATTTCGCATTAGAAATGTGGCTGAAATTTGACTAAATTTATATGTAAAGGAGGCAAAGACTTCTTATTGTTTGCGTAATGTGTCATGACAACAGGAAGTAATACATGTATTATCATTTTTCATCTTATTAAAAAAACACTTCATGTACAGTGTACAACTGTATGCAGAAAGGTGATCGTACAAGGATGACAGAGAAGAATCACAAAGTTATTGCTACCAGTATCCCAATAAACAACAAAACTGGTTTTTGTCCTTGCTTGGTTAAATACATGTTAGTTATTGCGTTCAAAAAATTCATATTTCGGTGCTGTGCGAATAAATTCTAAGAGTTCAGTGACATTACTTGAATATTCTGCGAGTGTATCATCCAGATACGAATTCTCAAGAGTGACCTTGTGACCTGGAATTTCTAACTGAATGATTCCGTCATCTCCTAAATCTTGCTTCAGATAAACAATGCCCTCCACCAAACATTTTTTGTTCTTTGGAACTTCCTGACAATATTTATCACTTTCCAGAATTTCTCGAGGAGATTTTTCAGGTGAATTTTCTGCTGAACTTTTGTCCGAGTTAATTTCTGAATGCTGAGAATTTCTTCCGGAGGTTCTTCCTGTGTCCGACATTGAATCGTCTATTTCAATCTCTATGCTGTTACAACCATCAGACCTAATTAATGCATTTATCTGGAAGTCGTCAATACCTATGACATCACATTCATAGTCAGAGGACGCAATGCTGTTTCTGCTAGTATCATCGCTACGAACTGAGGTGGAACGAGGGTGATTCTTTCTGATGTTAAATATGTCCCACATGCTGGACCCTTCTGTTGATGAGAAGACTTTTGTGGTGAAAGATTCTGTACAAGGGTTGCTGGGAAATGAAGACAGGTCCTCAGAATTGTGAATACTGACCTTGATATTGTGGATACATCCATACCTCTCCTGCATCAGGTGTGTATCCAAAGTCTGTGATGCAGGAGGGCATTGCCCGTTTTTTGGACACCCGGAAGATTGATTTAAAGATGAGAATGATGATGACTGATAACTGCTCCCGGGCATGTGATGGGGCAATGGAACGTTAGGTGGCGGATGCATTCCTAAACCTGGATATCCATAGGATGAGGAACTCGGATATCCAGGATGACTATGTGGGAAAGATCCTGGAGAGGGAAATGGATGACCGTGAGAAACTGATGGAATGGAGGCATACGGCCTAAACATGTCAGAATTATTAGGCAAATAAGTTGGTCCATTAGGAGGTCTCTCTAAGGCTCCTCTGATTGGCCCTCGGTCAAATGGTATATTTACAGATGAAAGTGCACTTGGTAATGAGGGGGTCAATGAAGGTGTGTACATACAAGGTGATCGGACATTTGTTCGCGCATCACTGACCAAGGATCTGCTGTATCCTTGGTAGTGCATGTTCATCATGGATGAAGAGTCTCTGATTGCAGTAGGAAAAGGTACGGGTAATGGACCATGCGGAAATACTGGACTACGAATATCGTTTATGTGTTGTTTATCAAAAATATCAGGATTTGAAATTCCAGGCAATATACTATGGTTTGCAGATATTGGTCCCAACTGTTCAAACTTTCCAGGGGAAGTAACTCCAGAAACTGGAGGAGAGGGTCCTTGCAGTTCTGGACTTTGAATCTTGATCCCACTGTCAGGTGGGGAAGCTCCATGAGGTAATGAAAAAGAAAAGCCCTGTATTACATTTCCTGATGACGAACTCGTGTTATGACTGTCAGATGCTGGCTTTGTCATTAAATTGTTGAAGAAACTAGGACTAGAGATTTCATGCAAGGAATTCGGAACACTAGCACTGTCTCCTTCATGATGAGGAGGGGAGGTCATTAACCTCTGTACATTCAGAGGTATGACTTCTTTTGGCTCCCGGGAGTATGGCTTTGGTTTTGATCGGAGATAAACACATTTCCGGTAAATACAGGTTTGTTTCAGGACGTCTTTCCTGATGCAGTAGTGACACTTGTTGCAGTTTTCCTTGACTTGACATGGCCCACATTGTCCACACCGTCGACGGCGTTTAAGTCGCACTCCACTATGCTCTTCTGGTGACAGGTATAAATGGGAGTTTTCTGAAAATATATATGTATGCAATTATTATTAAACTGCATCTCAGAGATAACATTTTTGCAAACAAGAAGTTCACCTTGAAGACTATTAAAGACACAATGACATTGATATCAATTTCAAAACTATACAAAAACTTGACAAATAAACACAGCTCCATATCTATCAAGGAACATATATGCAGTCTTTGAAATATAGTAAAACCTGCTTTAGTAACCATCTGTGTATAAAGACCACCTGGTCACAAAGACAGTTTTTTGTTGTTGTCCCCAATAGTACCATTTGTGCAAAAATCAATCTATATAAAGACAACCTCCCTATAAAGAATGGTTTTCTTGTGTCCCTAAGGAGGTCGTTATATATGTAAATTTATGGCTTGCAAAATATTCAAATTTTCATTTAATTATGAAGTTAAACTTCAGGAATTGACATTTATCAGGAAGTGATCTCTAAATGGATGATGAGTTTAATATATATTGACTTATAATTAAATTGCATTTGTATTTATAAATTTTTGCATGATAATCATGTTTATGATTGCAGTATTTCTTGACCAGTTTTTAGATAAAAGTTGATTTTCTTAAAATCTTTAAAAGTCCACCCTCTCCCCACCTTCTTCACTACATGTATATACACATTAATGTACATACATGGCATTCGGAGGAAAGGGATGTTCATATAGAATGAAAAGAACCAGAATGATAGCTTTCAAATAAAGATGGCACAGTACAATGTACATTGAAATAGAAGGGGAATTTTCTTTCAAATAAACATGTACAGGGTTTCAAAACCACATTATAATAAATAAATTTGGCCAGGGATTCAAAATAATTTCAAATAAAGCTAGATTTCAATGGAAAAGGGTTTCAAAAGACAAAACATTAAAGCTTGTTGAAATGGGTGTAAATTTTCAAAATAGATATTTGACCCACAGCTGTCAGGTTTTAAGGTCAATGGACTTGTGAAATTTTTTATTCCTTCAGCTCAGGTTAAATATTTTGAAAAGTCCAAGGTCAAGTTCACTAGGTCAAAAGTCAGGGTACTTAATGAAGGCTCTGGTCATAAGAAAGATATATGTAAAATATCAAAGCACTATCCCTCAACAGTTTAAAAGATATAGCCAAGGTTAAATGTTTTTGGAAAGTAGGTCAAAGTCCAAGGTCACGAAGTCAAAAGTCAAGGTACTAAATGAGAGCTCTGGTCATAAGAAATCTATATGTGAAATATCAAAGCCATATCCCTCATGGTTTAAAAGATATATTCAAGGTTAAATTTTTTGAAAAGTAGGTCAATGTTCAAGGTCTAGGTCACTAGGTTAAAAGTCAAGGTACAAATGTACATGTACCAAATGAAAGCTCTGGTTATAAGAAATCTATATGTGAAAAAATCAAAGCTCTGTCCCAATTCGTTTAAAAGCAACATGCAGACATGTATGTATAGCAAACTTGCAAAGGTTGAAGTTTTTGAAAAGTAGGTCAAAGTCCAAGGTCAAAAGTCCAGGTACCAAATGAAAGCTCTTGTCATAAGGAATTCAAATTTGAAATATCAGAGCCCTGTCCCTTGTCGTTAAAAAGTTAAAGGCCAGGTTAAAGTTTTGTCTACGGACGCTGCAACAATGACTGATGCCGGGGAAACTGCATTAGCTCTCCGGACATTCATCCCAGCCAGCTAATAAGTGAAATCGACTGTACATGTATGTTGAATTTTTGAATATTGATAAGGTTTTGTTAACATTTTTGATACACAGTTTCTCTCCATCAAAGTGCTACATGTACATTGATGTACATTTTAGATAAACTGTGTGTTTTAATTTACACATAAAAAATCAATGGATACGTAATATAAGTGACTCGATGCAATTTGAATCAGAAGCATGAAAGTAAACACACTGGATATTGGATAAGGATTTTAAACTTGCTGAAAGATAAAAGATTGAGCGTGCCTGTTTTTTTAACCATTCACCCCTAAAGAAACATATGGATTGGTCTAAGCCATTGATTTACAGAAGAGTCCATTGTTTTTCAGGAGTTGATGAGTTCATAGATTTTTGGTCATAAAGTGTGTCCAAACCCTGTTATGATAAATCCATTTTCACTTTTACTCATGCGGTTTATGATATACATTTGTACCCTTTTTTGGGACTGGTTCTTGTACCCTTCCAATTTGGAATATTACGTTGCAGTGGGCCAAATTGGGAAAAAGTAGCCACAGTAAATGTACATGCATGGTCATTTAATTCATAAGGGTAAACACACAAAACTTATGATTCATTTAGCTTAGAACTCTTATTTGACTGACAACATGGATGAAAATCTGAAGACTTACATTTTTGTAAGTGCAGGTCATACATGTACATGTATATACATAGTTGTACATGTACATGTATGTACAAAACTCTCCATTTTATTGTTTCATACAATAGAATGACATGGTAATCATAAATAGGAAACTTTTACTCAATATTGGGAAAAATAGCTGATTTTGATTTGGGAATGAGGTCTTTTACCAGACCCATATGTTGATGTTATTAATCCTTGTACATATAAAATGTATATGTACATGTACTGTACATGTATATAGCTTTAGATCAATAAGTCTTACACGTCTGTATACCATACATTGTACATGTGTAACTAACATACATGTACATTATTATGGATCTTGATTTTACTGACCGTCTCTAAGTACACAGGTGTAATGATTTTACTGACCGCCTCTAAGTACACAGGTGTAATGATTTTACAGACCGTCTCTAAGTACACAGGTGTAATGATTTTATTGTCCGTCTCTAAGTACACAGGTGTAATGATTTTACTGACCATCTCAAAGTACACAGGTGTAATGATTTTACTGACCATCTCTAAGTACACAGGTGTAATGATTTTACTGACCATCTCTAAGTACACAGGTGTAATGATTTTACTGACCATCTCAAAGTACACAGGTGTAATGATTTTACTGACCATCTCTAAGTACACAGGTGTAATGATTTTACTGACCATCTTTAATGACACAGGTGTAATGATTTTACTGACCGTCTCTAAGTACACAGGTGTAATAATTTTACTGACCGTCTCTAAGTACACAGGTGTAATGATTTTACTGACCATCTCTAATGACACAGGTGTAATGATTTTACTGACCGTCTCTAAGTACACAGGTGTAATGATTTTACTGACTGTCTAATTACACAGGTGTAATGATTTTACTGACTGTCTCTAATTACACAGGTGTAATGATTATACTGACCATCTCTAATGACACAGGTGTAATGGTTTTACTGACCGTCTCTAAGTACACAGGTGTAATGATTTTACTGACCATCTCAAAGTACACAGGTGTAATGATTTTACTGTCCGTCTCTAAGTACACAGATGTAATGATTTTACTGTCCGTCTCTAAGTACACAGGTGTAATGATTTTACTGACCGTCTCTAAGTACACAGGTGTAATGATTTTACTGTCCGTCTCTAAGTACACAGGTGTAATGATTTTACTGACCATCTCAAAGTACACAGGTGTAATGATTTTACTGACCGTCTCTAAGTACACAGGTGTAATGATTTTACTGACCGTCTCTAAGTACACAGGTGTAATAATTTTACTGACCATCTCAAAGTACACAGGTGTAATGATTTTACTGACCATCTCAAAGTACACAGGTGTAATGATTTTACTGACCATCTCAAAGTACACAGGTGTAATGATTTTACTGACCATCTCAAAGTACACAGGTGTAATGATTTTACTGACCATCTCAAAGTACACAGGTGTAATGATTTTACTGACCGTCTCTACTTACACAGGTGTAATGATTTTACTGACCATCTCTAATGACACAGATGTAATGATTTTACTGACCATCTCTAATTACACAGGTGTAATGATTTTACTGACCATCTCTAATGACACAGATGTAATGATTTTACTGTCTCTAATAACACAGGTGTAATGATTTTACTGACCATCTCAAAGTACACAGGTGTAATGATTTTACTGACCATCTCAAAGTACACAGGTGTAATGATTTTACTGACCGTCTCTACTTACACAGGTGTAATGATTTTACTGACCATCTCTAATGACACAGGTGTAATGATTTTACTGACCGTCTCTAATTACACAGGTGTAATGATTTTACTGACCATCTCTAATGACACAGATGTAATGATTTTACTGTCTCTAATAACACAGGTGTAATGATTTCACTGACCGTCTCTAATTACAAAGGTGTAATGATTTTACTGACCGTCTCTAATTACACAGATGTAATGATTTTACTGACCGTCTGACAATCTATCAATTAACTGATTCACCCCCTAAGACACATTTGGACCAGTTAAAGTCAAAGATTTACAGAAGAGTCTATTGTTTTTTAGGAGTTGATGATTTAATTGCCATTTATAAATTGCTAACAAGTTATCCAAAAAAAAAAAAATATTGACAGATGTACATCATGTATGGACATTTATTTTCAATAGGAATTTTAGTGTCATAAGTTTATTAAGCTAAATACATGTACAGAGATGTACGTGTAAATGTAATTATCTGAATGGAAATCATAATTTGGCAACGGAATTGGGAAATACCCGGCAACTTGGCAGGTAAAAATACCTACATGTACCACATTTGGAAAGTGGTGGGTATTGTGATGTACCCAAGTGTTTTGAAAAGTTATCTGGAGTGTGCACGAATTGTAAGAATTCAGCATTTCAAGGGAGATAACTTCCAACAAATTTTCTTAAAAGGGATGAACTACTAAAAATATCATCCCTAATTATATACATGACATACTAGATGCAGTTTGTTGTTCAAAAGTTCAATAAATCATGTCAATTTCCAATGCAGAAAATATACTAAAATAAGGAAAAGATATAGGGGAACTACAAATGTAATGTACATCTATACCTGATAGTGTCACTTCTTTAAAATTTACAAAATAAAACACAAAACAAAGGTTCACTGGTCTTAATGCTCACCTGAGAAATATATCCATGTTTTTATGCTGTTAGTATTATTACAGGTACATTGTTGAAATATTTTATAAATCAAAATGTTTTAAGATTTAAATAAACATAATCTTATTTCCTCATTGCCTGTTGACTAGTACCTGTAATCTCTATACCGGTACATATATGTTCATGTAATGTCAGGCAGAATTAAGGGGTACAGGAAGGGTTATTTCCCACTTCTGATATTTCCCTCAATCTAACCTGTATCAAGGGGTCTCCCATGGGAAATTGCAACAGTGACCTCTTGAAAGAGCTGAGAGGTGACCTTTTTCTCATTAGTGTCTCAATATTGTCAATTTACAAAGTGTGCAAATACGTATATTAAACTTGATAAACCCAGTAATCATTTCTGTAATACATTGTATGTTTCATTTTGTTTGGACCACAAGTTAACAGCACACTTAAAAATTCATACTGAATGGCCCTTTAATCGGGTCAATTGGTAACTTTGGATGTAAAAAAGGGATGACAACTGACTCTGTTAGAAAGGGATTGCTTATTGGGGAATATTTACAAATGTATACATGTATATATATACAAAAACAAAAAAACATAAAGCGTAACATTAAAACTCACAGTGGTAAGAGTAAGCTTTCTTATTTGTAACCATAACTAAGAGAGTGTCTGGTGAGGAATAAAACGTTTATTTTTTCCTCTGGAGCTTGTCATAACCGAAAAGTGAGTAGAATCATCCATATGATAATTGAAAGGTTGATCCACCCACCATCTAATGTGAATCTGAATCGGACAATATATGAAACCAGGTTATTTTGAAGCATGGTACATATACATGTACGATAATTGGCTCCGGATATATATAAAGTGCTCTCTAGTGACTTGATTGCCAGATTTCACTTTCAGTTGCAAACTTACAATGTACTGTTGATTTTTTTGAAACTTCAATTTAAATGCTATTTTACGCCACACCTAACAATTCTTCAGTCATATGGTCTTCAGCAGGGGAGGAGAGAACCCATTACAAAGTTCCATGAAGGGGACTGAGCACCGGCCTTTGGCAAGTTAACTAGCAAACTTCCTAATGACAAAACACAAACTTGGAAGACACGATTATTAAAGGATCCCACATATAAAATGTGAAAAGCAATTGGCTTTTGTAAAATTGACCAGTTTTTCTGGTAAGGCCGGTGAATTTCGAAAAACCATGAAATTTCTAATGATTCTGAAATATCATCCACAGGAGATCCAATAACTTTCAGAGTTATTTTAAGGAAATTTGTACTGATAGTCATATCTTTATATATACATTTTACATGTGTGTACATTTCATAATCACTTGATCCTGTGTGAGTTTAACAGAATGTCATTCTGGGAAAACACTATTTGCAGTACAGTAGGGAATTCAAATGTGAGATTTTGTCAATTGAGAAAATCAGTCTGGTCAAATATGACACCTCTTTGGTCGTTTAAGTGGCACCAAAGCAGCTACATCCTTTTTCTGTTTACAAAGTGGAATATTTTTTTCTTAATTAGATATATGTACATGTACATGCATAAATTAAAGAAAATGGTGCTAACAAAGATTTATAAAGAGATTATTTAAGTAGCATATTGTGAATAAAAAATACATGTTCATGTACATATGTAAAAATAGTAGTATATTTCCCCCACTTTGTGGCACCCCACGTTCCCATGTTACCACATTCCCCTTTCCCGCGTTTCCCTGTTACCACATTTAGTCAAGGTAACATCTGTAGCAGTATCAATTTTTTCTATAATACATTAGGCAAGAGATTACAGATTTTTAGATATTAAAATGTTTAAAAATCTATTGAACAAAAAAGTTTTACTTAGAAACGAGATTTTCTTTCTTATCCAATATCTCTTCTAGTTGTTCCGCAACTCACTCTCTTTGGTCGGTACAGTTTCTTCGATCGTCTTTTTTTCGACTTTATAAATTTTTTCTTTCATTTCGCGATATTTCGTCAATTTGTGAGAAATCAGGGTGAATTCTTGATCGGAAATTTCTCCGTTTTCGAGGGAGCGGCTTATCAAATCTGTTACCAAATTAAATTTACTCTCGGCGTGAGACCGAATTTTCATGTGCTTGTTGGATTTTTTCATTAATATTCTTCGTATTCCCTTCGTGGCCAGACCTAATCCGCCAACTAGAATCACTACGATCTGAATGGGCAGGACCATTGGTATTAAAAACCCTATCCCGCTAATAACTATGCCTCCGCTTATAAGAGTGGCATCGATTCCTTCCATAGTGTTGATCACTCTTTTATATTTTTTGTAAACAGATTTCATCGTATCTATTTCCCGATGAAAGACCTGATCTATTTCGCCGATATTTTTGCAGATCCATATCCAACTGCGGGTACAAATAACTAATTTTATAAAAGCGAAAATATTTTTTAAGTGTCTAATATGATGACACCGTGAATCGATCCCGAATTGGAAGGTTTATTTACTGAAAAGTGTAAAGCATCGCCCGATTTTACTTCGATCTGTGGGTTTATCAATACTATATCCCCATTCTTGGTCTGAAAGTTTCTCTTTTCGACGTCGTTTAAGATTAACGTTAAATTTAATTCGCCTACCAAAGCTAACCGTATAAAATACCCGTCCAATAATACCTTTAAGCCGACCGATTTCAGCTTCCTGCCTTTGACTTCGAACTGAAAGGTATTCATCTTACGTTGATTCTTCTGAATGCGAAGAACATCATCTTTAATCTCTTCCAAAATGTCTTCTTTTAAATACCCTCGTTCCAGCTCCATGTGTAAAAATCCCATCACCGCCATTGTTTTATTTTACTATTCAATTTTTTAAATTCTAACAGCGTGTGAATCGGGCAATTATGATTGTCGATCGCATCACCATTTTTGTCGCGTAAATAGATTCTTATCTCGGTTATCATGTCAGGGCGCACTTTGAAAAAATCCGGACATTCGAATTTTTTCTGATACAAGGTTCCGAAGGCGGTATCTGGATAGGCTATGCTTTTTAAGATTGACGACGGTCGACCGTTTATAAAAGCTCCATTGATCAGCCCGCTCGCGTGAAAATTTTGAATCGCGCATGGTTTTAAATCGATTGGATATGCTGATTTGCTATATTTTTCAGTAAATAGGGTTTGCGTCGGAAAACCTAACATCTCGGCCAATTTTTCCTGCAATATCACGGCGTCCCCCGGGTTAGCAACAATGACCACTTGCGAGGTGTTTTTGTTGATATACAGCTTTTTTAAATAGCCAGTTAGAAAAAGACGTATATCTTGTATAGAATAATTGCACGCTTCTAGTTTATAAAAAACGCTATCTCTTTGTCCTCCTTTCTGATACTCGATCCGCGTGTCCTCTTTAACATTATAAATACCGTTCCAAAAATCTATCGTCGACGCACCACTCGTCTTTCTTATTATCAATGTATTTAGATAATCTCACCGGCTTTCCAATTTCCGTTATGACGTGAATATTTTTTATTAAAAAGAAAAAATCTTCTTAATAAGAAAAATGTTCGTAAAAGTGAGTTATCCAGTTGGGCCCAAGTACAATATTAAAGAGGATCTTCATTTAGAGGCGTTCCATGTTTACATTAATGAAGCCGATCATTTTCGGGCTTCGTTCGAAAATATCTTCTTAAAATACGACATCCCGGATATTTTTGGAGCCGGAGATGAAAACGTAAAAAAGCTATTGAGTAGATGGTATTATGAGCCCATCACCTTTTTGGAGAAATCAACTGAATTTCGTCGTTTGGTACTCGACGACGGGATGCGGTGTGTCCGTAATAAAAAAAAGGCGATTCTTTGTTGAAAAGTTTATTTGAGTTCCATATTTATCCTGATATCCTGATACTTTCCTCAATCCCGCCTAACTGATCTCGGGCTTTATTAATTTCTCTCCAGATATATTCTTTATCGCCCGGATTATTTTCTAGATCTTCTTCCCACTGCGAGATTGTTCGCTCTAATTCTACTCTTTTAGCTTCCTGAACCCGCAAGGAGCCGCGAATACTTTGTAAAGATTTATCTAATCCCAAGAGCTCTCTCACCGGTAATTCCGATGTGAGATCTTGTAGACTATCCGACAATCTTTCTATTCCTTCGTCTAATTGTTTTACTCGCGTTTCCTCGCTCAAGTCAGCCATCTCTATAGATTCGGTAACCCTTGCGACATTTTCCGATACTCTTTCGAGTTTTGGCGTAGGAAGCAAACCTAATCTCCTGACAAGATTAGTATCGCCACGTCCTCTCACCGTGCTGACTCTTAAGAATTGATCAGATTTCTTTTTCATAGTTCAGTCTTATCCAATTATCATTGTGTTTTATGAATAAACCACCTCACTCCTCTTTAAATTCTAAACACCCATCAACCCCTCCAGTTTTTTCTTTCCACCGGGCTAATAGCGTTTCGGTTCTGAGACGTTCTCTCTGATTTTCACGGGGCTCAATGGGTACATCTGGTAAAAGTTGTTCGTCGATATTTATGAAAGAAGTTTCTTCCTCATCATCCAATAACGGCGTTTCTTCTTCGTCATAAGTCGGATTATCGAATTCCCAATCTGCCATTTTTTATAAAAACTTAAAATTTTTATCTCGTAATAAGAAAAACATGATGAATTACGGCGATATCTTAAATCCCGACAGGAAGTTACAATGTACATTATAAAAGGTATTAGACAATCCGTTACAATTTCAAACAATCGATACACTAAAGACGAAAACCAAACGTTAACAGTCTGCTTCCCGAATTTGAGCGAAAACGACGTCATCGTTCCTCACATGACGCCTCTGGCATTTGATATCGAAGTTGCCGTAGAAGGAGGCGATAGGAGTAAGGCGGGTCTATACTACAATGTCAGGCGTAATATAGTAAAAAAAAAATAGAAGTCAAAATATCCGGATACACTGTTCAAACGATCGACAACGTGAACAAATTTTCATTGTACAACGATCTCTGGAAAATAGAGCGACAAAATTTGGCATACCAGGATATACAAACAAAAGCCATGAATATTTTAAGAGCTAAACCCTTCGAAAGATTACCCTGAACCGAATCGGAAGATTACGAAATTGCCGCGCGTACCTACGGGGGGTGACGTATAGTGGGGGAAACAGGGAAACGCGGGAACAGGGAATGTGGTAACGGGGTTACGTGGGAATGGGGAATGTGGTAACGGGGAAACAGGAAAACGCGGGAACAGGGAATGTGGTAACAGGGTAACAGGGGGTGCCGCAGAGTACGGGACATATACTACTACTAGTACTAGAAATATTTCCGATCTTGAGTGTAGATATTTTTTCAATTGTGATCTACACCAGACATTTCTCTACATGTATGTAATGCATCATACACCTGTGCAATGGTAATATACAATATACAGTAAAACCTGCTTTACTGACCTCCTGTGTATAAAGATCCCCTGGTTATAAAGACCTCTATGTACACTGTATATAAAGACCACTTTCCTATAAAAACTGGTTTTGTTGTGTCCCTAAGGGGGTCTTAATATACAAGTTTCATTGCACAATGTATTGTACATGTAATAAACATCATCCCACATGTACATGTCTGTACAGTGTAACCTTTTTGAGAGACCACTCTAATAAAAAACCAATTGTTTTGTAAGACCATTTTGATAATGAAATCAACTTTTAGATAAAACTTCTTTTAAGAGACCACCTATCATTTAAGACCACATTTCATTTGCAGCTGAGTGGGGGAGACCAGTTCAACTATATATAGATGTGTTTACCTGCGCCATCGAATGCAGGACTAGTGGGACTAGCAAATTCTTCTTTCTCAATGATGCAGTCCTTCTCTCCAGTATTGATGTGTATAGGTAGGTGACCATCGGACATAATGTCTCCCTGAAACACTGGCTGTCTGAAAAAACAAAAAAAACAACAACAAAAACCAATAAATATTATGATAAAACAGGATGTGTTTGTTAAACACAAATGCCTCCAGTCCCAACAAATGTTTGTAATGTCCTACATTTTGACCCCAAGGGGAATGTGATGTCAGTAAAGTGTGAGCAACCCTAAGATGAACTACTTCTAAGTTTGGTTACTGTATCACAATCCAAACTTGAAATATTGCACTTTATATGTAAGTGGGAAGGAATTACGGACAGACAAACAGATAAACAGACAATCCAAACAGAAGATGTCCCCGGAGGACCTTTCAGGCCGGGGGCATAAAAAAGCACATGTATGACATTTATATATCAAATTTAAAAAGGAAATTAAAATTAATTTGATTTGATTTGATTTCTTTTTTATGCCACACTCAACAATTTTTCAGTCATATGATGGCGTCCAGTTTTTATTGGTGGAGGAGAAACCCCGGTTACCCGGGTAAAGACCACCGACCTTCCGCAAGAAAATTGGCAAACTTTCCCACTTAATTCGAAATGACCCTAGCGGGATTCGAACCAGAGGTGAGAGGCCGTGTGATACACTGCACAACTAGATCTCAAGGAGTACCTATATGTCAAATTTCATAAAGATTCCTTCAGTACTTTCTCAGAAATAGCTAACACAAATTTTAATTGTTAAAAGCCAAGATGGCCAAATAGCAGCCATTCTGTGATCCGATCAACCTGAAAATGTACATGTACACTGCACAACAAGACCTCGGGGAGAACCTATATATTACATGTAATTTTCAAAAAGATCCCTTCAGTACTTTTTGAGAAATACCGATAACAAACTTTAATTGTCAAAATACAAGATGGCCGTCTGGCAGCCATTTTTTTATCTGACCCACCTAAAGATGAACACTGCGCAACTAGACCGCAAGGAAAACCTATATGTCAAATTTCATATAGATTCCTTCAGAACTTTCTGAGAAATAGCAATAACAAGAATTGTTTAAAGACAGACGAATATCGACTGACGGACCATGGATGCAGGGCAATTTGAATAGCCTGCCATCTGTTGATGCTGGGCTAAAAAAGCAAAAACAACAACAAGGCTGATTTTTAGACATTTGGACATACATGTATCACCAAGATGTATACATTCATTATAAATCATTGACAAAATTAACCATCTACATGTACATGTATCTACAAGTTAGATGTACATTTATAATTACATGTAGGTCGGAACCAAATACATGTACATGTATATGCTAAGCTTACATGTATATTGTAGGTGAAGAAATGAAACACATAAAATATACATGAACATGTATGGTCCAGACAAATAAACCGAACAAAGGAGTATAACTCTAAAAATAAGGGCCATACATTCTGTACGCATGCAATTTTTAAACACTTCATCTTATCAAAATGTAGTCTAAAGCTAAGGATGGCAGACATTTTGTAAATGTACATGAATTTTTTGTATGTACATGACACTTGTCTTCTTAAAATGTATACATGTATATGTAACAAATATGGGCAGCCTATAGCTAGATGAAGCCCTGTTCCCAATGTAAAGAAATGCACTTGTTCCCAATTTGCTGATGAAATTTCCCATCATGCCTATGGAAGTCATATGAAATTGAAAAGATTCTTGTACATGTATTTTCAAACAATTTTGTGTATTTTTAGATTTCCCAATATCAGTATATACATGTATAATGAAAAATGTTTCTAAATTCCTAATTCAAAAGGTCCAGGCCCAAAGCGGGAATTCCCAAATGAGTGTGGAAAATCCCTGTGTACATATATACATGTATTAATATATATACATGTACACGTATGAATTATACATTGTACTGCTAATTTACATATACAGTTGTACATGTGTGTATACTGTAATATAAATAACTTAAACTGTTAAACATGTCATCTTACCTTTAGGTTCATATCACATTTTATCTTTTTCCCACTTTTATGAATAAAATGAATCTACTGTCGACTTACAGATATCACCTATCTATTTGTACAAAAAGTACATGTACAACAGAAATGTACATTTCAATGTTCATATCATACATGGAAGGTGTACATGCAGATCATACAAACTCCACAAAATCACTCAGGGACCCCCTAGTCCAATTATCATGTACCTTTTTTTATATACAAGGACATGTTATGATGTATAGAAAATAAATTGTTTTCTTATTTACACGTCAATATGACATTTTAATTACCATAATTTACACACTTAACAAGCTTTTTGCCATTGGCTGATTCATGTACGATGATTTCTATAAAACTGGCATATATACATTACAATCTGCAAAATGTAATTACATGTACATGTACATGTATCAGTGTTGTACATTCAATGTGTGCATATTATGACTGGATTCCAGAATTCTTTCTACATGGAAATAAAGTTTACATACATTTACTTACATACAATACATGTCTATTTTATATTTGTCTAACTGGTGTACATGTATACATGTACATGTAATTAAATGTGTCAATTAATTATATATTCAGTTTTATAATTTATTTTTTTTGTAAATGATTAACTGATAAAATAAAATGTTTTTTTAGATTTCATTTCATACTGAAGTGGACATTTCGTAGATTATATTTCAATTATTTCATATGGAGATAGATACATTTGTACAAATGTACATGTATATTGTACATTGTATATTTTTAGATTCCATTTCAATCTTTTCCAATTGAGAAAGACTCTATTTCTGATTAGATAATTCATTTTTCAATATAAAATTAGTGTTATATGAATATTTGTTTACACTATTTTGTTGTAAATTGCCATTGTTGTTTCTTTTTTGTTTTGTGCAAGGCAACGTTCGCTTGTCCCTCAGTCAAATGGACTTGTATTGAACATGTGGTCAAGTACAATGTACCTCATGTATCATAATTGGGCCCTGAAGTACATTATAATTAAGTACATGTAGCCCTGCTACATGTATAATTAATACCTGTACATATACATGGGGATCTATTTCCTGTCATCTGTAGAGGCTCCAGGCTGAGAGAATAGAGCATTTCACTTTAACCCATGTGAAATTTCAAATCTACATGTTTGACATGTATGAAACACCATTTGACATTTGTACACGTACATGCATGCAGACATTAAAATTTGTTTCTCATATGTCTAGAAATATCCATCATCAGAATTGGGAAACGTTTCATACTACATATACATTGCACATGTATAACAATACATTTTTGAACATACCGGTACATGTATACAATGTATGTAGACTGTATATTTTTGAAAAATTTGCAAAAACAAACATACATTTGTACATTGTACATGTAAACTGATAGTCATAGAGTTGGTAAAATTAATGTATAATCACCTATCTACAACATATACATTTTGTACTTTATCGCTTTCATAAACTTCTTTTTTCGGGGGGGGGGGGGGGGGGGGGGGGGAAAAGAAATAATACATTTCTTTTATACATTCATGCATCAAGATAGATCCACGTGTATTTTCAAGACCAGTTCTTGTTAACACACACACACACACATATATATATATACACATATGGTGAATTCGTAATAAAGCGCCACCTTCTGTTAATTAGAAATAATGCCGGTATATATTGAGTTTGGCAATCAATTGTATTACGGTATCATGGAAAAAATAGAGTTACCGTTCTTTGCTACATGTATATATATATCTTTATATGAACAGAAAACAAGACAACAGTTCATATTGAATAATTATCTTGTTCATTTAATTATATAATTACCAGATCTTACTACTGATAACTAACTTTATACTGATGATCTCTAGTGACCAATGGGACTGATTCATGTACCACGTGATAACCAATAACATCTGTGTGGGACTATTGTCTCTATTACTATTAGTGATAGAATGACACTAACAGACGACATCCTGCAGTAACATCATTTCAGTGGGAAGATTACGCAGAGTTGCATGTACGTTCCATCACCATTGTAGATACTAGTACTGCACAAACATTATCAGTTATCACGTGGTACAAATGTACATGAATTAGGTGTAGTCCCATTAGCCCCTTCATTACCCATGATCAAATATGGAGGTACATGTATATCAAGATAACCAACACTTTGAAATGGACGTTTGTTCAGAAAGTGGCAGATGGCGATAATGAATTTGGCATATTATAAAGAGAATTATATATGTACATGTAGCCTATATAGCAAGAAAAACTTTCCTGAAAAAATGTGGCATTATTACGAGAATGGCAATGAATCGAGTGGTGATAATTGATACACAATTTGTCGGTTGCATATCAGTACAAGCGAAACAATATCAAAAACAATTTTGTTACATAATGTACCATTGCGGCTTATATTTCTACTACCCGGTATTCTATTTCATATTTTGTATTCCATTGTACATGTACATGTAAGTCACTAAGTGCAACTGGATTCTGAATCTTTATTTTCAATCAGATGTAATTGATAACATCAATAATATATATATACCGGTAAGGGGCCAGATGTTATCGTTTCTTCATTTGATATATATCGGCACTAATGGTAAATTAAAGTTTTCAGTGTTTTAAATATACATTTTGTACTACATGTACTATTACATTAAAATGTCAATTTATCAGAAAATCAATTATAGTTCATAGATTCTGATTGACCATGGTGTATTGTAAGTGACAGTATGAATTACAGGTATGCTTAATCAAGTGACGAGTACCACTTCTATTGCCTTATGCTACCATGTACAAGTACCAGAGTCTGGGTACTGTAAAATAATGCACAGGTGTGAAATACACTTGAGATTGACATATGTACAAATCTACATGTATATATATATATATATATATATATATATATATATATATATATATATATATATATATATATATTTTTTTTGATATTAGTTTTCTTGGTACAGCGATAAATATTTAAATAAAAAAGTGTAGAACATCACAATTTCTTTCTTTCTTTCTTTAATCCGTGAGACCATCATGGTTCTTCAGATGGATGTACTAAAGTTACTATTGTTAATTGTTAAATGACGTTCTAGTGACGTCACGCGGTAGCAATAATTTTTACAGAATTATATATTAAATATATAGATTATATAAATCATATAAATTATTTAAATTATTTTCTGGTAAGTTCTGGATCGAATATTTTGATAAAATAGTCTTCTTTTGCTTTTCTGAGATTTTCGTTATCATTCCACATTTTATAAAAAGGAAAAATTTTGAATTTTCCTTTTCCACAGTTAGCAAAATGTTCACTGCAGGGAGTATTTCAGACACTTGGGTCCCTAATTTGTTGTTTATATACATATATATATTACATATACACTGCAGGCTGACTGGAAATGTGCACATGTAGGCCTGGAAGTTTCATTTTTAAACGTGTCTAAAGAACATTTCATCTCCAAGTCCAAAATGTGAATGTCGTAAATGACAGCATGAAACATGTAAAAAACATAGTTGTAACATTTACAATGTACATGTACATGTTCTTAACCCCAAATTTAACTTTTACCAGGATACAAAGTTGAAACCCCAAATTTTACTTTTATCACGACACAAACCCCAAGTTTTCTTTACCAGAAAACAAATCTTTTAAGTGATGCATAGTACATGTACAAATCGTGTGGCAATCTTTGAAGTAGGGAAATTTTGGAAAAAGTGTTACACAGAACATCAGAAGCGTGCTATACATGAATGTCACCGAAAAAAATCAATGATGGCCGAGTAGATTTTTTCATAATCATATATAAATGTATGCAATAAACTCAATCAATATAAAATGATCAAAGGCCTGAATATGGTCTCAATGGTGTTGAACACATGCAGTTTAGAAAAACCTTTTAATCTGGCAAGTCGACTTGTATCTGTAGCTACAGCAACAACACATAGGCCTATATATATCGTGAGTCCATGACTACATATTCACAGTAGATACTTTATTTTTTTTTACGATGTCAAGCCATTTAGTGACTACACACATCAGGTGTCACACCTGATTAAATATACATGTAACTGCAAATTACACTATCTTTTTGATAGTACAGCAAAGAATTCTAATTTTAAAATTCTCGATAATTTTAAGATCAGCGATATATTCATACAGGCCCTATCACTGAACAATTCATTAAATGCGGATAATATCAACATCATACTACTTACGATTCAAAATATCAAAAATAATGTTTCAGATAATGGAATCGCACTTTTATACAGTGTATAGTATTACATTGTACATGTACATGTATCATCATTCTAACATATCCTGAAATTCAGTTCCGTTTGGTATCGGTTCTTTTATTACACACACCGAACTTCCATTTCCTCCATAAACTGCAAGCAACAACAGTCAACACACGATGTGTTTTGTGACATTTTGGCCACGAGGTAAATACTTGTCAATAAAATAAGTACGGTATTTTTTATTTGTAACTGGGTTTTAGCAATCCATTTAAACTACAAATACATGTAGAAGGAAATGGATCACTTTTGAAACTTAAGCTTTTTGAAAAGACAAATGCAGAATGGTTGTACTTCTACTTTCATTTTGATACATTCGTACTTCACATTTCAAAATCTTAGCTTCATCAGATTGGGAATTTTAAGGACCAATATTGAGAAAAAACAGATACTATTTCTGACTGGAAATGGACCGAATAACAGCCCCAAAAAGTGGCAAAAAAATTCCTGAATTCAATTCGTCAAATGGGCAACTTCGTACATAAAACAATTTGCCCCATCGTAAATTCAGTCACCTTGGGAAAACGGACACCCGTTAGTTTCCACCCCTGCCAGCGTTAATGTATCACTAACAGTCATGATTTTTACGTAATTAACATTACATATTTGGTTCCAGTTAACCTAACATGCATTTCTTCCATACTGTGGTGCAATTTAGATGGACACCAGTGAATATTTATAGAGAGAGTCTGCTGCTAAGTGGGGTTTCATATACTGCCAGTCTTCCAAAGGCACTAAAGTTTGTTCCAAATTAGTATTTAGCATTATGACATATATTTGATTATTTTCTGCGACTTTGTTGTCATTGAAAACATATTAAATTCTTTAATACAAGTTACAACTTCAAAAATGTTCTTTAAATTTTACTAATATAAATTACAAAATGTACATTCAAATCTGCATTGTACATAGACATATTATAATTAAAATTTTATTTATCTTTTTTAACCTAAAAAAATTAACTTTACATTATAAAACTAAAAAAAAAATAACATGCAGCTGACGAATGCTCAATAAAGCTCGCGATCTAGCTATTTATAGTAACAAAACGCGGTCGTTCAATACTTCGCTGGCCTACACCGTTGTTTACGCTGAGATGGCCGCGGCGGCAGCAATTAATTACTCAACAGTCCGCGGTAAAATTCACCCGCTGTTCTGGTTGTTTTTCGATGAAAGACATTGCGATAGTTAACAGGAAAATAAATGGCTGTTAATAAATATGAATAACGTTTTAAAAATGCACAAACAGTAACACTTTAAAGTTAAAGTAATTGAACAGATGATGCATACGAAAGTCGAAAACGGGAGATCATAAAACTCAAAAGTTGACACCTTTCAAAAGGCTGTGTACAAGACGGCGAATACTCGGCAAATCAAATATATTTTAAGTGTTTTCAATAATATGGTTGAATATTTGAATGCTGTTACTGTAGCACTTGCATAAAAATACGTACCACCAAACTACAGCCGATAAACAGTATTTCTTTTCATGAGAAGTTTTCCCTGACATAACCTACGCCATGCTTGTTTACAGTATTTAAAGTCTCACAACTAACTGATAATCATGGTTCCACTTCATTATTTTATGAAGGTAAACTTATCTATGTCAAGTGATAATTTTATTCATAATATGTTTTCTAAACTAATGTTTAAAATTTATTCGGAATCATAGTGCTTTTATGTAGATAATATTTCAATATATTTATCGGTTAGTTATAATCCGGTTTGAGTTTTTGTATAAAACGGACTGTTTGGTACCATTGGTAGGCATCGTCTAGAGAGTCTCGAACGTTATTGTCAAGATGGACAGGGATGTACAAGAATATATGGTCTTACTGAGGCAAAATGTGGCCGAATTACAGTCCCTGGGGAAAGATTGGGGCATGACAGATAGTGAAATAAATGACTGTATCGATCGGTCACTGGAAGAAGAATCTTTCAAAGAAATCAAAGAGGGACCAAAAACGACTGCGAGGAAAATATGGCTCTGGATTCGACGTGTTCTAAGATGGAGCTTTTGGATAACTTTAGCACTGGTTCTTGTTTCGATCGTTCTTTACATTGCAACGCTGGTACACCCATCGACTGAATTTTTCATCAGTGGTCTTTTGCAGCCCTATGGATATGCCATTTTCCGGACAATTCGTTTAGCTTCATTGCCAGTTCACAAATACTTCAATATAAGTAGTAAGTACACTGGTACAAATTAATGAAATTTTATTAATTTCATTTCTATCATAACATTGTTTCTATTAAAATTAATATTAATTATGGCATGTCATTTAGAAGACACAGATGTCGATCAATACAGTACGCAAATTCAAACATGTTGTCGTATGGCAAAAATGCCCTGACTGCCACGCTGCTAGTGTCGTGACAGACACTAACGCTGGTGGTTGTTGTTGTTGTTGTATTTTTGTTTAATGTCCCACTCAAGAATCTTTCACTCATATGCCTGTTATGGAGATGTCACCAAATTACAGTAAAGGGCTTCAAATTTGGCCCATGTTTGGCACTTGACTTACAGCCATTGAGCAGTGATGGTTCTTTAACGTGCCAACACCTACTGTGACACGGGACCTCCGTTTTTACTGTCTCATCTGAAGGACAGGAAAAGCCAGCTGCCTCAAACCTGCGACCCTCTGGTTACGAATCAAGCACTCAACAATGGAGCCATAAGGGCTCTCCGGTGACCCTGGTAGACACATGGTGTTGGGTTCATGTGCCCAGATTCCAGTTCGCATCTTGGTCTTTTCGCCTCGATTCCCCTTCACCCAGAGTTATTTTGCCCAGATTTTGAATATACATGTACCTATGTTTATGTATATTTTACTAATATTTGACACAGCAGGGTGTATAATACAGCAAGCCGTATAGGGAATTTATTCCCTATTTTTTAATACTAAAAAAAAATTGATGTTCTAATATTAACAAATCAATTTTGTAATTTTGAAAAATAACAATTTTTTTGTATATAAAATAGGAAATTAATTCTCCAACAACAGTATAGCTAATTAGATGTATGTATAAGTATTTAATAAGATGATTGTAATTTGTAGTTGGGTACATGTACATAAGCATGTATATCAGTAGCCACACATTTTTAGCATTCCATGAAAACTGAGGATGTTGACAGAGAAGTCTTTAATATTGAATGATTAAAGTAAATAATTAAAAAGAAAAGTTTATACAATCAACTTCACTTAGGGTGCACATCCACTTCTACTTCATCTTAAATACATTATATAAATAATGGCGAAACCACCAGGGTGAACTAACTAAGGGGTGAACAGGAATCGGGGTGACTGAACCCACATTCGTATACATTGGTCATGGCTGTGTGACTGTTACACACCAACAGTGGTGAGCATCATGGTAAACATATACTTGTACACTGTACTTGGAAGAATAAATATAAAGATGTCAACATACATGTACATTTTTTGTATAATAGTGTCAAGTTAATTTTTTCACACTATCAGCTTTGTTTCAAAACCACTGAAAGGATTTAGACAAAATTTTAAAGGAAGCAAGTACTCAAGGTCCTTTACCATGTTTGAGTTGTTGGGATGAATTGGTTGAGGGGTGGATCCAGGGTTGGATAAAATAGATTCCAAAAGGTACATATAGTTCAAGGTACCCCTCTTTGAAAATCTTCTTCTCCAGAATCACTGCATGAATTGAAAAACAAATTACTGGTATTTCTGAGTGATCTACCTGGATGCATGCATGATTAAAGTTTGTATTTTTTTTTAGAAATCATAATACATTGCATTACATGTAGATGTACATGTAATTTTTTATGCGGTTTTGAGGTCTTTTTGCACTTTAATTTGTCATTTGCATTTATTTCGTATGATTTCTTTGATTATCTCCCATTGTATTCACCATGATGCATTCATTCCATATGTTTTACCTGTAAGTAGATGAAGAAATGTTTTTACGAAAGAAATTTGCTGAAATGTAATTTTCAGAATTTTTCATGAATTTCTTAAGACTGCAAAATAGAATAGAGGTTGGGTGATTTTTTTTTCACATGGTCAGCTTGTTCCTGAAACCATTATAGAGATTTTGATAAAATTCTACAGGAAACAATTGCAAGTACTCAAAGTACCATATTTGTGGGGTTTTTCTTACCAGATCTACCTGCATATTATTCTTTCCACATAAATTTGTAGTTCTTAGGTGAGTGAATTAGGCCCACTTGGGCCTCTTGTTCCCAGTGCATGTTCATTGTACATGAACTTTCTGGAAGCTGAAAATTCACATGTACATGTACATATATGTACACTTGTACATTTATAAAATGTGACTTCATTTTGAAATTTGACACTTACATGTAGATTGGACGGGTAAAAATGATACAAAATGTATTTCAAACACACCCACATTACAATGTACATATACATGTTGTATTTATTCACTAGTGATATTGCCATATATATCAGGGATTTTCCTCCCTTAAAAATTCTGGGTCCAGGGTCTGGAAAATTGGGAAAAAAATATGACATTTTTTACTAAAAATAAAATAGAAACATTAATTTTAGATATTTGTTTGAAAATGTTTTATATTTTACTTTGAATTTCAAAATTGAGAACTTTTGCATACCTAATTTTGGGAAAATACAAGCTATTTTTGCATTGGGAATGTGTCCTGTAACTGGACCCAAAATCAGCCTTGGAAAATCCCTGTACATTGTATATTCAAGTGTGACTTTTGTAAAACAATATGTGAACAACAAATCAACACAAATATGGATATCAATTATAGTGGCATCTGCCATGAGAGACCACTGTTGTAAAAAGACCACCTTTCTTGGGAGACCACATTTTCAAAATCCTTTAAATAAATCCTCTTTTGAGAGATCACCTGTCTTGTATAAGATCACATTTCAAGGGCCGCCGAAGTGATGGTATTTCAAGACAGGTTTCACTGAACTACAAAATGTACAAATGTAGCCGTCGTGTAGAGGAGGGAAAATCATAACATTTGGTTAATACATGTACATCAGGGATTTTCCACCTTCTTTTGGGAATGGGGCCTGGGCCTTTTGAATTGCCATAGGAATTTTAGAAATGTTTTATTGATATTGGGAAATCTTCAAATAAACAAGTGTTTGAAAATACATTGTACAAGAATATCTTCAAATTCATTGTCATTTGATTGGACTTCAATTAGGAAATATCAGTTGCAAATTGGGAGAAAACGTATTTTTATAGCGTTGATCGTTTTAACTTTACACATACCATGTATCTCAGTACCCCACTGTGAAGTTGAAGTTTTCATTCAGACTTTCAGGATACTACAGGCTGTGTTCACTGGACTGTGATCTTCAACTGATAAAAATCAGGTGGCAGTCTTTGAAGTTGGGAAAGTTTTGGAAATGTGTTATGGATACTACAGTTTTTAATTTAAATCCTTGTTCAATAGTTCAATAGCTCTTTTAGCTTCTGATTAAAAAGTCAAAAAATATTTTTCGACTTTTTTTTTAGAGAGACCACCCACCTACATGTACTCACTCTCAATCTGCTACTGAAAGAGTGGTTGTCTCTCAGAAGAAGTGTTATTCAGACTGAGACATGTGAGAGGAATTATGTACATGTACATTTAATCGAGGAATTTTCAGAAAGTGGTCTCGGAATTAGACAGGTGGTCTTTAAATTTATAAGATTGGTCTGAGCTCTCTCGAGACAGATTCCGCTATACATGTACGTTTATACTAAAAGTTGAAAACTTACTTTTCCAATTTCGGACAATTTCTTTTTTTGATGAATTACAATGTACACACATTTTGTTTGATGTGTGGATTAACTGGAGCTAAATTTATATATAATTATTCATGTATATACATGTACAATGTATGCATGTATATTGTATATGTGTAGACCTACATTTGTACATACACAATACACATGTACAAACTTAAATCTGTCCTTACTTTGGTCACATTTCTATAAATTGTTTTAAAGTTCCATTCAGAAAGTGAATGAATACATGTACATCAGAGCTCATAATTATACTTGGAAGCATATGGCATTATTTATTGCCTTAATGACATTTAATGCCATGGTTTGTTTACATGTACATGGTACCTATACATGTACATAAATCTACATCTACGTCATGGATCAGTCATCTTTTACGTTGTATGTACATGTATGTAGTTGGAACTATTATAGGTATGACTGTGTGTACATTTTTGTATACATGACGTATTGTATATTGAAAGCCTGTTGAAGACTCCTTCCCCTAGCGAAATTATTTCGTATTTTCTTTTTTTCAAAATTTAAGTTTATTCTCCCTGCAGTTTTGCCAAAACATATAATATACAATGAACATGTATATTACTATACATTGTACATGTACATTCATTTGTGATGTATACCTAAATGAATCTTATTGGAATCTATCTTGTTAAAAAAGTCAGGGGGCACTTGTGAACATTAAAATGATTATTTACGAGAAATCACCGTGGATACGTATATATGTAAATATGTCCTATATCCTGTTCACTTCCAGATGTTGTTTATCAACACTAATTCTAAACTCTACAGGGAATGGACATACATGTAATCATTCACTGGAAATTTAGTCATGTCTGATGTTTTTTACATCCTGGTTAAAAGAAAAGGGGAATTTTCTTAATTTTTCAGGAATACATGTACATATGTTTATTTTATACATATACATACATATATATATATATATATATATACATACATATATATATATATATATATATATACATACATATATATATATATATACATATATATATATATATATATATATATATATATATATATATATATATATATATATATATATATATATATAGATATATATATATACATGTATATATATATAGATATATATAGATAGATATATATATATATATATATATATATATATATATACATGTATATATATATATGTACATACATTGTGTATATATATATATATATATATATATATATATATATATATATATATATATATATATATATATATATATATATATATATATATATATACATGTAAATATAATTCATTGGTGTGTGTTTAGCATACAATGTACATGTACATCAATGTACATGTACACATAGACATGTTCCTGCATAGAGGCACTTACATGTACATTGTAAGGCATGTACACTACATTTATTTAAAAAAAAAAACCCAAGCAAACAGAAAATTACAAAAAGAAAACAATATAAAATACATGTACAAAACCAAAATAAACAAACAGTCCAGCAAAAAGTGATTAAAGACTTCATTGATGGCTTATATTCTACATGTACTTGTACATTGTATATGTATAAATGTTCATGCATATTATATACACGTATGTACATGTAAATTTACGTTGTACTTTGTACATGTACAAAATTTACACATACATGTACCATACATTTGTACCTGTAGAGTGTTTTTTTTTTATGATTTCTTGAAATACACATGACATACATGTACATGTATAAATGTTCGTGTAAATGTAACATTTGTAACATTCAGTTGTAATTAGATTTCTGTTTTATTTATGATTTATATTTGTTTGTCATGTACATGTGTTCATTGTAGTCAACAAACATTTTACAAAGTTACATGAACATGAACATGTCTGTCTATAAGTCTTTGTGCATGTATATGATTTTTTTTTGTACAGATCAAATACATGTACATGTACAGGTATATTTCACCATTCATATAAATGTAGAGCTCAATTTGTAAATGAAAATATTCTCTAAAACATTTCTAATCACATATATATATATATATGTCAAATACAAATCACCTAACCGCCTTTTTTGTTCTCGATGAATTTCATTTTTAAGTCTTCATTATTGCTATTATAACCTGCAGGTCACAGTCATTCCTTTTAGTATAACCTATAAATTGGTTACAACGATTTCTGTTATTTTGTGGCCTGCATGAACAAATGAGCTGTCCTTTATTTTATGCCTCCGTCCTGAAAGATCGTTCGTCTGTCTGTTTGCGTGTCTGTCCGTAATTGCGTGATTCTGTCCCGTCTGTTTTTATGTTTGTCTGTAATTCCATCGCGCTAGAAATTTGTTGGGATGGGGGGCATTTGTGTTTCACAAACGCATCTTGTTCTTTATTAATACAGTGAACCAGCTTGCAGAGACCACCCTTTCTGCCATTGAAATGAAATGTGGTCTCTGAATGAAAGCAAAGTGGCCTCTCAAAAGAAGTTTTATCTAAATGATCGTTTAACCAGGTGGATTTCAGATTTCAGAATGTGGCAACAGAAGACAGGTGGTCTTGTGTGTTGGTGGTCGAAATCTCTAGCACAATCTCTAGAACGTTTCCAGTGTTTTTCCCTTTGCTTGAGTTTTGGCATTTCAGATGCATACATGTATTAAAAATATTTTCAGGATGCATAAAATGAATAAAGTTAGTTCCTAAGGGGGCACTTTAACCATATTTGAAATTATTTTGAATCTCATTATTGGAATACCGTATTCGACCCATTAAGCGCCCACATCCCTTTAAGTGCCCCTTTCTCTTTAGTGCACACAATCGAGAATCTTTTCTAGCAGGTTGACAAGAAGATGTTGACCTGAAAAACCGTAAGTACATGTAACAGTTTATCTGTAGTCCCCAGTAAGAGAAGAATATCAATAGGTGTCCTTGGTAATACATGAAACTACATGTACAACTTTACCACTGCGCCTTATAAAAAAGTACCGGTAACTGCTTTACATCAGTTCGACTATTAATTGGTCTAATTAAGCACCCACCTCTTGTAGTGCCCTGGATATTTAATGGGTCGAAAACGATATGTTAAGTTTACTTGGGCTCACAAATTTTTATGTTGTGGGATCTAGAGACAATACATGTACATGTAAATGCACCTATAAATAGAATCATAAGGTGCGTATACTACAAGTTTTGTGTTTGTGTAGGAATGTACATGTACGGGAAATGAGTTCTTACAATTATTTTCTCTTGTAATTTCAGATTTGTATGATTCGGAATGCCTTGTGGACAATCCATGGTTTCAGGAACCGGAGTTTGAATGTGAATATTGTGAGAACGTAAGACGAGCTGAACTGATGGACAGCACAGACAATGAAACGTTGATAGCACAGTTCATGTTAGAGGCCAAACCTATTCTATTTAAGGTAACGAAACTGAATCTTTGAATTTTGAATAGTGTTTTACACCACATTCAGCAATTTTTCAGTTACATGACGGCAACCAATTTTTAATGGCGGAGGAGAGAACTCGGTTACAATGTACCTGGCTGGAAGAGACCACTGGCCTTTCGGCAAGTAAACTGGCAAACTTTCTCACAAAAATCAGCTTAGGTTCCAGTGGGGCCCAAACCTGCACCGACCAGAAGTGAGAGACTTCATGGTTCAAAATATGATGCTCTAACCACTAAGCCACGGAGGCTGCGATGACTGAACTTAGATTGTTTGTTATTTGTTTAAAAATTGGAAATGTGGTCTCTAAAGATAGGTCATAATGGAAAAAAAATGTTGAAGCAGGCAATTCACTGAATGTGGTCTCCCAATACAGCTGTTCTATTTCATGGCAGTGGTCTCATAAGGCAAATTCTATTGTACATGTAACTGTCTCAGAAAACCTGTAGATCTGTATTCTAGTGAATAAGAGTACCAGTAACAGGAATATATTGACTCTTCAATAAAAAGGGAACCAAATGTTTTAGTTTAACCTACTTACCCTTAAAGACACATCTGGACTGGTCTATGTCATTAATTTACAGAAGAGTCCTTTGTTTCTCAGGGGTCAATGAGTTAACACAAACATTAATTTTAACACAAAAAAAACCTACAAATGTACCGATATACATGTACTTGATAGTACTGTGCCTGTGGAAACTGCCTTGAGTGACCACCCTTTCTGCCACACAAAAGAGGTATCATTCACAGATCCAGATTTATTTAACTACCGGTAATTGGTTTTCAAAATGTGGTTTCAAAAGACAGGTGGTCTTTCAAGACAGTGGTCTCTCAAGACAAGTTTTATTGTACATGTATCTAGAAAGATAATTTTACTTGCTTTGTTTTAATTCACTGGTCAAGGTGAAGATCTGTTTTGGAAGGTTAATTTCAATGGGCACTTGTCTGCTGTGCAAGTTTATGAATAAATGAATATTGTTTCCATCTGTTGTCTATGTCTGTATGTAGATGTACAGTAAAACCTGCTATAGCGGTCACCTCTATATAAGGATTAACTGTTTATACATGTATTTACATACCGACTGCAATTCCCTTCATTGCAAGTAGGCTATATAGAGCGATATATTGCATATTCCGGTAAATACAGTCGCGTGGCCCGAGTATTAACCACTTTACTTTTCAGCATAAGAATACATGAACGAATCAATAAAGAATAGAATATCACATGTTTATTTCTTATATATTTAATCTTAAAAGCCATACATTAGGTCTACCACAAAACAAATAAAAATCAAAGTAAGAAATCGGAAACACAAGACTACATCCGTAGCACATTGTACTGCCTACACAGGCCCATATCGCGATATATCTAGGTCATGTTATGACCAGAACCACAGACCACCGTCTGGCTTCATAGTTACAACAGAAAGAAAGAAAGTAAGGCCTAGTGCAACTTTGTCAAGCATCTCTTGATAAACAAGTCGATTTGTTTGCCTTCACTGTATATTCCTATCAGAAACAATTCGTCACCAGCATCGTGCTGCACAATGAATTTTATCCATGGGCAATTGCTTTTATACCCCAATGATGTTCAAAAAATGAAAAACAATCCTTAAATAAATGCCAGTCCCTTGACTGCATACTTCAACTAAATTGAACCTGTGTATTATGGTCCCCACCTGTCACTATTTTCTGGTCCCATGGGTGGCTTTATGTACAGGTTTCACTGTACACGTATATACATTGTCCAACTTACATACATTGTAACTAGGCTGGGTGGAGTAACCTTTTGATTATCATACAGATGATTCTTTTGACTTTTCGGTCATGACAAGCTTCACAGGAAAAATGTTTTATTCCTCACTCGATACTCGGTGACAAGTAGGAACAATTACTCATGTCAAAGTAATTTGAACGTTGTTACGCTTTATTTAATTATCTAAAACATTTTGTAAGATTTAAACTCGTCCTTGTCAAGAAAGGGCTCACGAGACTCCACTCCACCAGGTTATATGGAGTTAGTTATAATATGTTGAGATCTACATAAATTTGTTTATTTTACAGGAACTTGCACCATCTGTGGTGACATACGAAGACTTAAAAAAGATGTACCACAAGAACAAGAAGGTGATGGACAAGTCCGTATATTTTTTCCAGTCATCGGTTGTTGGTATGAATACAATTGAGGATATGTTTACGGATGACATGGCTGAATTACTTCCGATATCAGATGGTGTCTCAATTCACTGGCAAGTAAATTACATATACAAATTCCTGATAATGAAATCAGAAATGAGTAAATTAAAGCCTTTAGAGAATAAGAAATCAAAGCAAAAAAAACAAACAAAAAACAAAATGGGGTTGAGGAAGGAAGAATCATAAGCATACCCCATTAATTGGGATATTTTGGTGTCAGTAAAATTTGGCCACTTTGGTCATAAAATGAAGGGTTACTTTCTGGTCAGTTAAAGTTTGGCCATTTATGTTTATATCATGTTTAAATTTGACCTACCATAAGATATTAAAAAGTGCCGGTAGAATAATTAGAATTGATGTGTCACATGGTACTTAATTAAGATTTTAGTCCACAAAAAAAATATGGAAAAAAAAAAGATTTTAGCCTACACAGTGTTATTTTAAAAAACCCTTTCTTTGTTAATCTATACAACACTATATATTTGGAAAAAGTACTGGAAGAAACATTGTGTACATAGTTTGGATGGTTTAATTTTGGCCATTTAAATAGGGTGGACAAATTGACCAAATTTAAACAATGGCAAAAGTATCCCAATTTTCGGTAATACATCTGGAAATGTTCATGATATTTAACTTAAAAAATTCTGCTTTGGAAAAGGAATTTGGAAATGTGTTATTAAAAAAGTAAATGGAACTGGAATGAAACATAGTTATTTAACATAAAGAAAATAGTGGTCGTATTAATCTGAAATACAGTATCATGAATACATGTATGTGATTTTTCTATTTTAAATTTTAGGTATTATCAATTTTAGGTTCTGCTTTCATCCAAAATTTGTCAAATAAAAATAATCCCAATGAGATGACTTCCATTTGTAAGATTTGTTGCAAGAGTTATCTCTCTTGAGTTATTGTTACTCATCTTTCTCCCAATGCCTTGGTCAAATTGCACTAACATTTTAGAAAGCTCATACTCCGTAGCATGTCCTTTAGCCTATTTCAATAGAAACTGAAAGAAGACAGACACTGTCAGCAATTTTCACGAAAAACAATGTAAGTAGGTATTTACATGTACTTCCTCTTCTATTCAGAAAAAAAAATTGCTGATTTCTATCCAAGTTCAACTATATATATATATATATATCTTTTTGCTGGCAATTTTTACATAATTTGTCCCCCTATCTGAAAAGTATTGAAAGGACTTAATTGAGTACACATGTTTATTCAACAGGTTAGAGATGGGGTGAAAAGAATTTTCATTTTATACTATTTTATACTGGTTTTGTATCAAATATGAAAATCAAAGAATTATTATTTTCATAAGACAGGATGTAGGTTTGTAAAGTAGAATGAAATTATTTTTATCAATTTTTTTTTTGTCCCTGATTATTTGTGCTCTTGTTCAACAGAAAACATATTCAGCCTGTCTTAAAGGGGCATTAGCTGTTTTTTTAAAAAAAAACATTTTCCCCGATTTTTATTAATTAGATTGATATACAATAACAAAAAAAGAGATATACACAGGCTTAAACATTTTTAAATCCCTATATATTTTGTGTAAATTGCTTCAGAAACCTGGGGCCCATTTTACGAAAGGTCATAAGTCCTAATCTTAAGACTTAGTCCTAATTGTCATGGAACTGACCAATAAGCGATGCGTTGCCATGGTAGTTAAGAATAAATGTTAGGATTTAGGACTTACAACCTTTCGTAAAACGGGCTCCTGGTTTTGCGCTTTTTCACTTGCAATTGAAAAAATCATCCTTATTATTTGTATATGAATACCACACTGTACCCGACCTTATTATCACAAAATATATAGGAACATACATTTGTAAGATTTATTATGTCTGTGTATAGCTCTTATTTGTTATCAAGTACATACAAGTGGTATAAAGTAAAAAAAAAAAAATCAAAATATTTTTTTGGGTAAACACAGCTAATAGCTAATGCCCCATTAAACTTCCATAGTCTCTTGAATGATGTGTACTTGTATATCCGTGCTTCAGTTATCTAGCTTGTAAAATTTGGCTTAGGGTGAAAATAACACAAAATTAAACAGGAACAAAATTTTTCAGGTTCACAATACTGTACGTAAATGTGGAAAATTCCAAGTGTTGTTAATCACGCGTTTTCTTATACAAACCATTAGTGGGGGGGGGGGGGTATTTTATGTGATGCCACACCTTAGTATGACCAATCCTGTATCAAACAATTCTTCCTCTTAGCACAACTGTTTGACTGGTATGTGGTGGGTAATTAATATGAAAAACTTTTCATCATGTATTTAGTGTAAATTACCCTCCACACATAAATTTCCATGTTTACGGTATTTCATTTGAATCATGTCTTATGAAAAGATTACACTTTTCTCGCTGAACAAGACTACACTACCATACTGGTACTGTAGCAGTTCCCGGACGATAACAGTTCTCGGACGATTTATAATTATGGGTATAATTAACAGGATTTCGCAAGATATTTTCCTACATGTCGTCTGCTTATACAATCTAAAAAAAAGTACTGCAGCCAGAAATTTCAAAACAATAATTTTTAATAGATTGTTACGTCAGTTTATCTGTGTTCCTCCCAACTTTCATTTTCACACGCTGGGGGAAGTGATGTCATGGCGACATGAGAAAAAATAAGATTATTAATGTTTTAAATCAAACAAAACATATGGATATAATTATATTGATATAAAATTGCTCACTCCTAATAATTAATACATAAATTTTGTCCAATTCACTCTTTGTTGAGCCTAAGGAAATTCATTAAACATAACCGTCCGGGATCTGTTACAGTAAAGGTTAGGAAAATGGCGCCGTACTTCAATCGGGGAAACTCTAAAACAAGGTCTTTTAGATTTTTCCCCTATTGTTTCTTTGCATATTTTAAAGGATCTTGAGGTAACCTGTTACTATACAGAATTTTATATTTGAGTGCTGTAAAATAAGGGAGATTTTAAGAGAAATCTTAATAAATCGTCCAGGAACTGTTACAATACCAGTACATGTACAGTTTGTGTGAAATGGTATAAGGTTATTTTCATTTTTATGTCCCGGCCTGAAAGGGCCACTGTGGGCATCTAGTGTTTGGATCTTCCTTCTGTCTGTCTGTCTGTCAGTCTGTCTGTCTGTCCGTAATTCAGTCCAGCTTACACATAAAATGCAATATTTCAAGTTTGGATTGTGATACAGTAACCAAACTTGGACTGTAAGTTCATCTAAGGGTTGCTCACACTTCACTTACATCACATGCCCCTGGGGGGGGGGTCAAAATGTAGGACATTGCAAATATTTGTCAGGCCTGGGAGCATTTGTGTTTCACAAACATATCTTTTTGTTGTTGTTGAAAAACTTGATAGTCTATTTCATGTTTTATATCAAAACAATTCTGTCTACTGTTACAGGCAAACGAAGAATGTTCCGGCCAGTAAAGCGATAAGGAAACTTTTCCCTCGACCAGGCTTTGTTCCAGCCGACAGTGAGGTAGCACTAGAGAAAACTGTATTTCTAGATGGTCCGAAGTCAGATCATTATGAACTGGTAAGTGTTAAACATCAAAATTGTTGTTGTTTGAAATGTTTATGTTGTTTGAGACTAAAGAGAGATGATCTTGAGGACAGAAACCTGTTGGTAGATTTGTCTAGATCTGATCATTAGACCTAATATACATTTTAACTCTTCAACCCCTGAAGTCATATTTGGACCTGCCCACTCTAAAGAATGGCAAAGTCCACTGTCAGAATTCAGGGAT
>BROG01000095.1:600000-1037500 GCA_030159075.1 Atrina japonica
TAGGCCTACAACCATTCGTCATTTCAAAAAGCTTAAGTTTCGAAAGTGATTCATTTCCTTCAATTTGTAGTTCAAAATGCATTTCTAAAAAAGATTAGAAACTAAAATAATTATTTTATTGACAGTTCAACACGTTAATCATGGCAGAAAAATGTCACAAAACACATTGTGTGTTGACTGCTGTTGCTTGCAGTTTATGGAGGAAATGGAAGTTGGGTGATAAATGAAGGAACTGATACCGAACAGAACTGAATTTCAGGATGTGTTAACCTAATATAATGTATAAAAGTTGTAAAATCTTAATTAAAGGTAGGTGAATGATAAAAGTAAAATTAGTTACTGTAAATAAAATAAAAGTTTAAATGAAATACATAAAAAACAAAAACAAAATATGGGATGTTAGGAGTATTGTCCAGACTCTGGGGTATTGAAAATAGCTTGTCTAATGTTACAACATAAAAATGAACTTAAGAAATAACGTATATCTATTAACTCTCATTGGTGTTTTGTAATGTATGTAGTGTACAGATCATATATTAAGACTGAAAATGTCATCTGTACAAAATCTCCCCCTCACCTGTTATAGCTGTGGGGGAGATCTCCCTCATTAAAGGTTTCAGAGGTTTGCAGGTATGTACACATGCTTGCATTTTCTTCTCTAGTCTAAATTGACCACAGTTTTTGAACACTTTTGATATGTCATCTTTACAGGCCTAGGTTGCAAGTCCTAATTTTGACAGGACTGAATTTTACCACTTAGTAGTCTTAATAAACATTAGTTTTGATCTCCATATTTGTAAGAAAAGGTTCTGATTATACATATACACATGTAAGTCTCAGCAGCTAGGTTAGCAAAATGCCAGCATTTGTGAGTATTTTCCATGCCGACAGTATTTACTGGCAAATACATGTACCGGAATTTACTGGTCGATTGAATTGACTGCCCTGAAAATTATACCATAACCTTCCATCAAACATTATTTTGGGAAAAATTTCTATCATACTGGTCAATTGACTTATTCTAATGTTACAGTATAACCCTAGGACCAACCTACCGGTATTAATTGAAATCTTTTCATTTATATGATTTTACTAGGGTAAAGGCAAATACTGGTCAACTGAATTGTCCATTCTGGAATTTATACAAGAACCTAAATATTATAACTTTTCCAATAGAACAAGATATCATTTACAACATTTTGATGTTTCCATCCTGTTACTGTCAATCCAGCAAGTCTCTTTATGTAAACATGCCTTGAAAGTTGTTGTTTAATAATTACAATGTAGATTGTTGGACCCTAATTAAGTGTCAGTGACAAGATCGCAGGACAGGTGAACCTTTACCTGTATTTTTATGCTATTGAATTAAATGTCAAACTAACACAAATTATCAAAAATTAAAAGATTTTACAAGCATTTTATTATTATTTTCAAATAAAAAGTAAATAGCCATTGATTTACTGTTTAAAAATATATACAGAAATGCAGATATTAAAAATTGTAAAATATTTTAAACTTTTTTCATTTATGGTGAAATATAGATATTGTAATATTTTATACTTTATCATTTGTGGTGATAAAATTAATTATATCAAAGTTCAGTTACTTATAAGTAAATTAGTATTACACTGTATTTATATTATTTTAAGTCAATTTAGTTCAGATAAATATGCATTTAATATTTTATTGTAAATGTCAAACTAAGACAAATTATCAAAGAAGATTTTACATACATATTAACAATGCATTTTATTATTATTTTTTCAAAAAGTAAATAGCCATTAATTTACTGGTTGATGTTTCAAGATATTAAAAGTTGTATAAATATTTTATATTATATGGTGATAAACTGATATTAACATTTAATTTATATAAGTGAATTTGATTTATTTTATATTATTTCACGTCAATCTAGTATAACTTTATGGAGTGTTTTAATCTTCAACGTTCAATCAACCAGTATCTGCCACTATATATTTGCCACTTGAGGAGCATTGGAATTTACCGCCCAACCTAGCTCAACAGACATAAGTTTGATCACTTACCTCAATATGCCTGGACGTTTTAGGACTGTGTCCAGACAGACCTTCATTTTGACCTTAAGTCTAAACAGGCCTGGGTTTTGAACCCTAGTCTGGACATGCCAACATTTTATCGGCAATCTTGACAGATCCAGTCCCTAGTCCAGGGAGCAAAGGTTCTGATCATAAGGTTGACAAGCTTTTGATTTGACTCTTAATTGTTTGAACATCCTTCAAACTTAATGATTGTAAACCATCAATCATTAAGTTTGAAGGATTTCCAGAGTTAACATACATGTATTAGCAAAATCCTGCACACATCACACATGCCCCACCTCCCCAATCGATATTTTTGAAAAAAAAAATATGAAAAATGGTAAATGAAATTTTAGTGTCTGGAAGCCACGAAATGGCCTCTTATATAAACATATTTTCTAGACTGAATCCAAAAAAAGTTCCTACATGTAGGTCTTTTGAATTAAAAAAAAAAATTCTATATACCTTTTGAATTTCTCGTGTACAAGTAAGTTTTGTATTTGTTGGAACTCAAGTTATTTGGATAAGTAATTAGGTAGTCTGTCAATTTAATACATTATTTGGGATAAAAACAAGTCATAGTGTTATAATCAACTATCTGGGCTTTTAAAATTGAACATTCTGGGAACTCAAAAGCATGCCCTGGACCACAGAATAAACATAGGACCTCTGTTGGCGATATTTTCTACTATTTATTTTCTTTTTCCCCTATATACTATTTTTATTCAATATTTTTACTATCGAGCTACACGTATCACATTTCAAGAAAAATAAGAAATGAAAACATCAGCATAAAAATAATGAAAATATTTTTGTTTATGAAAGATGCATAAAACTTGATGTTGCCTCATAGTCAATCAATACATACAGGTATAATTATGTACAGTGATCAAGGAAGGATTCAGGCAAAAGCGCAATGAAATGTGACTCCTATAGCTGGCCAAATAAGCGTAAAACCTTTAATTTCTCTATAAAAACCTGAAAAATTAATAACAAATTTCGTGATTTCTACAATCAGCGACAACATTTGTATTGTTGCACCCCTCCAAGCATTGATCATGTTTGGAAGCTTCAGAATTTCATAACTTATTTTTTGAAAAAAGGGCATGTCCTCATATAGTCTCAGATGAATTATTACTTCAAAGTTTATCCAACAATTGTGTAACTTTATCCCCTTTTGAACAAAGTCTTGATTCGCATCCTAGGACAATGTAAGGATCAAAAGCACACCCCTCTAACATAAAATCCTGCATCCGCCTACATGATAGATATTCAATTTTCTATGTGACAGGACAATATTGTACCCTTACACCACACTTCTCCTCAGTAGCACTTAGAACTCTAGGTCAACATATGTAACATGTAAAACATTTTCCCAACTTTAAAGACTGCTGCATAGTGCAAGTTTCTCATCAGTTAATGTCCAACTTCACAGTGAGATACCAAAACACCCAACTGGACCACAAACTCATTTGCATATTAATCATGTGCAAGAATTGTAAACAGTCCTGTCAATCACTTTTAAGGTCAATTTTGCCACAAGTGTATCATGTTAAGTAATAATTAAAAAGTACCATTTAAAGGTAAATTTAAAATATCTCATAAAACTCATAAAGGACATTAGACTGACTTTTTATAGCATATACATGTATGTATTTTTCGGCAGGTCTTCAAGACCTATATTTTTCAGATGAGTGGATTGATACTTTTTTTTTTGTCAATTCAAAAAGCAAATACATGTTATTACAAATAAAAGCATGATTTAGAAATTTCAATCTTGAGTATATGTTTCTGAAATGTACAGGTATTTTTGAAATTTCCCAACAATATAATGTGTTAATAACCCCATACTAACTGCAAAATGTGCTTTGACTTGATCTTGAGAAATCTAGGGTACTCGGAACAACATTACTAAGTTGATGCAACATTAACTTGTTAAAAAGGTACCTTAATACTTTAAGTCTTTCCAGCTGCTTCCTAGTTTTTACACACATAATTTAACTACAGAAGCAGATATCTAGCTAGAATGTAAACTGTAGACTTATACCTGGTGTAGCATTCTAAATTCCAATTATCCAAAAATCCTATTTAACAATCTAAACAATTATCTGGTGAATGATGCAAATCATGCAATATACTTATGTAACCTGCTCATCTATAGCATGTGCTTTATAACATGTGCAAATAAATGTTGTATCCACTCTTAAAAAATTACCATAACTATGGAAAAGTTCCCACGCTATGCAGACTTAGAACTGAGCATAAAAATCAGAATCAATAAATTGTAAATGTAGGATAGTCATACCCATAAGAATATTTCTCCCTCCTGTAAAACTCCAGCACTAACTGCCACAAACTGTAGTTCAATGTAACATGTAATTTATCTTTATCCATCAATCCTCAATAAACTGTGGAATGAAATGGATTCTACCTCTGTTTTAAGGTGTAACAAAAACCATAATACAAAACTAAAACCTACCTATAGTCTGTACATATATAATCAGTGTAACAGAATGTCAATAATCATCCATACAATGATGTACAGTGACAAGGCAAAATAATGGAGGACTTACCTGCTGTGTTAGCTACATGTGTGTAGATCCACTCCATACAGGAGTAACTTTGAGTCAGATTATGTTCTGCTCCATGTGTGTAAGATAACCACTTATCAAATTTCTAACAACTTCCATTAGGTAGTGTTCTATATTTCCATTCTTATTCTGGAGTACTAATACTATAATGAAGCAGTGATAATATATGTGGTCGTGAACATGTGCCGATCACTATAGATGTAATTAAGTCCACAGTATTTCTGTGGATACTCCTAAACATGTGGTATGCAGAGAAGTGTGTCAGACTGGGATTATCAAAGGTTTATCAAGGAGTCCATGTTAAATTATAGGCATCCAATATAGTTTCTAGAACTAAGAAAACATACAGTATATACTTTACATTCCACTCATATTAAGTGACTTAATCAGTCAAATGTCTGTCTAGTATTCAATAAAAATTCTTACTGACGTGCTATATTTCCCTACATGTACAATGTACTTGACACAGGACCAATTACATGTAAACTGGCTGTAATTTCTGAAAATTGATCTAGAGTCAATAAAAAGCTGAAAGTCAGTACAATGTAATGATGATACATAAATTGTAAATCTGCCATACACATGTGGTAGTCAGCTACATGTACTCTTTGATTTTAGTGATAAAATGTATAGATTCAAGTATCTGTATGTACAGAGTTCCAGCTAAAATATTTCCATGGGGCAGGAATTCGTCAGAAAAAAGGCAATTTTTTCATGTTCACCAATGAAACTTGTGCATAAAGCACATGCCTGTGAGAATTTTTCCCACCATAAACAATTGATTTATTTCCTGAAAAGTGAAAATAGACTAGACAGTACAGAAAAGTAACAGACACTGATTTTTTGCTAGGTGTATAAATAAGGGGGAAGGTGGATAGTATATGGATAACTTGTAAAAAGATCAGGTTGTGGCAAAGTTGTGACAGGGCAAGCAAAAATCAGGGTACCCTGCTAAAACTCTCTACCCAGAAGACTGAACTACATACATATGTACATATACATGTATGTACATGTACGACAAAAATCTATACAAAAATACATATGTAATTGTCTCCAACTTCACTTTCAGACTGTAGGAGACTACTGACAACAAAAAGTAGAAATTCTACAGGCATTAAGATAATTACTCATTATACTGGAAAACAGCAAGCGAAATATAAATACCAGTAAATAAAGAGTTGTTTTTCCTCACACCCTAGGGAGTTTTCAGACAAGTATCATGTATCTATAGTTTGTTATGATCAAGTTGAGCACTTCACAACATCACTTTATCACTGTATCAGATTTTAACAGGGGAAGTCTGATAACAAAACATGTGTATTGCTTAGTTACTGTGTAAATACTTATAACACACTTCAAATGTTTTCCAAATTTTCTTTGGGGGAGATAGACTAAAGGTTTACATAATAATACAAAACATACATGTAATCTGCATCTACAGTATTGGTCTCTACTGAAGACAAAAAATTTATCAGTTTTATACTATATACATGTAGCAGGCCACAAAATATCAAAAATCAGTAAAGAGGGGTGGACGCTTAATGGGACCAATTATTAATCAAATTGACATAAAACCAGTTGATTTTTTATAAGGCACACTGTTAAAGTTGTTTTATTTATGATACCTATCGATATAATTCTGTTGCTGGGGACTACAGATCAGATATACCATTATTTATGATTTTTCATGTCCACATCTCATAGTCAACAAGTTAGAAAAGATTCTCAATCATATGTAAAAAAGGGGAGGGCACCTATAGGGACATGGGCGCTTAATGGGTCGAATACGGTACTTACTTCCGGTTTCTTAAATTCAGGGATCTATTAAAACCCTAAATATACATGTAGCAAATCATAACACTGCAAGTTATTTCCCCTTTACAGTAATCATTACCAGTAATTTATTCATTCTTACATGTATATACATACATGCAGTCAATCTTGCATTGAAGGGCACCTCTGTACAAAGGGCACCTGCCTGTAAAGGCAATTCAAACATTAAAACCTTTGTTAACTTTTTCATAATGAATGAAACTCTTTATAAAAGCCACCTGTCTGTTACAGCTACTTTTGCCTCAAGATGATGATGAATCACAATTTATACATGTAAGTAAGGTGTACATTAACAGGTACAGCCAATGCAATGTACATGTACTGTTCTGTCAGTTAAAAGTTCATTGTAATATAGTTTTAAATTTAGTCAAGGTTACAAAGGAAGAGAATTACAGTTAAATCATATATTTTTGTTGTGGATTTAATTTTGTTATTTCCCTGGGTAACCCCAAGCAATGAAAAGACAGTGGAATCTTGTTATCTCGAAACTCATGGGACTGCCCCTACTACTTCGAGATATCCAGAAATCGAGATAACCAGAATGTTTAATTGATATATTATTATATCTAAAAAAATCAGGACCGGACTTTCAACTTTGACTTATCTGGAATTTTGATTTAACCTATTTCGACATAACGTGATTCCGCGGTATATCTAAAACCAAAATTTTTACTTTGAATTTCAATTTCATTGCTTTTCACAGTTTATTCAAAATGGATTGCTCAGTTTTAATGATATCACTAGTCTGTAGGTGTAAATCGAAAGTCATATTTTCATGTTTTTCTTTGTCATACATGTATATAATAAGAAATCTGATCATGAGTGGATGTGCAATGTATCAATCTGTACAAATGTCAGAGTGATTTCAATAAATGATACCGGTACATAGTCAAATCTGTCAGTCTATAAATTCACTCAAGGGAACTTGTAAAATTAGTTGTTATAAACATATGGCTTTTATAAAGAAGTTTATTCATTATAAAAAAGTTAACAAAGTTTACGTTTGCACTGCCTTTATATTGTACATGTATGCAGGTGCCCTTTATACAGAGGTGGCCTTGTTTGTGGCAAGTTTGACTGTGCCTGGTCTGTGACATAATATTAAAAAATATCCTACATGTAGTGTTATTTAAGGCAAATACACAGCTATTATATTGTATACATGCACTTAAACATCATGTAATAATTCTACTGGAAAGTTTTATCATAATCCAACTTTACAATCAGAGCAGATAATTATATTTTTATCATTATGGTGGTGGTTACTGCTTCATGTTTTGCCACAAAATTCTCCTTTATGTCAATGAACAGAAAGCTGTTCACTTTTTCCTATATGTAAAACAAATTATTTGCATTAATTATTCACACTTACTGACTTGGTTTGATTACAATCATTATCTAACACAAAATGAAAAAGGGGGTGTCAAACACAAGATTATAAAAGTCTAAGTGTTGTCATATAAATCATTAATTTGCAGTTTTGCTTTATATTCCAACAGAAACACAAACTAATAATCAACCTGATAAGCATGTATGCATCCTGACTGCCAGTCATATTCGAGGTATACCGTAATAATACAAAATGCATCATGTCTTTGGGACTCAATTCTATTTTCATGACTACATATAGAGTACGGTAATATGTACATGTATAATTTACATGAATGCAATGTCATATTCTGTGTTGAAAGTCAATAATGTTATATCCTCTATTGATCACCAGTAATAACAGGTTTAAGCCTAATTACTCTGTATGGATAGCCAGTAATGCCATATACTGTATGGATAGCCAGTCGTGTCATATTTTGTATGAATATTATAACCAGTCAGTCCATTTTCTGTATGGATAGCTAGTTATGCCATATACAGTAAAACCTGCTATAGCTGCCACCTCTATATAAGGATTACCTGTTTATAAAGGCCAGTTTTTCAAGTCCTTGACTGCATACTTCAACTAAAATGAACCTCTGTATAAGGGTCATCTGCCCATAAAGGTCAATATTTTCTGGCCCCTATATATATAGGTTTCACTGTACTGTATTGAGAGTCATATAGTGCGTATTGATAACCAGTTATGCCACACTGTAAAGTGTAGGGCTTTGGTAAACCATTATACCAGGTATGTTTCAATGCATTGCTCCACAATATGAATAATACGATATAGATTAATAGAACAGTGTATCGGTATATTGACCATAAAATTATAAATTTAACATTTCTTCTTGACTAAGTGAAATTTCTGGAAATTAAAACTCAACTTTCAGTACCTTTATATTTCTTGTCTCCTTTTTCTGACTGTACTTTCTTTCCTATCACTTTCCCCTTACCATCTTGAAAATTCTGTAGTACATTGAGAATAGGGAGATTAAGAAGGCTTGCTTTTTATTTCAAATCCCAGCTAATTGTATTGTATTACTTGTTTATATGTAACAATTTCATATTCGAATAAATACTACCAACTTTCAGTTCCGTTTTCATGAAAATATAACCCAATTGACAAATTAAATTTAGAAATAGTAAAAACAGTAGTCTCAATCAGACGAACACTTGCAAGTGTACAAAATGCAACACTGTATAGTGTATAACTATAAGCACTTAAACAACCTTGTGTTTCAACCGTAATGGCAGAAAGCAAGGATCTCAAGTTGACACCTTACTAAAATACAAAGAGTGCCACATGATGTGGCACTGTTTTGACATGGGAACATTTTTTCCCTTTACAATGTCACGTAAAACACTTCTTGTGTCAGGTGTTGCTGTATACAATGCCATAGTTAAGTATTGTGGTGGAACGACAAGCCTCAAGATGAATGATGTCCGTTTTGTTGCAGTAAATGAAAAGCTGAATTTAAATGTTTTGTGTTCAAATTTCAGGTACTGAAAGCATAGTAGTCAGGACAATATCCACTAATACTATTGTATATATATATATATATACCAAGTACTTCACTAAAGTGCTCATGTATGGTTATAATATGGATAGCAAATAATTTAAAAAAAATACTAAGTACTTTTTTTGGCTACTTTATAGATTTTTGTCTCTGCTCATAATTGTTGGTAATATACATAGGGCAATACATAAACTAAAATATTGCAATATATCTACACTTCATATCGTCGCAGACTGGTAGCTAAGCCAGACACGTCATCCCACGATGATGTCATACTGTGAATTGATAGCCAGTGATGTCATATTGTGTATTGATAGTCAGTGATGTCATATTGTGTATTGATAGCCAGTGATGTCATATTGTGTATTGATAGTCAGTGATGTCATATTGTGTATTGATAGTCAGTGATGTCATATTGTGTATTGATAGTCAGTGATGTCATACTATGTATTGATAGTCAGTGATGTCATATTGTGTATTGATAGTCAGTGATGTCATATTGTGTATTGATAGTCAGTGATGTCATATTGTGTATTGATAGTCAGTGTGGTCATATTGTGTATTGATAGTCAATGATGTCATATTATGTATTGATAGTCAGTGATGTCATATTGTGTATTGATAGTCAGTGATGTCATATTGTGTATTGATAGTCAATGATGTCATATTGTGTATTGATAGTCAGTGATGTCATATTGTGTATTGATAGTCAGTGATGTCATACTGTGTATTGATAGTCAGTGATGTCATATTGTGTATTGATAGTCAGTGATGTCATATTGTGTATTGATAGTCAATGATGTCATATTATGTATTGATAGTCAGTGATGTCATATTGTGTATTGATAGTCAGTGATGTCATATTGTGTATTGATAGTCAGTGATGTCATATTATGTATTGATAGTCAGTGATGTCATATTGTGTATTGATAGTCAGTGATGTCATATTGTGTATTGATAGTCAGTGATGTCATATTGTGTATTGATAGTCAGTGATGTCATATTGTGTATTGATAGTCAGTGATGTCATATTGTGTATTGATAGTCAGTGATGTCATACTATGTATTGATAGTCAGTGATGTCATACTATGTATTGATAGTCAGTGATGTCATACTATGTATTAATAGTCAGTGATGTCATATTGTGTATTGATAGTCAGTGATGTCATATTGTGTATTGATAGTAAGTGATGTCATACTATGTATTGACAGTCAGTGATGTCATATTGTGTATTGATAGTCAATGATGTCATATTGTGTATTGATAGTCAGTGATGTCATATTGTGTACTGATAGTCAGTGATGTCATACTATGTATTGATAGTCAGTGATGTCATATTGTGTATTGATAGTCAGTGATGTCATATGTGTATTGATAGTCAGTGATGTCATAGTCAGTGATGTCATATTGTGTATTGATAGCCAGTGATGTTATATTGTGTAGATAGCCAGTGATGTTATACTGTGTATCTCTAATCAGTGATGTCATATTGTATATCTATAATCAGTGATGTCATATTGTATATTTATAGCCAGAGATATATTATGTATTTATAGAGGGAGAAGCCCTGATATGTAGTGAAGCTCACATTTTTATTCCTACTACACCTGGGGACCCATATTACTAATGGTAAAAATTTTGCTCACATCGGGAATTTGCATGAGACATAAACAAAATGTCAAAATTGCAAAGTCAGAACTTAAAAGCGCATTGCAAAGGATGTAAAAAAGTACCGTACTAGCAAACTTTCGCTGACTTGGACTAGACCAAAACATCTAGGGTTGTACATCGAACCCGATCATGAAGCACATCTATTATTTGGGTAATGTGAACTGCAGGAAGTGATAGATACACTGGGATAGAGTAAAATATAAAGCATAAAAAATAATGTTGCATTTAATTCATGACTAATAAATAACACATAGACTCTATTTTAAGTTTTAACACCAAGGAAACAGTCAGCCACTCAGCATTTTATTTAGAACAATGAGTGAATGACCAGGACATTTACATGATAAAAACACTGAACATTAATACCTTTGGGGATTCTGTTGTATTGGCCCCACCAAAGGGTTAATGTAAAACTGTTGATGAATGTTTTCAGCCTCTCCATAGGTTTACTTATGTATTATTATTGATAGTCTGTGATGTCATACCGTGTATTGAAAGCCAATGATGTCATATTGTGTACTGATAGCCAATGATGTCATGTTGTGTATTAATAGCCAAATGATGTCATATAAAATCATTGTGTATTGATAATCAGCAATGCCATATAATGTATTCTAGTGCATATTAAGTTTCTCTGGAGCTACAAGTGTAAGTGCAAGGACTTTGAGAAGTCACGCCATACATTAGATCACATCTTATTAATTGCTTATGTATTTTTGGCACTCATAGATAAGTACTCATATTTCAGGTAATCGTATCAGAAAATATGTGACACGAACCGTTAAATTCCAAGTCAAGTGTTTGACATGAACCAATCCATATTAAGACTTTTTCTGTCAATTTTGGGAAAATGCCATTGGCAACACAATTGGGAATTTTAACGTCAAATTGGAAAAAAATTCTTTGCACTCATCATGAAAATCTAGGTGTGATGGAATCTTTTATTTTCCAAATGCATTTCCACTTACTTTAATTTATTTTTCATTTTGGTTGTGGCATCAACATCAAATTGAGTTTTTTTTTCAACAAATTGGGAAAATCACATGTATTTTGCATTGGGAATGGTTTAGAAGTTATGGAGTTACTTGTACAAGTGCCGGAATTACTCAGTGACAATATTAATTGATGCAGAAATTACTCTTTAAGTCTGTAATAACTTAATAAGAAAGGAGTAATGACTAGTTATTGAAATGTTACCAGGCATGACTGTCAAACTGACAATTACAAAGATTTCCAGCTGTCTTGACAATTTCAATTTGATTTTCACAATCATTACCTTACACACACTGTGACAGTGGCGACTGCTATTGATGGATTTTAGTTGTAGCACAACAAGTGTTATCTCATCTGTAAAGTTCTGACTTAAAGAAGATCGTTTATTTTTCTCTTTGTCAAAGATCAGATATATTACTATGATATTAGTTGTCTGATGGTGCTTAGAATTAAGAAATGTATTGGGACCAAACTTATATATATATAATGGTTTAATCAGAATGTATTCTCTGTTCTGACTTACAAAAGATTTTGATCTGACAGTTGATGACATTCTTTCAAATGACAGAGACAAAATGTGAATTGAGATGTCAGATCAGACCGTTTGCTTCTATGTCCACAATGGATTGTTTAGCGATTTTCACATTATTATTTTTTGTTGTTGTTAATACAATCAACATGGATGGCCTTTACACATTTTGTGAGCAAAAATACACTTTCCATTAACGGTTTTACCTTTTTTCCTTTCGTGTGATCCAGTCTTCTTTTTTAACCACGAAATCTCGCGAGATGATCTTCATGCATAATGTTTAGAACCGGAAATTGACAAAACTCTAAGTGTATGTTTCATTTAGTAAATAATTTGGAAAGAAAAAACAACCAGACCATTACATCTGTCCCGGAAACTATTGGGAAAAAATAAGACTTGTCTTGTTTGATCTATTCATTAATATATATATATAAATATAACAAAAAAAACTTTTTTTCTCTCTCTCTCATTTTTACCCATTTATAATACACCGTTAAACAAAGAAATAAATCCAGTTTCTTTTAATATTTTAATTTCTAAACTAGAAGTCAAATTATTAATTTCATCGGAAAATTTTACTTTTTTTACTCTCTAAATGGGTGAGTAAAAATTGTGAAGTTTACTTTCTGTTTATCTTGTCAAATATTTTAATTTACATCCTAGATAATCAATGAAACTTGGAAACATTCTCCAGTTATTGGTCAAAATTCTATTGAATTATATGAAACATGTAGTCAAAATGATCTCGATTGTCTGAATGCTTGTGTCCCGTCTAAGGCCGAATTTCTGACCCGATTCTAAGTTATTTTTATTATTATTATTTTTTTGTTGTTGTTGTAAATCAGGTTTTTACCAAAAAATGCAACTTAATGTTGGGGCAGAATTTCGACCTAGTCCCCCTCTGCCAGGAAAATATGATGCAACTTTTTACTTTTTTGTATGTCTTTTACAATTTTTCAAAACATTCATGGGAAGTAATTTCTATATCACCTTAGACAAACCTTATACCATAAAATTCGAAATATATAACAGTGTCATTATGCAATCGCTCTAAATTAAAAAAAAAATTCCCCAAAATTCAGGAATTCAAAAATAAATGATAATAATAAATCTGTCATGAAACAATCACAAGAGACGTTAAACGACTTTGTGCCATAAAAAATATGATTAATGCTATGAAACGAAAGAAACACAGAAAATAATTACATATATTTAATATATATACAATCAGCGTCAGCCTCATGTTAGGTTATACACACACACACACACACACAAGATATATATATATATATATATATATATATATATATATATATATATATATATATATATATATATATATATATATATATATATATATATATATATATATATAATCCCTAGTTCACACAATGCTAAAATTTTATTATTAATTTTTGCAAAGAAAGCTACAAACTACAATACAAATGTATGTTAGTGGTACTTCCTTCGCTATATACAGTATAGTGTCAAAAGTAAAGATAATTTTTCCTCTAGTATATATTTCATATAAATTTGCAAATTTTCAAAACATTCATGTTAAGGCATTTCTAAATAAATTTTGTTAAAACCTATACCATAAAACTAAAAATATTCAACAGTTTCATTGTGTATCCGCTAATAATGTTCAAATTCTCTGTTTTTAAGATTCGTGAATTTTACAAAAAAATTAAATTATAATATGTCCCAATTCTCTATTAATTCTACATATACCGAAAAGAGACAATAACATCTTTGTACCCAGCAAAACCCACCAGTACTCTTAAACGAAACATTGGATATTTACATAAAAAACACACAGAAACTTCAAAACATGAATAGTTTATAGTGAAAATTGTATTGAAATTAAACTGGAAATGACTGTGTAATAGTGTTTTTAAAAAATGTGGTTTTATATGAAATATATAGACAAAAATAAAAATTATCTTCACTTTTGGCACACGTCTCAACTATATAAAAGTGGGGCAGTTTTGGTTAAGGCCATTTTGACTGAAGCCGTTTTTGCAGTGGAGACGCCGCTTTGGCTAAGGCCGTTTAAGTCATTTTTGCAGTGGGGACGTTTTGACCGATCATTTTAATGGATCCGGTTTGAAACGACATCTCCGTAAGAGGTTTTATAGTTTAGATAAGTGATTGTAATTTCCGATACTCAAGGTGAACCGGTCTACTGAGGTAAACACTGACAAATTTGCATTTTTCGTCGTCTAGAACTACTAGAAGGTGTATTTAAATAACTTGAATATATTGTAAAATGCATTCCTCATTTTTCTTACGAGGATTTTTTTATAAGTGATTAACACAATTTAATTTTATTGAAAAATGATTAAGTGTAACTATGAAACTGAAAGGCCATTTGGCATTTGGGTCTCAAACGGGATGAAATTATGCGATGACCACTTTCCCATTAAATGTCATCACTTGCATGAAAAAACTCCGTTTTAACGCGTTAAAACACACGTATTAATTCAAGTAGTGATTTTTAACGTGAAAGAGCGTATTTTAAAGCGTTAGTCCTGATTTTTAAGTTTCACTTTTTGCATGCAAAACAGGGTTTTTTAAAAAACATGTTATATTATTTGTGGAAAATTAAGATATGAACTTACTTAATAAAATTAAGAAATCAGAGGCCTGCTTTCATCTCATTAGTAATAAAATAGCACCATTTTCATCATAACAAAAGTTAAAAATACCGACATAGTCTATTAATTTCCATATTTCAAATTTAACATTCTAAATATGTATCTTTACTCCCAGACCCATAATCATTCAATTAAAATTTTTTTTTTAAAATCTAGGGGTGCCCTTATTAGAGCAGGTGCTGTTTTAAGAACAAGTACGATACCTGTAATAATATGAACTATAAGGCAGTGCCTTGAAAGTTCAAAGAGAGCACAACTCCTTTTGTAAAACATGCAGGTAAAAGCATTCATCGAGAATCTATCCGGCCTCAGTAGGGCAACACCTTTCCCTCAAAATGATGTAACAATTAGATTATGACATAACATATTTAGAATATGATGAGCATTTTTTTTTTGTGAACGGCCTTTGGCCCACTATATCATTGGTTGGTCATGTTTGTTCTTCTCACTCCAACTAAAATGAAAACTGGTACCGAGAACAGTGTACAGGGTGGATGTTCTTCGCGTTTGGGTCAGCTTTCTCGCCCAAGGACATCATAGGGCAGTGTGACATACTTGCCAAAAAATGACACGCAAGATTTCCACTGCATGAAACAATACACTAGCTTTAAAATTAAAATTATGAAGTACCAGCATATCTAAAGTCACTCTTACCTCCCTTTGTCTCTGATGTATCGTCATATAGACTTCGGAATAATAACAACTTTCAACTACCCTGATATAGGCTAAATCTAACTGAATCTTCTTTTATACCAGATACTTGTAAAAACTGGAATAATCTCCCAAATGAATTAAAAGAGTTAAATTCCTTACCTGTATTTAAGAAAACTATCAGGAAAGAGGAAATATCCCCTATACTATGTCAAGCTAACTGTTACCAGGGTAAAAGGAAATTAAACATACTCCATTGCAGACTGAGAAATAGAGCCAGTTCCCTTAAATATGACTTATTCTATGCTAATATCATTACCGACCCTTCCTGCGAATGTGGTAGCGCATGTGAAAATGCACAACATTATTTCTTTGAGTGTACCCAATATATAAACCAAAGATACATACTCTTTTCCGACCTGTCTTGGTATAACCACAAAAATCTTAATAACTTTCTGTATGGTGACAATAATCTGACGTTAGACGAGAACAAACTGTTAGCAAAATCTATCCAAAAATTTATTGAAACGACAAATCGTTTTTAATTTTTAACTGGGAATTAATTTTCGTTTTAGAAGGGACATGGGGTGTGCATATGTGGTCACTCACGAAAGCACGAACATTGAGTTTATTTTTTCTATTATTATTATTATTATTATTTTTTTTTTTTTTTTTTTTTTTTTTTTTTTTTTTTTTTTTTTTTTTACGTGAAACCTCTACAGCAACAAATCGCGAATTATCTGGAGTCTGTCAAATCCCCCCTTTTTTCTTTGTCCGTATCTCTCACGGAGGGTAATTTGCTTTATAATTTTATAAACATGAACGGTAGTTCGTAGTTTTTATTAAAATCAAACTATTGCATAATGGAGGCATCCAATGTGTAAGTACTTTGGAGTGTGCTACCTGGAAGGAAATGTTGAGAAGCTGAGGAAGATTCAAGGGATGTTGTTTTTAAAGACATTAGATAGAATAAATGGCCATCGTGTGTGTAGCTAGTTTTTATTAGATGCCTTCTTACTGTTATAAATGCAATATCAATATATTTTCAATAGTTAAAATTATATCATGATCAACTCACCAGTATATGTAGTACTTTCTGTGTATATGTATATACGTTTGTTACCCAATCACCCATTTATTTACCTGTATTCTTTTCTGTTGTTATGTTCCTATTTACATGTATACATCCATTGTGACCTCTACATTTTTTGCTATATATGTATATTGATTAAGGAGAAGACAATCTAAGTTGTGATAACTTGTGTCTCATCCTATTGTTTGAAACAATAAAATATGTTTAAATCAAATCACACTAGCTTTAAAAAAAGTTTTGTAACCAATCAGAGGCTGGAGTGAACCCCTCATCATTGTTTCATTGGTTTCAGCAATGTGTTGTGGTCGTGACTAAATGCTATCATGGAGTACCAAGGCCAGCCACGATGCCTAAAATGGAGAAATAAGTTATCAAACAATAATTTCCGGAATTTATATCAATTTTAACAGATTAAAAACAAAAAATATTTACAGTATATTGATTAATTTCCACTGAAAATGCCTCATTTCAAGGAAGGTTCTGCCATTTTTCATGCCATTTTTCTTTACTTCTGATATGGTAAATTATCAGAGCAACACCAAACTCGATCACTGAATGATAGATTATCTGTAAATTTGCTTTGAAAATTTTAAAATGATGTCAATAAAATTAACAAAAATGAATCACAGTAAATTCATTGATTCATTGAAAATGCTTGACAACAAAGAATATTTTGAGATTTCCCCCTGAATAATATATACGTAATACATGTAAAATATATATTTTTTCTTTTTTCTATAAAACAAACAAAACAAAGATTCATCAATAAAATAGGTTGATAATACAATAAAATTCACAAGTGAGATCCATATTGATTGAAAACAACTAATTGACATACAGTAGAACTTTGATGAGTCAAACTTCAGTGATGCAAATTTCTTGATGTTTCGAACTATTCAGTAAGTTTTATAATTCGAATTTTTATGAGTCAAATTTCTTAATGTTTCGAATAATTTGTTAAGACATTTTCTATAAAAACATCGAAAATTCCTACATATAATTTGAAGTAAACTTTTGCATGTGTACGAAATTGCCCCATAATAATTCTCCTTCTCATAAACACTTAAATGTTTTAATTTCACAAAAATATTTAAATTTAGGACTAATTATTAATCATAATGACCATACATATCTTAAATGGTTTTGAAGCAGTCATATACACCTTATTTTTGGCTTATAGAACCTGTGAAACTAAAAACGTATGATTCTCAGTTACTATCCATGAGTTGAAGTCCCGATGTTTCGAACTTTTTCTGGCTAACCACTTGAAATTTTTGTCATGCGTTGTCTCCCCTATGAAAGTTTTCAAATGTTGGCAAGTATGGTGTGATCAATTTTCAATAATAAAAAATTAAAAAAGGACTCACAGTGGTGCATGGAATGCTATTTTAGATTTATGTGAAGTAGAAGGGGAGGTGTCAGGAGGTGGTGTCACCCTTCCAGATAACGAATAAAAAATTGTAATTTTAAACTACAATATCTGCCATTTTATCCATTTAAAATTGAATGATCGTCAATAGTATTGATGATATAATTATCACATTTTAGTGGCAGATCAAGAAAATGTTAAAAGGGGGGAGTTTGAGATTTATGAATTTTACTTTTTGAAATGCTTTGCACAACTGTAATTCAATATATACCTCTCCAGAGGCAGACTGAGGATTTAAAGTTGTAAGGAGGCCTGAGCGAGGCTTGAACAATTACTCAAGTCAGTGTAATTATAATGTTAAGCTTTATTGCCTAAAATTTAAACTTGTCCAGGTCACGAATGGGTTCACGAGACTCTACCCAGCCAGTTTATTTTAATTTTACTATAAATAATTATAGTAAATTAGTCAAATACACATATTCTCTTTATAATAAAAAGCACTTCAACAGCAGTACATATGAAAATACCGGTAAAACAATGGTCAAAATTAATATATAAATGCTATAAATGTGCATTAACTTCACATTACTATGAATTTTAACTATTTGTAATTATTGACCTTCTCATATTTAATTTTTATGAGAATTGCAACATGTGTTGTATATGACTATATCTACATGATAATGTTTGCCCAAAATTATTTGCCATCTGGTACATCAGTTGAATAATCATCATTGTATTAATAGTTGACCTGTTTTATCTGTGTACATGTTACACTATTTCTATAATGTACACATGGTATAGAAGTGCACCATTACATGGTGAAAGAGGCATTTAGCTTTCATAGATAGGGATTGGTCTGGTGTTCTGTTTCTGGACAAGTCTTCAAGGGGGACAACTCTGATAGGTATGCTCAGCTACTCTGGCCCTTGTATCATTCAAGGCCAGCAAATGGAAGGTGAAAGTGATATGTTTTTTGCTCATGGAGTTGTTGAAGGAAATCTTATTGGACTTCTGTATTGAGATGAGATTGTGTAGCCCTCCATCCAATCACCCCCAGAAAGACAATGCAAGGCCCTACATGTACACATGTTATTGGTTGGGTCCGGATCCTGTCATTATATTGGACTAGCTTGTTGTGTCACCAAGGCTTTCACCAACTGAAAATCCAACTGAAAATGAGATGAGATTAAGTGATGCAAGGTCCAGAACTGCCAACAATACTGGATAAGCTCGGTCAAGCCTTAACTCACATATGGCAGACCATTCCACAAGAATTTTTACTAAATCTGATTTCCTTTATACACAGACAGTCACATGCATTAATGTAAATGGTGAACTTACACATTATTGAACACATACAATTGCCTCATCACTTCATCTTGCCTGTTATCTTTCTTAAGGCCAGCAATTGTCACTTACATCTACATAGTATCAGCTAAAATTTCCTTTGAAAATAACTGTTGTTGCACACGATGTAAATTTTATTAATTCACACTATCATCAACTTATAAAAATCAATTTACTTGACACCACAGGTTTTCTTTTGTTAGTATATTTAGCAATCTAAATAAAACTTTGTTTTATCTGTTGCCTCTAGTTAGCTACAATGTATATGTGTAAGACATATTTACAAAACCATCTGTTGAATTAATTAAGATCTGTTCTCCATTATGAAATTGTAACAGTGATGAGGTATTTCTTAATTGTTTACTGCAACATTCAATGAAATTGTATATTGATTATTTGGGGTCAGCAATATTGTTAACGAAATTTGTATTATTGTAAATGACTTTTGTTTCATCATTAATGACTTCTTACCATGATAAAATGTTACCACTAAGACTTGATTCTAATGCTCAGTAATTTGATTGATCACTACATGTAGTTGCCTGATGAAGACAAACTTGAGTCCTGATACATGTATACATACATACAGGTCATTGAATGTGTATTATAACTTTATCATGACAAACTGACACAGACTACAGTAAGGTCTATATGTGGATTGATACCTTAACATTTATAAAGGTATGTGCTACATTTGGCCATCATTAAAAATGGATTTGCCTCATATATTCAATTAAGCTTTCAAGTAGAAGTAAGTCTATAAGAATATGTCATTATTATTAAGTTACTTGTGTTACTACGATGACCTTATGTAATCTATTATTATGTCAAAAATATGTGATGTTGATGATATGTGTTGATATATCTGGTGGTACATCTTGACCGTCTAGATCCTGGGTCAAAAGGGTTTGTAGAAAGACTGGATAACTACTTAAGTTTTTTATCTACAAAGTTGATCATGAGGACATCTGTTTAGAATGTAGGTTGAAGTCAGGCTTACCTACAAAAGTGAGGACGTCTGTTTAGAAGATAGGTTGAGTTCAGATTTACCTACAAAGTTGAGGAAGCCTATTTAAAAGATAGGTTTAGGTCAGGTTTACCTACAAAGTTGAGGACATCTGTTTAGAATATAGGTTGAAGTCAGGCTTACCTACAAAGTTGAGGACGTCTGTTTAGAAGATAGGTTGAGGTCAGGTTTACCTACAAAGTTGAGGAAGCCTATTTAAAAGATAGGTTGATGTCAGGTTTACCTACAAATTTGAGAATGTCTGTTTGGAATATAGGTTGAGGTCAGGTTTACTTCTGTTTAGAAGATGGGTTGAGGTCAAGTTTCTGTACAAAGTGGAGGATGTCTGTTTTTAGAAGATAGGTTTAGGTCAGGTTTACCTACAAAGTTGAGGAAGTCTGTTTAGAAGAGAGGTTGAGTTCAGGTTTACCTCTGTTTAGAAGATTGGCTGAGGTCAGGTTTACCTACAAAGTTGAAGAAGTCTGTTTAGAAGAGAGGTTGAGTTCAGGTTTACCTATGTTTAGAAGATTGGCTGAGGTCAGGTTTACCTACATTTACTGCTGATACATCAACTAAACTTGCTTGTCATATAGTTCATGATTCCTAACACATGCTATGTTTCACATGCTGGATTAGTCCTGTATTTTTTTTTTCAAAAATTACAATTTCCTGGACAAAGTCTATATTCAATGCTGTGGTTAAGAAGATTATTTGAGGTCAAGTTAATTTTGGGGATGTAAAACATGTTGGTAGAGGTAAACTTTGAAATCTGATAACAGAACTATTATTTTGGATTTTTTTTTTTTTTGCTTGTTTTTTTTTTTTTTTAATTGTCCACATATTTCATGAATCGGACATCATCGATATCTTAGGAGAAGAAAAAAAAGAGAATGGCAAAATTACTTTAAAACAAAATCTGTACTATTTGGAGGATTGGTCAAAGCACATGCATATTTGACTCTGTTTGGAGAATAAGTCAAAGCACATCATGCATATTTAGGACCATTTGGAGGGTTGACAAAGCACATCATATACAAATGTATATTGATTTTTATTTTTGGCCTTTGCATTATCCAAGTGTCATAATGGTTTTCTAAGTTGTTAGTGATGTAGAAAATTACATGAGTCACTACTTAAGCTGTGTCAAGCCCAAGGTGTTATTTACCCAGCATATACCTGCATCATCTTGAATTATAATTATTTACACAGAAAAGAAACTCATTATTAATGGATAAATATGGTACCAAGTTGCAACAAAGTGTCAAGTTTATTTTTGTGTGTTATTGTTGTTGCTTTTTTACATACAGGAAAAGGGTGTGTAACATGTGGTTGCAGGAGTAAACACAAATTTATCTTTTTTATATCAGCTGTGTTATAACAATGGATTGTTAAGATGCAACATTTTAAAATACCATTTTAGGATATGCCTGTCCATGCCTATATTTTATATTCAGAGATTTTCAATATCCTTTAAAAGTCTCATTAAATATATCTCCCTTTCCAACAATCTGTATGTCAGATTGAATTATGTATGAAACCAGTCATACAGGATATGGAAAGTTATAATATCCTGTAAAATCAAATATTGACCAGTAGGTAACTGTACTGATACTTAGTACTGTAACATTGCTGCTGTGATTTGTTAGGGTAAATATTGATATTTCTTTCTTTATTTATTGAACCACTTGTTCATATACTATGCATGTACATGTATATAAGTAATGAATATGGTCTAATTGTAATAGCCACTGAAAATCAACAAATGATATTGTACTGACAGCACTACTTTTTCCTTTGTTTTTGATAGGTACAGTTCAAGATGGTACTAAAGAGAGTGATGAGTTCTCATGCACCAATTGCCTTGAAACATGAGGTCCCAGTTTTATTCCATGAACCACATGTGGAGACTGGCTTTCGACAAACACATCAGCCCTGGAGTTATTATTTTTTGAGTTTATTTCAGAAACACAACGAATGTATGAATAGCTGGACACATTTAATTGGCTTCTTTCTGACTCTGTCTAGAATTTGTCAGCTATGGAATGAATTCTCTTTGATAGGCGACCCTCATATGTGGCCACTTGGAGCAGGATTGATAACAATGACTGTACTGTACCTCTGTAGTACCTTCGCACACTGTGTATCTCATAAATCAGAGCTTGTACACTACACAGGGTTTATGATCGACTATGCAGGCATTGGCTTGTTTGGACTTGGGAGCGTTATACTCCATTATGCTTACTGTGTTGATGAGCACATGTTCAATTCCTGGATGAAAGAATATGCTGTATCTATAGGTATTGTTTTATCCATACTTGTGTGCTTGTGTTGCAGCATTTCAAAAGTTGTATACAAAAGGCCGTATCCTTTCACCAGGAAGATTTGGCAGATTGGATCTGTGGGAGCTATCTATACATGGCTTTCAATACCAATTCTTCATCGTCTGGTTCTCCACTTAGAGAATGGGAGATGGGACGAGAGCTTGACACATCACACCGCTCAGATGTTCTGGTTTGCTCTAGCAGGGTTTTTCTTTGGATCTGATATACCCCAACGATTTTTCCCAGGAAAGTTTGATTTCTTTGGCCATAGTCACCAGATATTTCACATATGTATCATCTTTGTTACACAAAAGCAGTTAGATGGACTTTATCTAGATATACATAGGCTTCAGCCACATTTCAAAGTTCTAGACATTCCAACCTTCTGGAGCACTTATGGTGCTGTTTTATTTGTTATATGTGGCAGTACTGTCATTGTTTATATTTTTCATATGATTGCTAAGCACAGGCTATTATCAGAATCTAAGAAAGAGTAACGATTTGTTGGATCCCTGTAGTTTCAATTTTTTTTTACTTGAAATTTGATATGAGCAAATCTAGCTTTTTAAATTTTGTTGTTTTTTCTATCTTTTTACCTCAGTTTTGGTGAAGATCTGCTTTTTTGTTTTGCTTTACACATTCATTCTTTGTGTATTCATATTCTTATTTGTTTTTTGTGAGCTATAACAGGGTCTTTAATAGAAGAATACTGTTCCAACAATTTCATAGAAAATTTCATTTGTGTTTTAATTTTATCAAATTTCTCAATTTTTTTTTTTTTAAAAGCACACTTCTCTGTTACGGTAATCACTTTCAAACATTCTTCTCTTTATGATATTACCAATAGCATGTTGATGTATTTCAAAATCGACGCCTTTCAGGACATTGAAGTTAGGGATGAAAACTTTTTTTTTATATTTGAGACCTGTTTAATATGGACAATATTTTGAATATATACTGTGTATCTACAAATGTTTGCTTCTGTTTAAATTTCACACCATTTTTGTCCTTAGATAAGAAGGTGGATTTAAAATGAAAGCAAAATTATCAAGTTAAATAATGACAACCATGATACTATGATGACAGGGTTGATATGTTTCCTGTCAAAAAAAGGCAAAAAACAAACAGGTATACAGTATGTATTATTAAATACATGTAGATATATATTATAGTGTATTAAATGTATCTTAAGATATAAACAGAATATACTAAAGAACTACATGTAAATTTGTACTGCAGTGTGTATCAGTCCCTTTAGTGTAGACCTAAATTAGAAAGAAAATAATTTTTACAACCAAGTTGACCTGAAAAATCATTTTTAATCAGGAATAAATTATTACTACCTAGCTGATCTGAGGTTAAAGTTCATCTTTATTCTTGTTAATTTGAGAGCAAATATTTACTCAGGACAAAGCAAATATAAAATATTTATATTTTCATTTTAAACCAGTGAGTTTTATTTTAATACAGACCAGTTTGTCGTTTTTAGCTTTATGTCTTAATTTTATGCATTTTTTTTGCATTTGATTCAGTTTTTTCTTCAACACAACAATGATATTTTTCATATCAGCTATATTATGTTGATATTTGATAACTTATGTCTACAAAGAAATGATGTAAAGAAATCATTTCAGTACTTCATTATCTTGTTGATATCTTTGATTATTTTATGTTTATACTTGACAAATGTCTACTGTATGTGTATTTAGTATTTTAGTACTCTGTGAGGGTGTAAACTTATTAGTGCAATCTTGAATTCGCGCTATTATGTATGCAGAATGACAAGGATGGAGAAATGTTAGTGCTGCACTTGAGATAGCACAATGATTTGAGCGTGAAATGCGCTAATATTAGCATACCGCGAAAATAAGTACACATACAGTATATCATGATCTGTAATATTACCGGGTAATGATCTGCAATATGTCGATGTCTCAGTTTTCCCAAAGAGTCAGTAATTGAGATGCATTGGAATCTGTTTTGAAAGACCCAGCCTTCTACCTTTGATATGTGGTCTTACAAGACAGATGGCCTATCAAAGGATTATTGAACTAAGTGGTTTTGAGAATATGGTCTCTCAAGACAAGTGGTCTTTTATGACCTAGGTCTCTTAATCTCTCAAGACAGGTGGTTTTTATGACCAAGGTCTCTCAAGACAGGTGGTCTTTTATGACCTAGGTCTCTTAAACTCTTAAGACAGGTGGTCTTTATGACCAAGGTCTCTCAAGACAGGTGGTTTTTTATGACCTAGGTTTCTTAATCTCTCAAGACAGGTGGTCTTTATGACCAAGGTCTCTCAAGACAGGTGGTCTTTTATGACCTAGGTCTCTTAATCTCTTAAGACAGGTGGTCTTTATGACCAAGGTCTCTCAAGACAGGTGGTCTTTATGACCAAGGTCTCTCAAGACAGGTGGTCTTTTATGACCAAGGTCTCTGAAGACAGGTGGTCTTTTATGACCAAGGTCTCTCAAGACAGGTGGTTTTTTATGACCTAGGTCTCTTAATCTCTCAAGACAGGTGGTCTTTATGACCAAGGTCTCTCAAGACAGGTGGTCTTTTATGACCTAGGTCTCTTAATCTCTTAAGACAGGTGGTCTTTATGACCAAGGTCTCTCAAGACAGGTGGTCTTTATGACCAAGGTCTCTCAAGACAGGTGGTCTTTTATGACCAATGTCTCTGAAGACAGGTGGTCTTTTATGACCAAGGTCTCTGAAGACAGGTGGTCTTTTATGACCAAGGTCTCTGAAGACAGGTGGTCTTTTATGACCAAGGTCTCTGAAGACAGGTGGTCTTTTATGACCAAGGTCTCTCAAGACAGGTGGTCTTTTATAACCAAGGTCTCTCAAGACAGGTTCCACTATACGTGTATTATTTAAGCATCATATTTTTGTACATGTAAATCACTGACTGTGATTTTTAATGTTTATGTTGTACTTAGTTTTGACTTAGAACTTATAGATCGTGACACAATTATTGTAGCCCATTGTTGATTCTCTACTCTTCATCATAGATCATTGTCTTTGATGACCAATCTAAACATAATGAAAGAGCTTTACAAATGTTACCAAGGAACTATACTGTAGTATTTAGATTACATTTATTTTGTATATTTATTTATGTCTACTTTTGTTATACTGGTTTTTGTAAAATTATAATAATGTTTCATACATGTAAATGATGTATGTTGTATATTATGGGATAGACTTGAATTGTGATTCAAAGGTACATTGGTTGACAGTTACACATCAGTTATTAGAGTTTGCTTTATCTTAACCTCTTCAAGAATACAGTGCAATAAAATGACAGAATCTATCTTTTAATCTGTCTCTTGTGTGCCTATCTGATATCTTAGCACTCACCTTTTTACATTCCTCAACATATTTTAATAAATTTCACAAGGGACCTCCATGGCTGAGTGGTTAGAGCATCATGCTTTGAACCATCAAGTCTCTCACTTCTGGTCAGCACAGGTTTGATCCCCCTGAAATCCAAGCTGATTTTTGTGAGAAAGTTTGCTAGTTTACTTGTGGCTGGACGATGGTCTCTTCCTGAGTATATTGTAACTTGGTTCTCTTCTCCATCAATAAAAACTGGTGGCCACCATATAATTGAAAAATTGTTGAGTGTGGCATAAAACAAAATTCAAAATTTAAAAAAAATAATTTTGCACACATAAACATTTTCATGCACATACATTCTAACACAGACACATTAAAGTGCACACATTAAAAAAATATGCACATGCATACATATAGACACTTACACACACATAGTCATATGCACACACAATCATACATATGCACACACATATTTAAACACACACACATTATTTATATGTGATATTTTGTATAGTTTAGCACTTAGCACTCTCTTGTCTTCATATCTCAAAGTATTGTGATAAAATTCATGTGATTCATGCTTTATATAGGGCATGCTTTAGTTGAGCATAAAAATGAAAACTGACAAAAACATTTTATAAGACATTACAGGACTTTAAAAGATGCCCTTCCACAGAATTTTATCAATTTAAAATTATTAATTTTATAGTATTAGTAATAAAGAATTTTTATTTACTGCAAAAATTTAAAAATTGCATCCCCCAGTTGATAAAAGAGTTATAGTGACTATGACTTATAGACATTTTGTTTGTAATGTCATGATACTATGTCTGTACATCTGACTACTAAGATAATTACCAAATCAAAACCATAAGTTTTCATGAAAATAAAATTTTGACGTTTGTACCTTACAATCTATGAAAGGCCACCTGTTGAAGATAAATAAATCAGTAGATTTGTCATCCATATTAATATAGATGTTTTTCCAATACACACAATGGTATATTTATGGCATAAATTCTATATGTTGAATTCTATCTATTTGTTGATTTTATTATTTCAGGTTTTAGAATAGTGAGATGTTTTTGTATATGTATAACTTACCATATATATATATATATATATATATATATATATATATATATATATATATATATATATTTCCTTTTCACATATCTTTGTTCTGTCATATTTTCAATTATATTTTTATTTTTACACATGTTACAAAGTGTATAATTTTGATATAATGTGTGATTTTGTTGTAAATATTATGATTTAATGTATGATAAGTCAATTTCATAGATGATATTAGAATTTTGTCAAGGTAGATAACTGTTATTTATGAAAACAAATCCTTATATAGGAGATGTTTGCTTTTCATTCCACCTTGCCTAAAATGGCATACATGTATGAGATTTTCCCATTACATGTACTTAGCCTCCATCAATTTTGACATAATACATGAATTTTTTTTGTGAACATTTTCAAGTATCCTTTTTAGGACCAAAACATGAATCATGGACAATTCAAATGAGCAATCACAATGATTCAATGGCAAACATAATATCATTTGATGAGAATTTAGTATATGTTTTATTTACTTATACCAATATCTAGATACATATGGAACAGTAAAATTGTACTTTAAAATGGCTTTAATTTCCAAACCTGAGTGTTGACTCCTTGTTGGAATATTAACAAGAATAGTAAGTAAACATGCAGCAATGATTCAAATCGAGCCTAAATGTGACATATACTGGATTTGGACTGCTGCGAATGATTACTACTGTCACTAGATAAACATGCTGACTTCTGCCATGATTCAGACTTTTGCAATGATTCAGACAGAATATAATTGTTGTAAGTTTAGAATGTGCAATGATTCAGATGGGATGTAATTGTTGCAAATTAAGAATGTTGCAATGATTCAGATGGGATGTAATTGTTGCAAGTTAAGAATGTTGCAATGATTCAGATAGGATGTAATTGTTGTAAGTTTAGATTGTGCAATGATTCAGACAGGATGTAATTGTTGTAAGTTTAGATTGTACAATGATTCAGATGGGATGTAATTGTTGCAAGTTAAGAATGTTGCAATGATTCAGATGAGATGTAATTGTTGCAAGTTAAGAATGTTGCAATGATTCAGATAGGATGTAATCGTTGTAAGTTTAGATTGTGCAATGATTCAGACGGGATGTAATTGTTGTAAGTTTTGATTGTGCAATGATTCAGATGGGATGTAATTGTTGCAAGTTAAGAATGTTGCAATGATTTAGATAGGATTTAATTGTTGTAAGTTTAGAATGTGAAATGATTTAGACAGAATGTAATTCTTGAAAGTTAAGAATGTTGCAATGATTCAGACATGATGTAATTGTTGCAAATTAAGAATGTTGCAATGATTCAGATAGGATGTAATTGTTGTAAGTTTAGATTGTGCAATGATTCAGACAGGATGTAATTGTTGTTAGTTTAGATTGTGCAATGATTCAGATGGGATGTAATTGTTGCAAGTTAAGAATGTTGCAATGATTCAGATGAGATGTAATTGTTGCAGTTAAGAATGTTGCAATGATTCAGATAGGATGTAATTGTTGTAAGTTTAGATTGTGCAATGATTCAGACGGGATGTAATTGTTGTAAGTTTAGATTGTGCAATGATTCAGATGGGATGTAATTGTTGCAAGTTAAGAATGTTGCAATGATTCAGATAGGATGTAATTGTTGTAAGTTTAGAATTTGAAATGATTTAGACAGAATGTAATTCTTGAAAGTTAAGAATGTTGCAATGATTCAGACGGGATGTAATTGTTGTAAGTTTAGAATGTGCAATGCAGACGGGATGTAATTGTTGTAAGTTTAGAATGTGCAATGCAGACGGGATGTAATTATTGTAAGTTCAGATTGTGCAATGTAGACAGGATGTAATTGTTGTAAATTAAAAATGTTGCAATGATTCAGACAGGATGTTAATTTTCATATGTTTAAAATGTGCAATGTTTCAGACAGGATGTTAGTTGTCTTAAGTTTAGAATGTTGCAGTTATTCAGACAGGATGTAATTGTTGTGAGTTGTGAATGTGCAATAACTTAGACAAGATATTAATTGTAATTACCGCTAGTTCAGAATGCTTCGATCATTCAGACAAGGTGTTAATTGTCTTAAGTTTAGAATGTTGCAACTATTCAGACAGGATGTAATTGTTGTGAGTTGTGAATGTGCAATAATTTAGACAAGATATTAATTGTAATTACCGCTAGTTCAGAATGCTTTGATCATTCAGACAAGGTTTTAATTGTCTTAAGTTTAGAATGTTGCAATTATTCAGACAGGGTGTAGTTATCATAAGTTTAGAATGTTGCTATAAATATCATGGATTAGATGCTATTGATATAAGTAAATATCATAGATTAGATGTTGTTCAACTTATTGTTTTAAGTCTAGAATGGTGCACAAATTCAGACAATGTTTTTATTATTAGTTTAATATGCTGAAGTGACTGGTTGCTATCATAAGTTTAGAATGTTGCAATAATATAGACTGTACTATTGTTATTGGTTTAGAAAGGTACAATGATTCAGAAAATCCTAGTTTTATTAGTTTAGAATTCTGCATTGATTTTAAGAGTAGATGCAATTGTCATTTGGTTACAATTTTATGAGCTTTAATTTTTTTTAAATATCTTGGTTGAACAAAATTTCTGGAAAGTTTATGAATTGAAAATGCCGATCTCAAGTCCTATAATATTTTTTACAAGAGTTATTACCCATTAAAAAAGACACAACGCAGTATAGATTTTTAGGCATACCCAGTAATTTGAAAACTTAGTCAGAGAAAGTCACAACATGTTCAAAGAGCAAACTCTACAAACCATAGTTCAGCATCCTGTGATAATAACATGTAGCTACATGTATCATTTTCATTTAGTAACTTTGTTGTCATACTGATAATTTTAAAAAATATCAATTTAATAAGTATGATATTTTGGGGGGATGCTATAATAATCAGTTAGTCAAGAACTTCAAATTACAATATTGATGGAAAGACTGATTATATAAAATATTGTAATTTACTGGTTATTTCTTTAATTTAGATTTAATACATAATTCATTTACTTTACGATAGTTATAGAAAGTCATAAAATAAGAATATGCAAATTTTGTCATAAATATAAAATTCTGCTCATTAGACCCTTTAACTGCAGTCCTGTAACTTTGAGTGGCAAAATGATAGCCCTACAGATACCCGCAAAAACATAAATATTGTTATAGTAACTGCTCATTTCTTGATGTCATATTCTGGGAATTTGTATCATTTTGCCACTCAAAGTAACAGGATTGCAGTTATTGTTAAAGGGTCTATTGGTAGAATGTGAATACAATAGACATCTTCATGATATATGTAGCAGTAGATGAATTGTCTTCCTTCCTAACAAGCTAGATGGCCATCATCATGGGTAATGGAAGATTCTTTAAAGGTTTTTAGTGGTCATTTGAGCACATAATGTCTTTGAAGCCTCTAGATTAATAAATGTACATCTTTTCAAACTTTCTGTCTTGATTGGTGATTTCAAATGGTTTTTTTTTACTCCACTGCAGTTTGTGCTCTCATCTTTACCTTGAAGATGTACATTTCTAATGTCCAAGAATTGCATACCTGTATGTACATTTTGAAAAATTTGTGTCATTGTAAATTTAACTTGAACAATGGGATTCTAAGTCTCATTTTATCCTAAACAAAATGTTTTCAAAATTATCTGTGAGAAAATGAGGTTTTACTATTTTTCATTCCATATGGCAAGGAAAAGTGGTCCTTCAAAGGAGGATCAGTTTAGTTGAATATTTAAGTTAATGGTTTGCAGAATACATTGTACTGATGCAGTCTATGGAGACAGTAGGCCACTCATGGCAGTGATCTCTCTAGATGGGTATCACTGTATTCTGTGTTATAGGTTTTCTACAATGTACCATACTGCTTTTCTTTTGCTTGCACCTCAGATTTGATACTTCAAGGTCAAACAACAGTTTACCAAATAAAGTAACAAACGTAACCAAAAAATGTCTGGAATTTGAGGATGCCTGACCAACTGTATTAGGATGACGAACACCAAGTATAAGTAGGAAGTGCCTCATTATACTTCTCATTACGTTATAAGTATAGTTGTTAGTGACCGGAAGATTTGAAGTTATCTAGTGTGATTCTCCAGTGTTGAAATAATATCAAAATAAAAATTGTCATCAGTTTTTGTTTTAAACCTCAAAAATTTCATATTCCTCTTTTCTTTTTCTTTTGTGATACAACTTTCAGATTTGTTACAGCCCTCTCTTGTTTTAACAATTATCTTCAACTAATGCTATATTTTTAATTGTTAGAGTACATGTCAGTTGTTATCTAAGCATAAAACAAAACCAGTGACATTATGGCTGTAAGGTTTATTACTGTAAATAAATGTCAGTATTGGAAATAGATATAAAGCATTAAAAATATCAACAATAAATGATTAATTAAATCAATTTTGAATTTTCTTTGATATGATTTTGTTAGGGGAGCAAACATTTTATTGCCCATTTCTTTATTTATGCTTCAATTCTCATATTTCTGCAAATGTCATATGGCAAAATCCTTATTGATCACTTTACCTCCCCCATGTTACAAAATGAATCTGACTAAGTTTGGATAATATAGATCTAGCTTTAGTAGGCAGTGCACATATTGTTGAGTACTCTGATTATTTATGTAGGTGTGGATGGATTGTGAAGAGTGTGTGTGTGACTTAATGTTAAAATGAGGTTTCTACTTTTTATATTTATTTTGTATTTTGGTCATTGATAAGAAGATCACAGTGTATTAAAATGTTTGTTGTTAATCTTTTTTTTTAAGTCCTCCAAGATGAGAGAACAAGAGTGATTTTGCCCAATACATTTATTACATACAAATGGCTCCTATACTTACAGGTGCATTTGTATATCTTGTATAAGCAGATTACTGATTTATGCTATCACACTTTTTGTGTTCACTTCTTATATGTATAGAAACACAAGATTTCTCTCCCTTTGAATGTGTTGTTCAAGTTACATGTTTATTAAAAGAAATCTTTTTGTTGTTAAAATTTTAGTCTGTCAGCATTTTCACAGGGTGGAGCGTGTTAGTTGTTTTTCTTTTATTTTATTAAATTATGATGAAGATTTATTTTTTAAAGATATTATACACTGAAAGTTACTACAAAAATCTATTACATCTATTTAGTTAAATGCACTTTGTTTCTCTAATTACACTGAACATTATACAGTCAAAACTCATTATGTCGAGATTGGTAATCTCGATTTACCTGGTTAACTCAAGTTCGAGAGCAGTTAAAATTTCACACGGTCATTAAATTATTATGTGATGATATTACTGGTGCAGAACAAGTATGCCTTCTGTATAGACCTTCTCACGTTAACTTCAGTCCTGTGACTTTGGGTGTCAAAATGATACAGATACTCACAAAAACATAGAGGTCATTATAGTAACTGATTGTTTCTTGACGTCATTTTCCAGGAATCTGTTTCATTTTGCCACCCAAAGTTACAGGACCGCAATTACTGTGAAAGGGTCAGTTGTTTTTTTATTACAAACCCCACCCCAACCCAAACAGGCCTAACAACATAACACAACCCACCGCCCACACCATTTTTTTACACCATACCCCACCTCCACACCACCAATGACCCCACACCACACAACCACTCCACCCTCACAAACACAAGCAATACCACAAACATACCAATCAACAAACAGCACAACCACAAAACACACACAACAACACCCACCAAAACACAGCACCACAACCAAGCACAAACCCACCAACACAAACCACCAAGCCCACCATCCCCCAAACACATCAGACAAAACACCAAACCTACACCAAACACCACACAAGCCCCCAACAACCAACACCAATTTACAACACAACATAACACACAACAACAACAGTAATTTACACGACACGAACAATTAACAAAACAACACCACCACAGAGGCACGCAACCTTAACACCAACAAACCAACGCAATCACTACATACACGTACAACCAATCACAGCAATAGGCTACCAGCACACCACCAACACACCGCCACCACGCACAACCACATAACCAACAACACAAACAAAAACATACACAACCAACAACCACACAACAAACACATTCACCCAACCCACAACGAACCACCCCACATTTTTACAAACACCAACAACACCATACAAACACACAAACAAACAAAAGCACAACACCAATAACAATTAATACCTACAAATATAAAAAACAAACCACCATTCAACATACCCCAGAAAACCCAAACCTACCATAAGCATACATTTAACACCCAAACTACAAACCACATAAAACATAACTAAACAAGACAAACGCATTACCATAACAGAATAAAACCCCCACAAACAAAACCCCCCAACACCAACTCACCACCCCACAAACTACAACAACTATATAAACCACACCCCCGCACAACCACAACACACTCAACAACCAAAACCCATACCACATACACCAACAACCCCACAAACACCATCCATCACCAACAACAATACATTACAACAAACCAATAACCACTAATAAACAAACAACACACACACACACCAAACCCCAACACCCCAACTAACACAACATACCAACCACGAACAGCACCAACTACACCAACCGTCCCCAACAAAACCAACCCCCCACACACAAAGAACAAAACAACCCCAAACACAACCCCCCCCAACACAACCACCCATAACAAACCCACCTACAACATTAACACACCAACACCACAACTACAATATAAACAACACATTACAACACCAAAACCCAACCTACAAACCATCACAACCACGCAAAACCAGCCATCCAAAACAAACCCATTTTATTAACAGGACCACAAACCTCAACCCCTACCAAACACATACAAACACTTCACCAAAAACACCAACCACAGAACCACCACCCTACCACAAACACAACCATAACCAATACCAACATACCAAGCAAACCAAACAACAACCATCATAAACCCAAACCCAACCAACCAAGCACAACAAAACATCAAACAACCACACCATCACCCCACACCACCCCACACTACAACTAACCACTTACCCACCAACCCAAAACAGCACCAACACACCCAAACCCCCCTACAAGCAATACCAAACACTTAGCCCCCAACCAAAACACATACATACCCCAACACACAAACAAAACAACCAACCAAAACGCATAGACAAAACCCAAAACAACCCCATAAAGCAAACATACAAAATAAGCTGCAACATATACATACAACACACACCAACCAAACATTCACCAAACCAACCAACAAACACCCAATACAAGCTGCAACATAACAACAACACAACTAACCCACAACATACCACCCAAACCAACAACACACAACCCCCTAAACAACACAACAACTCCATTTTTTACACAACCCAACCACAACCCACCCGCAAAACAAAACACACATCAAAAAACTACGACTAAACAAACCAACCTACATTAAACAAAGATCAACACAACCACATACCACACCACCACTAAGCCCCACAAACCCTAACCCAACAACAACAAACACACACCAGACCACCCATAATACACACAATACACCAAGCCAACCCCCCTGACCAGGCGCCGAAACATACAACAAACAAACACCCACCAACCAACAAAACCCCCATTAACAAACAATTAAAACAACACCACTAACCCCCTAAGCCGCACACCCCCCCACCACACACACACACAATTACCAAACAACCAACACACACTCCCCCAACACAGCCAGCCACAACTATACCACCATTCCACACCCCACCCACATCAACCAAACACCCCACACCCCCACACCACAACACTTACCAAGCACAACAACCAACACAACCAATCCATATAAAACAACAAACAACAAGCACCACACAACAACACACCAACACAACAACGCTAACCAAACAAACCAAAACCAACACCACAATACTACATCGCATACTAACCATTACAAACACACTAAACAAAACAAACAAACAACACACACACCACATTAACACACAACCCAACCAATACACCAACACAAACTTACCCAACATTAACCACACCCCCCCACCAATTACACACCAGCAAGCACAACAACACCAAACACACCAATACACAACAACCCAAACCAACAACAACATCCAAACACCCCACATACAACACAAACACAACACCCCCAACAGCACCGCACAACATCAAACAAATACCTACACCAACAACAAACCAAAACCACACACCCAATTAACTAACCACACCAAACACATTCCCACTACCAAAACGCTACAACCCAATCAACAACACACACCAACCCAAACCATCACACGCATTACTATACTATCAAGAACCAACCCAACAAAACATCCCAAACATTACAACCATAGACAATTTCAACCCAAACACAGACGCAATTACCAACCCAAACCAACCCCAACAACAAACTATACCGTACGCACAAACACAAACCCCCACCACCAACAAACAACACTGACACCACCCAACAACCCCCCCCCACGCACTACCCACCAACTCACCCCCCAACAAAAACCAAACCCAAAACACCAACACCACCAGAAACCACCCAAACAACTAACAAACACGACAGCACTACACCCCAACCCCAAACACACCCACCAAACACCCCGAACACATAACACAACCATAACCACAAGCATACATAAAACACACCCACACAGAACAACACCGAACCACAACAACATACACACACACAACAAGCCCCATTAACACACAAACAGATACAGCCAACCATCATACACACCGAACAACAACAACACCACCCCACACTTACAACCACCAACAAACGCACACACGCACAAACAACCAAAACAATCCCAAGTAACAACCCCCCAACAACAAAAAACATCCACAAACGTACAACAAACTCACATTAAACACAACACCAAACAACCACTACATACCACAAAGAATACCAACCCCCCCCACACACAATTCAGCCAAACCCACACAAAACCCCACACCCCCCTACACATACAACAAAACAACATACCACACAAACGCCCCATTCAACCTCACCTCCAACAAACAAACCAAACACCCCCACCTACACATACAACCCCCACAAACATACAAAAAAATTAAAACAACACACAACCACCCTACAACAACCACCACCCACACACAAGGACACGCAAACCCCAACACCCAAACCCACATTAACCACACAACCAACACTTCCAGCCAACCCATTAACACCCACCCTTACCAATCACGCCACCCAACCAACCACACCCCCCACACCAATCTAACCCAAAACCCCAAACAACAACACTACTCACACACCAACGACCCCATTTACAAACACCACACATTTTTTACAACTACAACCCAAACAAACCTCCAACCTACCACACACACCATTAAAAGCACCCCACACACCATACCAAGTCGAAGTGACCAACACCACATTATTCAACCTAACAAACACACAACACAACCCTCCCCACACACACCCCACCCCTACCCAAAAACGCCAAAAGCAAATCGCACATTAACCCAACCACCATTTACAACTACACACATCCAACAAAAACCACAACCAACACCCAAGCAACCCAACAAAATTACACCACAACACACTCACACCAACACAGCAACAAACCAAACCCACACACCTACCTAAACAAACACAAACAACCCACGCAAACCCCACACAAACAAACACAACACCAAAACAACTTATACCACAACACCAACACCAACAATCTAAACGCACCGAAATACGGCCACACCCCCCCCTCAAACACCCCAACCCAACACCAACCCACCACCACCACCACCAAAACAGCACCCCCCCAAACATCAAGCCAAACCACACCTGACACCCCACCCAACCAAATCCCAAGAACACTAGCAACCAAAAACCACAAACACATACCAACCACACAACAACAAACAAACCACCACAGAAACAAACACAATCAACAATTACCAACCCCACTCAACCAACCCAACTCATAACACACAAACACACCTAAGCAACAAACAAACCACCCACACCCAAACAACAACCCCTCAAAGACACACAAACAATCCCACAAATACCACCCAACCACAACAAAACCACCACACAACTCTCACCCATTATCACAACAAACCAAATCCAACAGTCCACTTAAACAACACACAACAATTACGACCACATGCATAACACCCAAACAATACTTCACACCCCCCAAATAACCAAAAAAACCATACAGCCACTCCAACCTATAAACCAACTCACATAAACAAGCCCACCACCATACCGCCCAACACCTTATCCACCTAACAACCTAAAACCCCCAACAAACAGCCATCAAACCCGCAATATCCCTCCACACAAGACCTACAAACCCACTCCACCACATCCAACAAACAACAACAATACAACCAACTCTAAAAAGCTACACACAAAACAATTTACCACAACACAATCCAACCAGCACACATCCCATACCACACACAACACACCAACACAAAATCGAAACCCACCTCCAAACAACAAAGCACAACACATTACCGCACCAAACCCCATACCACCCCCCTCTATACCACAATACCAAAAAACAACATCAACACCCACCAACCAACAGCGAACAAACTCAAAACCAACAACACATCAATTACCCCCAAACCAACATACGATACACCACCATAACACACACCAATCAACACCGCTCCCAATAACACACCAACCAGAAAATACTACACCAACCCACCTACCACACACACCCCAACAACCATAACCACCTAACGCACACACACAACAAAAACACCAACAACAACAACATATACACAACCCACCACTAAACAGCACGCACAATACATACCTTAACCCCCAAACACCAATTACACCACCATAAAACCACCCAACACACAACCAAACCTTCACAAACCCACACCACAAAACAAACCACAACACAAACACCAAACAAGATACAAAACAACAACAAAAAAAACACACACCACCACCACCCAACAACCCACCAACTATCAACCCATCCCACACCCCAACAACCTTAAAAATTACCAACCCCTACACACAACCCCACAACCAACAGCAAACAAACACAACAATACACCACACCCAACGTACACACACAAAACCATTCCCAACACAAGCATTACCAATATACCCGCCACACAAAAACAACCACACACATACGCACCACCATCCCCCAACCCAACACAAACAATTACACCCACAACACCACTACCCACCCCCAACAACACACGTCAACAACCCACACAAGCCACACAACCACAACCACAAAAACACAACACCATAACACTAACACACCAACACCACAACAGCAATTCACCAACAACACATACCAAACACAAACACAAACCAACAACAACAACCATTAATCAACAAACAACACCCCCGAACATCAACAAACACACAACCAACATACATTCGCTACAAAACAAAACCACAACCCACACACGCACCAAACCAACAAAACTACCCGACACCCACACACCACCTCTTATTTAAAGGCATAATTCAACACACCACCGTCCCCATTACAAACACCAACCCCGCACACACACAACAATACACAACAAACACAAACAACCCCCCCAACCACCACAACAAATGACCCCCCACAATCCCCCTAATTAAACAACCAAACAAACACAACCATCCCAACAACAAAACCATACTCTCCACAACAAACAACTACCAACATTACCGTAAAACCCCAAACACCCCCCCAAACATTAACCTCACAGTACAATTAACCTACAGCCAATACACATCAAGACACCCACCCACCCACACCACCACACGCACACCACACCCAACCCCAACATACAAACCACCAACCACCCAAGTACGACAAACAACACTCACCCAAACAACACACCCAACAAACCCCCATACCCAACACATATACACACCACCACTCCAAAAAACACCCAAACTAGATACCACCTATCCAAACCCTAACACTACAAACCCCCACACCTCCAACCACGCACCCCAAACGCATTAAACCAAAACAAACAAAACACAAACCCCAACACCAACACACAACTACACCCAAAAAACCAACCACCAAACACCCCAACAAACCAATACCACCCCCCACCCCAAACCCACACCCACATAACATAAACGCGTAAGCACAATATATCACAAACCAAACACAAATCCACTCCCCAAACACACCCACTCAAAACAACAACACAACACAACAACATTTTACACCCAACAATAACACAACACACTACAAACCCACACATTGTGAACAACCAAAACCCCAACAACATATTCACAACACCAAACCCCATTAACAAAAACAAACAAACACAACAACACAACACACCACAGACAGACCCCAACAACACCATCCCACACACACCAACACCAACAACAATACAACCTCAACACATTACATACACTATAAACAAACACACATTACGCACCACCTCCACCACCCAAACAAACTAACCCAAAAAAAACACCACACCCACCACCAACCACATCAATACAGACACAAAAATTACAACAACCCACCAACCCATACCAACACAATAGCACCCCGACACCAACTAACAACAAAAACAATCACAACACCAAACAACTACCAAACAAACCCCACCCCCCCCACATTACTAACCCAACCAAACAACAACAACACACAATCCACCCCACTACCCCAACATATTTAACAACAACCCACCCAAACCACCAACGCAACAACACAAACAACATAGACATAACACTAACCCATACCCAAACACACCAACAACCAAAACTTCAACCATTATCAACAACCACCACAACAACACCCACCCCACACACATTAACAAATCACCTACAATCACCAACAAACACGCACCCAACATCCAAAACACCCAAGCCATTTTTAACAAACAGCCCCACCCCCCACACACAACAACAACCCCAACACCCCAACACCCATCAACCCACATACCCACAAACACAAAACAACACACACACACTCACAACCCACCACACCCCCATCAAACACACATCAACACTACACCACACCTACCCCACATTTTCACGACCACCCACAAGCAACACAACAAAAATCACCACTCTACACACACAGCACCAACACGCGCATACAGTACACTACCCACACCTAACACACCAACAAACAACAACCCACCCAATCACAAACACACAACACAAAACACATTTACACCAAAAAAAAATCACAAAACGAACAAACAACAAACACACAAACTACAACGTACCAACCCACACCCCCAGAGAACACAAACACAACCATTTTAGAATAAATAAAAATTTCACAAAAAATTTGTTTTTTTTTTCACTTTCCATATCAAATTTATTATTTAGGCCTACAAATATTCTAGCAATCACTGAAATGCTCACAAGAGGAATCAGGATTATATTTATTCACAGACCTTTTAACTCAAGAGACCGTTTATCTCAATTATCATGTTCTTTTTTGGGTTTTTTTTTTTTTATCAAAATCAAAGTCTTAAAAGAGCAGTAGTTTTCAGTGTTTGTAAAAAATGTGTACAGAAACATAGAAAACATGTACATAATTATTGTACTTCTTTGATGTTCATTGATATTTGTGACACAGGACCTTAGTGTTTGAATATTGTAAGAAATTAAACACATGCAGGCTGTCATTTTCATGATTTTGATAAAAAAAAGAACATTCATGGATTAGACCAAAACTTTGATTAAAAAGCTAAAAAGATGTACATTGTATTGCCATAGAAACATAACATATGCACATGTTCCCTAGAATGAATGATTGCAATTCCTGTCATCCATGTACATGTAAGAATACATGTTCAAATGTTTCCTCGCCCATTATTCACATTTGATTTCTTTTCACAAATTGCAGCATTATAACAAGTTTTTTTCAACCCAGTATTTTTAAAAACACATTATTTGTAAAAAAAAATCCATTTTGACAGCTTGTATGCCTTTAATATGTGAATATACATGTAGCTGGTATCCTACAAGTTTGGCAGAATTCATACACCTGGCATTGTTGATCATAATCATAAGTTATTGAATAACAGGTTTTGAAATATGCCAAAATAATATGGTTTTAATGATAATTTATGATATCTGTAATACCGTATACACCTTTCACTCTTAGCCAAAATATCGCCATTATGTATACCCATTATTAATATTGTTAGGTTTCTGGACCAAATGACTTTTTCTGAAATGTTGTATTTGTAGAATTTTTAATGAGAAATGTGATACAATACTCTATTTTGAAGGTATCATTGTTAAGACCATAAGAACACAAATTGTCATTTGATACCAAAACATGTACTTTGACAGTTGTATCGAGACCAAAAAGTAAATTTACATATACCTAAGTCATCTGTTCTGATGTATGCATCTATACACATTGAATAAATTCTTATCACAATCAAAATTTAATTGTGTTGTTGCTTTTTGTTTGATTTTAGTTCCCTTCATGTGGAACATTCAGGGGACATTAGATTTTGTCAGCATCTGCCAATCCATCAGTCTGTCTAGTTAGGGTTTTGGTTAAAGTTTTGTAATCTAATCTCATTTACTCACCATAATTATGGGTGCTGTTTTAGTATTTATTCACTATTTTCTGATATCAAAAAATCATTTTTTGATATCAAATAATCAAATTTCTGATATCACAAAATATTTTTTTATTTCAAAAATTAATCTTTTAATATCAGAAATCATTTTCTGATATCAAAGAATCATTTTCTGATATAAAAAAATGGAATTTTTGATATCAAAAAATATGTAGTATTATATGTAATATGTAGTAAATTCATTTTTTGATACCAAAAAATTGAAATTTCTGATATAAAAAAAATCACCTGTATTTCCTGGTATCAAAATATCAAATTTCTGATATCAAAAAATGAATTTGTGATATCAGAAATTAGTGAATAAATACTAAAACAGCGCCCCATACATAATAGTGGTTTGAGGTATAAGAGAAATTATCTGATTCATCAATACTCTCAGAATACTTTATTTCTATTTATATTCAATGACAATGATTAAAGTTCTGAGAATAATCTCAACAGGTGAGATGGCAGCAGATTGACTGCAAAGGTCACGGTTGAGAATATTTTCAGACATCAAGCAACTGCATGAACTGTAACTTTTCCATCATGAAAACTTTTCTTAGCATTTCTATCATAGTACATTGTAAAGAAATGGACTTGAAAGTCTAAACATTGCAGAACCAATATTGGTAGTATAAATACTGATGATGATCTGGAGTCTGGTCACACATATGTTGCCACTTCAGTAATTAAAGTTGAGAATGCCCAATGAATGGAGATGAAATGACATTTGACTATTATATGTGTACCTTAAGTTCATGGCTGATACTCTTTGGATCAGTTTGGTCATATTTTTAAAAGTGGTATTTGTAACTCATCTATCCCCTTTACATCAATGACTCAAGCCAGTCCAAATGTCTTTAGGGGTAAATTAGTTGATATGAGTAAAGTTGTTGGGCTCTGAGATAGTTGATGCAGATCAGAAGCTGACAATTAGACTATATATTGTGATCCAGGATGAAATTCAGGTTCACTTCTTCAATAAGGCATCCAAGTCTCTATATAAGAAGTGGAAAAATGCTAAGTTTACTTGGACTGTTAAAATGTTCTAGTAAAGTAAGGGATTGCAAGCTGTGTAAAAACAATTGATTTTTACCTCAAGGTAACATCAAAATGTTGGAGAGGCATATTTATTTATCGGTGTCCGTTTGTCCATTCATTCGTCCAGATATACACACATGGCTTGTCTGGTTATCTTATCGGTGTCCGTTTGTCCCTTCATCCATCCAGATATACATACATGGCTTGTCTGGCTATCTTATCGGTGTCCGTTCATCCGTCCAGATATACATACATGGCTTGTCTGGCTACCTTATCGGTGTCCGTTTGTCCGTTCATCAGTCCAGATATACATACATGGCTTGTCTGGCTATCTTATCGGTGTGGCCGTTTGTCCGTTCATCCGTCCAGACATACATACATGGCTTGTCTGGCTATCTTATCTGTGTCCGTTTGTCCATTCATCCGTCCAGATATACATACATGGCTTGTCTGGCTATCTTATTGGTGTCCGTTTGTCCATTCATCCGTCCAGATATACATACATGGCTTGTCTGGTTATCTTATCGGTGTCCGTTTGTCCCTTCATCCGTCCAGATATAAATACATGGCTTGTCTGGCTATCTTATCGGTGTCCGTTTGACCCTTCATCCGTCCAGACATACATACATGGCTTGTCTGGCTATCTTATTGGTGTCCGTTTGTCCCTTCATTGTTTGTTTGTTTTTTTGTTTATTGTTTGTTTAACGTCCCACTCAAGAATCTTTCACTCATATGGAGACGTCACCAATGCCGGTGAAGGGCTTCAAATTTTGGCCTATGCTCGACACCTATGGCCATTGAGCAGTGAGGGTTCTTTAACGTGCAGACACTCACTGTGACACGGGACCTCGGTTTTTACTGTCTCAGTCCGAAGGACAGGAGCGTATCCGGGTTGGTAACCATTTCACATACTTCCCTGCCCAATCCGAGGATCGAACCCGGGTCGCACTGGTGAAAAGCGAGTGCGCTAACCACTGCGCTACCCGGACACCCCTGTGTCCCTTCATCCATCCAGACATACATACATGGCTTGTCTGGCTATCTTATCGGTGTCCGTTTGTCCATTCATCCGTCCAGACATACATACATGGCTTGTCTGGCTATCTTATCGGTGTCTGTTTGTCCATTCATCCATCCAGATATACATACATGGCTTGTCTGGCTATCTTATTGGTGTCCGTTTGTCCATTCATCCGTCCAGATATCCATACATGGCTTGTCTGGCTATCTTATCGGTGTCCGTTTGCCGTTCATCCGTCCAGATATCCAAACATGGCTTGTCTGGCTATCTTATCGGTGTCTGTTTGTCCGTTCATCCGTCCAGATATACATACATGGCTTGTCTGGCTATCTTATCGGTGTCTGTTTGTCCGTTCATCAGTCCAGATATACAGACATGGCTTGTCTGGCTACCTTATCGGTGGCCGTTTGTCCGTTCATCTGTCCAGATATACATACATGGCTTGTCTGGCTATCATATTGGTGGCCGTTTGTCCGTTCATCCGTTCAGATATACATACATGGCTTGTCTGGCTATCTTATCGGTGTCCGTTTGTCCGTTCATCCGTCCAGATATACATACATGGCTTGTCTGGCTATCTTATTGGTGTCCGTTTGTCCATTCATCAGTCCAGATATACATACATGGCTTGTCTGGCTATTTTATCGGTGTCTGTTTGTCCATTCATCCGTCCAGACATACATACATGGCTTGTCTGGCTATCTCCTACAGTTTTGGAGCTACAGCTTTTATATTTTGTAGGTTGTTTGTATACATACATGTAATGGAGGTGTGCATGTCCACAGGAATTTGATTTTTTTTTTCAAATATTCCCAAAATGCCAGGTTTACAGATTTGTCTTAGTTATTTTTCCATATTATGTGCACAGATTAGTTATAATATATTGTGGGCATAGTTTAATATTCATTATATTTTGTGCACCGTATAGTTTCACTGAGTGCACAGTTTAATTTATTGTGGGCACAGTTTAGTTGTATTGTGCACACAGTTTAACTTTATTGTGTGCAATTTAGCTATATTGTGCACATAGTTTAACTATATTGTGCACACAGTGTAGCTATAATCCTAATGGGCCTAATGTTACTCAAGATTGGTCAAAATTGCATAAGAAGTAAACAATGTCTAAAATATTATATTTCTGTTTACTTAGGTGGCTGTAACCATTACTTTTTACCAAATGAACTTGACATTTTGTCACAATTATCTTTAGATTCTAATATCTCTTTGTATACAATAGGTAAAACTAGTTTGAGATTAAAGGTCATTTGCATTTGCATATCATATGTCTTTGGAAGTGCTCACCCAAGGCTCGTTTATGAACATATTTTAATTTTGTTTTCTAACTGTGTAAACTAGACTGCACACAATATAATAAATGTTAAACTGTGTGCATAATAAAACTAAATTAAGCACACAATATAACTAAACTGTGCACGATATATTTGTTAAACTGTGCACACAATATAAAAAAAATATTGTATCATATACCACCAAAGGGTGTCGTAGAGCTGGATTTGCATGCCACACTGACAGGAGAATGCTCCCATTCACAACTTCCAAATTTTAGATTTTAAAAAATTTCCCTGTACAGTATCAGTTCACCAAACCTTTCATTGTCAACTTTATCTCAAAATTGATTACTGAACTTCGTGGAGACAGTTTATTTGTGATAATTAAGTACAATGTAATTGGAAGTGTAGAGAACATTTTGGAAAAGACAAATCAAATTTACTACCAGGATAGTATAAAAACAAGAGGTCCAAATAGGCTTATATCACTCAGCCGAGGACCATAAACTAATATGAAAGAAGGTTCCTCTGCGACCTATTTTGCCCATTCATGGATCCACAGCTGGGCACAATTAGTTGAAAAAAAAACAAACATTTGTAGCAGACCATGAGAACTTCATTCATCTGTGCCAAGTTTAATCAAAATCCATTAACTGTTTCTTGAGAAGTTCAATATGTTGCAACACTTGCTTTAGTGCACTCATTTCTCTTTTACAACTAAATAAATGAAAAATTACAGTGCACCCAGAACCTGAATATAAGCATGGACAATGAAGGAATCAATGAAATCACACATATTGAATGAAAATGACAAAGTACTTCTTTTATATGTCCTTCTAGATTACTTATTTGTTTTGTCCCTGTACGTAGATAGTCCAAAGAAAAAGTTTCTCAGAGGAGGGTTTCCCCCTGCATCCTACTTATTTTGCCCACCCTGGTTCCAGCCAAAAACAGCAACACCTGTTTCATTAAAATTCTTTCAGTGGTCCTGAAGAACAAGATGACAGTGTGAAGAAATGACCACTCCACTGGAGGCTGTACATTATATAGCATTAAATGGAGGCCATGAACATTACCTTCATAAATACATGTACATGTAGCCTTAATTTTATTATGAGGTTTATGCTTCAATGAACATTTGTTTTGTTTTCCACTTCATTTGCTTTGATCTACTGTCTTGGGGGATACCAATGATTTATAACTGTGTATTGGATTTATTATGAATTTTCACATGAAAATCTTCTCTCTGTGCAGCAAATCAAGATTCTGAGATTCAGTCACAATATAAGCATTAAAGTATTTTTAGAGCACCACTATTATCATTATTACTGTTATTACCGGTATACCATTCTATCTTATTTCATTCCTTCATTTGTTATTATCAGTGATGAATGCAGTTAATTTATAAGAAATAAAATATGTTTAAACTAAATTGCTGGTATTATTACCCTTATTTAAATTATAACGTTATTAGGTTAAATATATTGATGCTTTGGGCTTCCATAGCTGAGTGGTTAAAGCATCACATTTTAAACTGAAGTCTGTCATTTCGTGTTAGTACAGGTCAGTGCCCCACTAGAACCTAACTTGATTTTTTTTACTCAAGAAGCATAGTCAATCAGATGTGGATCCTGGATAATTCTAAAAATAGTTGTTGGAAGATATAATGTCTCCAAATTTCAAACATATTAAAACATGTCTTTTGATTTTTTTACCCTTTACACAACATTTCCTCACCAGAAACTTAAAAGAAGTCTCACTTCTATTACAGAGATTCCTTTATATACAAAAATGGAAATTGCAGATATATATAGGATTTTTCATAAGTTGCCAATCATATTGCATTTATGATACAAGTTTTAGAATTTTCCATTTTGTCAGCCTCTGGCAAGCAAAATTGGAAAATTCATACAAGTGTCAAAAATGTGATATGAATGGAAACTCGTGACAGATTCTTTTTATCATATGAACAAACATGTGCAATATAAAGGGCATTTTCTTATGACCTTTCTGTCGAGTTGAACAAATTGTTCCAAATAGGTAAAATACTTGCACAGAAATAAGTACACAAAACATATTGTAAATATTGCTTATATTTGAACACAAACATTTAGCCTATGTTTTAAATTATTATTTGCATCTAAGTATACTTTATCAGATGTTGAAATTAGCAAAATTGCCAACTTGAATACAACAAAATTTCAAAATCATCTATATAACATGTTTCATTTGATTGTCCCCATTCAAGTTCAAGTGACATCAGAAACACCGAGTGATGTCATTGCTAACCTTCGGATGAATGAAGTGACATCATTGCCAACCTTCAGATGAATGAAGTCTGCGTATGTAGTGAATAAAAGTAGTTCAGGATATCATTAAGATGCTGGACTTTCTACTGCACAACATTTTCGTGGTTTTTGCGGGAAAGGTTTTCCAGCAGATAGTTGACATTCCAATGAGTACTAATTGTGCCCTTTCTTAGCTGACATCTTTTTATATTCGTATGAAATGGAATTTATATAGTCTCTGCTCTCCATAGGATTTGGAAACAGCATCTCCATTCAATTTTACTTACAAGTACATAAATAACATTCTGTCTATAAAATCCAGAATTTCAGAATTATCTCTGCCAGATGTATCCTGTGGAGCTTCAGATCAAAGAGTTGACAGAAGGCAGGACATTTGTTTCTTACCAAGATTTACTTCTGTTGATTATATAAGACAATCTACCTCACACCTTCCTTTATGACAACATGAGACTTTCAATTTCCATATCACAAACTTCCCTTTCCTGAGTAGTGATATCCTGTCTTCTCTTGCCTATGGTGTTTTCATTTCTCAATTTATACATTATGCCAGGGCATGCTCCTCTTATGAATGTTTTATTCTGAGAGCCAGATGTCTCTCCAATGTCTATTCACACAGGTTGATGAACGCTTGAAATTGTCACTAAGGAAGCTTTATTGTCAATACAGGGATCTTGTCCTCCTCTCATGAGTGTAATACAGGGACTTCCTTTCTTCAGTCAGATATGGAGCTGACTGATGACCTTTTCAGCAAGCTTGACCTTTTCACAGAATATGAATTTTTCACCAAAGTTGAGAGGTTTCCATGGAACATTTGAGTCGGGTGTGGCATGGTAACAGGGGAAGCTGACTCCTGGACACCTGATCTCATCCCATTTGGGATTTGCTATTGCTCTTTGTGTTGAGGCTATTGTTATATTTACCTTTTTTACCGAGCTTGACCTTTTCACTGAACTTGAGGATTCTGTGGGATATTTGCAATGGGTGTGGCATGCTAATAGGGGCAATGACTCCTTCTGGATGCAGGATTCCATCCTGTTTGGATTCACAATTATTCTTCATGTTGAGACCATTGTTATTTCCACCTTTTTATAGAGTATGACCTTTTTATTTAACTTGACTTTCCTCCTGATTAGCTAAACTTAAGAATTTCAATGGAACATATGTGACGGGTGTGGCATGCTAACACAGGATGCTAACTCCTTCTGGACACCTAGGATTTGCAATTGTTCTTCATGTTAAGACCATTTTAATATCTAATTTGTTGTATTCTAATAAACTTAAAATTTTGGATATCCACTGAAACTTTTTCATTAACATACTTTAATTCTGAGAAAGTTTGCCACTTTACTTGCAGAATGCTGGTCATGGCAGACTTGCCAACCTTGAAAAATCTTCATGGGGGAGATTTTTCAATCTCATGTGGGAGACTATAAATTTTAGCAAGAACTAATAGGAAACTTTTAATTTTTTAAGGGGAAGATATGCATGTTTCTTGAAGAAATTTTCAAAAATTTACATAAAAATAGGGAGTCTCCCTATTTATGGGGGAGAGTTGGCAAATATACTGATGGTCTTTCCCCAGGTAGGCCTACATTGTAACCGGGAGAGAATTGTTAAGAACTGGGCCCCGCCATATTACCGTACAAACAAGCTTTGTCTGATTGGGATCGGGATTTGTTTATTTATGGATAAATTACATCGGGATCGAGATTCAATATTATTGAAGTTAGTGATGGAAGGTTTTGTAGAAGTCTTGAAAGTCTAGGTCTCCAACTACAATACAGGTTTGACGATTTGCAGTTGTTAGATAACAAAAGAATAATATAAATTCATGCTGTTCATTACATCCAGTCGGAAAATTCCATTGTATGATTCAACAATGTAAACCGTCCAGATAAAATACCCCATCTGCACTAGAGTAGAGGCCAATTTCTGGCTTCACTCTGAGTCTGACTCTACTGTGCTTTTCTCCAGCCCCAGGTCTTCACTACTTCACTTTTCAGCAAGTTCAAGTTCAGTGACACTGTTACTGGCATTCTGACATTATACCATTTATAACTTTCAGTTTGAATCAATTGACAATTACAAAACAATTACTGAAATGAGTAATCACATCACTCACTAAACTAGATTTATATTTTTTTCTGGAGAAACGGAGGGGTGGGGGTATCAACACCTTAGACAACTTTGAACGACAAATACGCAGACCTTTAGTATTACGAAGAAACTTCCACCTCGGAGCAATTACTTGCCATGGGTCTCTACACTGAAATTGAATATGAGCCTAAATCACATGACAGTATAGGGTGAGAACTAATTTTCAAACTGTTGTAGTATGTCTGCAGTTATTGTCACTTTCTGCAGTTATCAACACCCTAGTATTTTTTCACCAAAATATCCCTCTTACTTGCAGGATTATTTCTATCACCTATTCAGCATGCCCATTCACGTACTTCAGCATGTAATTCCCTTAGAAAAGATAGACTGCACGTACAAAATTGTAGGCCATTATGTGTTTGCACGTAGATTTACCAATGTTGAATACATGGTTAAAATTTAAATGCTGATACGTGTGTCATGTAAATTTTCTGTCTTAATTTTGACTCAATATTGAATTTTCATCATACTGTCAGTGTAAACAAAATTGGTCTAATGTGCAATTATTCATTGACAATTTTGCTTCTGAGACATTCCCTTATCTTGGCACCCCACTGTGAAATTGAAGCTGACTGTTGTTGTTAGGTGACTTTCAACTGATAACAGTAGTGTGTCAGTCTTTGAAGTTAAGAAAGTTTTGGAAAAAGTGTTGCATGATTCTTACTGTCCTTTGCGATTAGTCACCCATCTTTGGTTACTTAATTGTTTAACTTAATTTAGGTTTAATAATGATATGACAGGTATTGAGATCACTGTACAGTGTTAAAGTTATATTAACAGTGTAAAATCAAAGAATCTAATGATGATTTGGTCATTATCATATTATTAGTGATGTAGGACATTACCTGGTAGTACTTACCAGTAGTACAAATGTACATAATCTGTATGCATAATCAATGTGAGAGAACTGAAATATGATATAAAACAAGACAGAAGCAACTCAAAAGCTTTTGAAATCAAATTCTTATTTAGATATATAACAAAATTTACTACAACATTTTTACTGTTTTAGCACCAGTTATTGTACATGATCTACATAAATGTTTTAAACAGTTTGATTTTGTGATGGCCAATCCTTATTTTCAACTCTGTCGATTTCGGTCTGCCTTAGTCTACTAGATTCTACTTTTGAAAATCTGAATTTTTTCCAAAAATCAGTGTTCTAGGATTCCCATCTCCCATCACCGGTGGCAAGTCAATATTCGAAACGGGAAAGTCAATTTTCAAACTCTTACTACCCGTGGGCAAGTTAAACAAATAATTAAATAAATACATGCATGATTTTTTTTTATTACTTACTGTAAATTTGTTTTTCTTATATGAAATAAACTGGCATTACAGTACAAATTTGGTCTATACCTGGTGTTTCTCTGCTTCGTGGCACCGGAAAATCCTATCACTGCATTTCTAGTACTAAAATAGATATGATCCCTTCGTCATAAAAAAATAATTTTACCATCAAATGAAAATTCAGATTTTAATTTTGCAGGTATCGCTCTTCGTTTTCAGATTTCCGTTTTGAACATGGTAAATTATCAAAAGGAAAACGTCGGCGCCTTGGAAATAGAGGACGAATTTGAAAACTAAATAAGATGAAAATGATCACTTTTATTTAAAACAAGTATATTTTCTTTCTTTCATATCATTATTCAGCTGAAAACATGTATCCATTTGAATCGAAAAACACGATGACTGGAACTTGGGAGAAAGTCCCTCATTTTGACATGAACATCAAGGCGACAGAATCATCACACTGGTTAGCTTCGTAACTGTATATTAGGCTTACATTACACTGTAAATTATAACTGCCTCACAAGCGTTCTTTCTCTGCAGACACCCCCATTAACCTCTAAAAGTCAAGCGATATCACCAGTCTCATTTAGAAATGCACAAAGCATTCTCAGTACATGAAATTCAAGTGGCAAAGCATATGGAAAATATAAATATAGTACATATAATATACATGTACATATCCAGTTTATGCCATAAAGTTATTGTAGGCATTGACAGGAATGATTTTTATGTTATGTAATAACAACCCATTATGGGTTTACTTGGACTTTTCATCGAGGGCTATCCTGTTAGCAGTGAAGAGGTCTTGGAAGTTGTCACAAATGAACCTCTACAAAGACCACCTCCCTATAAAGACTGGCTTTGTTGTGTCCCTAAGGAGGTTGTTATATACAAGTATATGTAATGCTCATTATACATAGAGATCAATAAGGTCTGTCTGTAGTGTTTGTCTGGTTGAGTACTATAGAGTCTGTAGCACTCAACTGGTAGAGATCAACAAGGTCTGTTTGTAGAGTTTGACTGGTAGAGTACACAAGAGCCTGTTTGTAGAACATGTTTGGCAAATGCTACCAGTAAGATCTGTGTGTAGATTAATAAAGTAAAATATGCCTGTCTGAGTCTCTGTAGCATCTGCCATTTGCGTGAGCTTGTGTGGGAGAGTCTACCAGAGCCTGTTGGTATTAGTTCCTATGTTGAAAACTCTTCTAGTGTCTACCATTTTCTATCTACTGATACAAAATGTAACAAATGGTCTGCCTCATGCTTTTCTGTAATCAGACAAATTTTTCCCTGCTGCAGAGGGTATTTAAGTGGACCAGCAATCATTATCAAGAATACTATTTTGATTGACACAGAATTCAATTGTTGGGTCTTCATTTACCATGTGTTACATCTGTGATATCTTCAATTGCATAGGTTACTAGGAAGAGCATTAAAGATGTTCAATTTAGAGGTTTTAAAATTACAGAGATAACTTTGTCTGCAGTCTGTCAACATTCTTATGTGAGATGATGCATAACGTATCTCAAACTCAGATTGAAAAATCACTTTTGATATCTTCCACATAACAGTAAGATCAATAGAAAAAATCATTGTTTTAAGCTGCTCATTCTAAGATAATAATTTCATACTCAGTGATTTTCAGATTCATCCAACCCAGGAAAACAACAAACTCTGGTTTATATTAATGACAGCCTTGTCGAGCTTAGGGTTTGATTAAACGATTGACAACTTGAACTTGACAAAGTGCATGATATTTCAACATTATAATAGTTTGTATTATAATGCTTTGACATTATGTTGACATTATGTTTGTAACAGCATTATGATTCACTGAATTACTTCACTTGACCACATTAAAAAACATCATACATGTACAACAATGTACATACATGTACACGTATATTATTATACATACATGTTTCCCTGATATGGGTGGACATTAAATATTCTTCTTGTCTAGTGCCTAATCCTACTCCACCTGAAAATTACCTGAAGCATAATTACCAGGTAACATTTGACATTTCATTATAAGAGATGTTAAGGTGTACAGTCATAGTAACCTATATAGGTACCTGTACTAGATTTTGTCATGGGTCAATGAGTTTAATATGAATGGAAGTGGTACATTGTGTATGTTGACTATGTTCCATGCTAAGAATTGACATTTTACATAAATCCTGTTGTTTGTATCTCTGTTTTGATATTTAAACTGCTACTGTCTGACATTAGAAATTGTCTGATATATATTTTTGTATTGAGTTACAAGTAGTAAAATCCATATTTCAAAATGGCGAGATGGAATCTTGTGAACCCTTTCTAGACCTGGACGAGTTTAAATTTTAAGTTGAATTAAGCTAAACAATAAGAATTACACTGGTAAAAGTAATTGTTCTTACTAGTCATCATACCTACAAGTATGCACTGAGGAATTAACATTTTTCCATAAACAAACAGTGAGTACATTTGTACAGTTGACTCCGCCCCATCGAATTATGTTAATTAAACTACATCTTAGTATGGTAATCTACTGATTCTATATCTTTTAATCATCATAGCATTGGCGTTTTGCTTGTGGGTAAGTGGTTGACACCTGTAATCTTGTTATCTTAATACAGAAGAGAAACCTACCGGGTGTACAGTATGAAATTTTATATACCATACATGCACCTATTGACAGTATTGTGTACGTAAATAACAAACATAAAACTTGTACATGTATGTTTGGTACAAGTCTATTCTTAAGGGTCTCTGGAGCTTTAAAATTTTATAAGGAATTTTGTGAATTTGTTTAGTTTATGCAGTTGTACAGTAGAATAATGCTCTTAAATTCAACCAAAATCTGGAGAAAAAATATCACCATTTCAATTAAGTTTTTGTCAACATATAAAATTCATCTATTTTCATTCAAAATTGAATATTTTATGTTCAGTATATGAGAATATACAGTATGTACAAAATAATGTAAATACACAACTTGATATTTTTACGTGAAGTTTAATTTCACATCGCAAAAAGTATATCAATTTGGAAGAATCCTAATGTTTTACTGATGTGTAATATAAAAATGTGGGAAGAAACAAGTTATACGACTCGGCATCCTCTGTCCTCATTATTTGTGCATGAAGTAAAAGCAAGAAAATGAGATAAGATAAAAAAAGAAATAGCAAACACTATTTCCAGAAAAATGTTTAATGATTTTGAAAACTAGTTACTAAAATGTAAAGCTGAGAGTGAGACTTAAAATCACAATAAGATGATAGATACCCAATTGACCCACTGGTATTTTATCTCCATTTCTTGCTTGTACTTCATGCACAAATAATGAGTTTGCAGCATGTGGATAGACCACAGGGGTGGTCATGTAATAATGATTGATTTTAATAGTGAGTAGAAAATCATTTTTGGTACTTTTCTTTTTATGATTGATATTCCAAGTAAAAAGTGGATCACTTTAGCCTACAATTGTATATCAAGACTGTTTTGTATGTGACTTAAAACACAGTCTGTGTATATGTTTTATATGTAATTAGTCAGTAATATGATATTGAAAATCAACTATCTGCAAACCAATCCCAACAAATCATCAATGATTGCTGTCACATACATGTACATATACATTTGTATTTTGTATAGTTTTTGCGAGTGATGAGATGATGTCAAAATAGCAAATTTCCGAATTTCTTTTACATAACATTGAAGATTTCCTCAGTATTTCTTTTACATAACATTAAAGATTTCCTCAGTGGATCTCAACAGAATATTGTATATTGTTCACTGCCGGTCAATATTTGCTAGAGTTTAAAAATGACAAAAAAGGCAAAATTCAGCATTTCTATCAGATAACCAAGTTTTTCTTGGAAGTTTTCAACAAACTTTTGTATGTTGCTTAACTTTTCCATTTAATCAACATCAAAAGAACCGCTGGACATATTTCAACCATTTTGGCAAGTATCTTGGTCCTGGGAAGAGGCTTCAAGTTTTCAAAAAAAAATGGCTAGGACTTATAAGGGCTCCAAAAGGGTCCTCCTTAGTACAATGTATATCTTTAAAAATCTTCCTGTCATAATTCAATAACCAGTTTTCCTTCAAATTTGGTACCCATTATTATTAAGCTAAAGGAGTAAAGCAAATAAAATTGTAACCTGTTTAGGCTGTTTATAAACAAGCCTTTAGCAGACTCTTCAAATAACATGGTGTGGTTTATACAAATGACTTGTTAAATCCAAATAGATTAACTTATATTGTATATAAAGATATATTAGAAAGTTGTTAGGAATTATATGAAGATCATTGTGACAAGGTTTCAAAGTTAAAGGTCAAAGTCATAAGCACTGAAGTTCTCAGAAAATATCAGTTTTTCATTCACTTTTAGATATGTTTATCATCTAAAGAAGCAATGGTCCAAATTAAACCAAATTTAGGAGGAACTCTCCTGATGTGAAGCTGCATAATGTTTACAGATTATAATGGGTTTTCTGATTGCTGTAAAAACTTTGTTCATATCTATAAATTTTCTTTTCATAAACCAATGATCAGTTTTCTTTCAAATTTAGTATACATTATTAAGTCACCTGAGCAAAAGGCTCGGCGTGACCTATTGCAATCATCTTTTGTCTGTTCTGTGTCCTCCATTGTTAACATTTACACATTTCCGACTTCTTCTCAAGAACAAGTGGACCAATTTTAACCAAACTTGGCATATATCATCCTCATGTAAAGCAGCATAAAGTTTGTGAATGAAAAGGGACTAGGACCCATAGGGGCTCCAAAGGGGGCATAATGGACCAATGTAAAAAAAATAAACAATTGAAATCTGTACAAGGGGACGCTTTTAACAGGGTACAATGTATTAAAATAAAAACAATAATGAGAAAGTTCTGTCAACAGGGCCAAAATTGCTGGGTGGACCCCTAAGTAAATGGAAAAATATAAGTTTTTTAGTAAAATTATCATTTTTGAAAAGTTAATAGATAGTATAACCAGAGCTGAAAGTGAAAGGACCAAAAAAACAAAAATGTTCACGTAATGCAGATCTACAAGAAATGTCAAGAGGTTCTGATCTACTAATATAAATTGTTAGGTCGGTGCATTTTTCCTGTTTTTGACATATTATAATATTGTCAAAAATGTTTGAGACATAAAAATTTTTTACTTTCTTCTCAAGATTATTCAACCAATGGGCCAGTTTTCAGCACACAAAACTACAAAAACTAGGCTGGGCATGTTTCATCCCCACGTGAAGCCGCATTAAGTTTGCAAATGAAAAGGGGCTAGGATGCAAAGGGGCCCCAAAAGGACCAAAGTATGGTACATCTTTAACAATCATCTTCTCATGAACCATTCATCATATGACCTTCAAATTTTGTAATCATGATTATATGGTCAGTATCTACAATTGCGAATTAAAAGTAAATCTGTCAGTAAATGGTCCACTAGGTGGCGCTTGAATAACATAGGGTACAGTTGTATACTAATGGCCTAATAACTCAAAACTAATTGATTTTTTATATACAAAGAGATATGAGAAAGTTGTAAGGAATTATCTAGGATCATTTGGACTAAATTTCAAGGTCAAAGGTCAAGGTCACTGACACTTAAGTAAACAGAAAATGTTTTTTTTTGTTGTAAAATTTTAGACATTTTTCACTTATTCTCAGGAACCAGTGGGCTAATTTTAACCAAACTTGACTCAAAATTTTTCTCATGTGACCGTTAAGGCCCATTTGGCCTCTTGTTGTTAAATAAATATGTACAAATAAAATCTGTTCTAGGGATTAGACCTTCATTAGTAGGCCTATCATCAACATGGGGGTCCAGCTGTAAAAGGCCCCATTACCAATGCAAAATCTGCTATTTTTCCCTAACCTTTAGCAAATATTTCTCATTTATATGTACATGTAGGTTCACTTTGTCATTCACATTCAGAATTAAACAATAAAAATGAGAATTGAGTATATGTATGAACTGCACTTTGAAGTATTTAGATGAAAAACCATGTTGTCAGTTGAATAAGAGAGGTTTAATGAATAATGAGTTTTGTGTCTTTGTTCTTATGTATTAAATTACCATAGTACTTGTTTCCCAATTTGGTCCATTGCAGTGTAAAAATCCCAATTAGAATGGTACAGGACCCTGTCGCAAAAAGGTCTTTAACCCCTGTCAGGGCTCACCTTAGACACAGAAAACTGTTAGCCAAAAAATTAGCCAACAAAGCTGAATGAAATTTTAATTAGCCAGCTAGTCAATGAATATTGATTCCAAAATATTTTGAATATTATATGTTTTTTTAATTTTACAAAAATGATGAAAAAAAGGTAATTTTATAAATACTGGTACAGTGATGTATACATGAAATATGACCTAAAAATAGTTGTCCGAAAATTAGCCAATTACTACTTCTTCTAGCCAATCTTGAAAAAAATTAGTCAATGGCTACATTGGCTAATGACAGGGTGAGCCCTGCCTGTTAAGTGTTTTCATAAACGAGCCTTTAGTGAGTGCTTTGAGAGACATCGGGTATGGTTTTATACATATACAAATAACTTGTTAACTCAAAACTAATTGACTTTTTGTATACAAAGATGTATCACAAAGTTGTTAGGAATTATTTAAGGTTCATTGTGGCAAAGTTTCAAGGTCATGAGTTCAATGGTACATGTACTAAGTACATATTTAGTATATGTACAGGTAAACAGAAAGTATACTATTTTTTGTCAAATTTTAGATATTTTCGACTTCTTCTGTATATATTTTAATTGCATAGTTGACAGAATTTGCCAGGTGGATGCCCTACAGCCATTTGGGCCACTTTTTTTAGAAAATGTACATTGTATACTGGCTAAACATCTGCTTTTCTACATGTATGTTTACTTTATGTTTCTGAATCAAGAATTATGTGTAATAAAATTCCTATTAATTTATTCTATTTTAATTTCAATCATCAGGAATACTAATCAGTTGAAATAAATTAGAAATATATATTGGTAAACTACCCAACAATACAATGTACAATGAGACTTGTATATAACAACCTCCTTAGGGACACAAGAAAACCGGCTTTTATACATGTAGGGAGGTGGTCTTTATATAGAGGTTGATTTGTACATGTACACAAATGGTACTATTGGGGACAGCAAAAATTATCTTTGTGACCATGTGGTCTTTATACACAGGTGTTCGCTAAAGTGGGTTTTACTGTATATCTTTCTTTCTGTCTTTCCTTTTTATATAAACACATCCAAAATCAGTTATCAGAATGTTTCATGTATGAATCAGATTTTATATGTTAAAATGAATGCTGTTTTCTTTCTAATTAAAAACACAATAAATAAATGTGTTATGTTTAACCATACAAGCTATTATTTATACATGTACTTTTGTGACATGTACAAGAACTGTTACATGTCCTCATTGTTTTTGGATCTTGTTGACACATTGGATGCACATACATACATGTTACGTTTAGAGCCTAGAAGTTTGTATTAAATCAAGTGTAAAGGTATACATTTACCTGTATCTATATGCATACATGCCTAGATAAATTAAATCTGTCTGTTATATAGTAATCTATCCAGCCATTACATACTTAATTGTACTTCAAAAACTGAGAGAAAAAGATAGACATGGACAAATTTCAGCCGTACATTGTATTCAAATGTCTTGTTAATTTAAAAGTAAAGTGAGATTGAACATGTTAAAATCAATCATGCAGAACTTTACCATCAAAAGTTTTAGTGGCTTAACAGGTATAGGAGTGTTGTTGGTTTAAATATAAAACTATGTTGTGGGCGTTTAATATGCATGTGCCTCTCTTTCATACAGTAGCTCTCAGTAGGATTTTCTGGTGCACAGAACAAAAACATTACAGACTGAAGTAAATAAGGATAGGTGCATTTATTTCCCTTCTCTGATTCATGAGGTCAACCAGTAGGAGGGTTCATAGGTTAAATCAGAAGCAGAGGTCAGCTGTGCCTTGTTTGGATGTGAAACTATATACTCTCTTTCAATATGGAGGATTACTGTAGCTAGATGAAAAAGAATAATATACAGATAGGATACATTGATAATTTGAACTTCTGAAATCTAAATCTTGGCCATCTGAGGTAAGGATACTTATACTCTATAGACTACAAGATTCTGTTTGTTGGTAATGATCTGTTTAACTGTGGAAATTGTTAAATTCTGTGTGTGATGCATCAGGTAGGCCTACATGTTCCGTAACTGTTACATGTATCTGTGATGCTGGCATAACTCATCCAAGTATTTGAATATGATTTTTATATCAGGGTCTCTATCCTGTTTTGTTTAATTATTGTTATGAAGAAACCAGGACTTACATCATGTATCTTTACTATTAGACATACATGTATTTAATTCCTTGAATTGGGTACAGTAATACAAAATTTTTAATATATAATATACCGTAACATATATATTATATTATCAGTTGGAGAAAAATTAAAGAAAATCTCACTTGCTTTCTATTTAGATAATGGGTAGAATTTGTTCTTTCAATACAAGTATGTGTACAGTGTACAACATGTATATTATATACATGTATAGTATACTTGTGTATGTAATTAAAAGTTCATATTACTCATTACTTTGAAGATATCTTTAAATTTTTTGATATATGTTGAAGATACTGAAACTTGAGAATTATTACTGATGGGAAATATTAATTATCAGTTTTATCTGTACATTTATTTATTTAACCTGATAAATGTCTGGTGGCAAGATCATAATATAAGACTAATGCTTATAATGTCTGACTCATATCTTGCACCCACAATATATATTAGTAATTACTTACAAAGAATACAACGACTGAGTAGGAATATCACCTTTCACTACTGTCGGAAAATTGGATTTGCATCTTATGAACATTCTGTGGTTTATGTACATACATGTAAGCTATCAATGAAATTTTAACTTGTCATTTTCTCTCGAGATTGTTGAATAGAGGTTACCTGTATGTATTAATGGATACAAGGGGTTAGAAAGCATAAAATGATGCATACATTCTATGCTTTGAAATTTAATGACTTGTTTCCATGCATGTTAGCATTTTCATACACTTTTTCATTTTGATAATGAAATGTCAGATTTTCATTCAAAATAGATTTATGTACTTTTGAAGAATTCGTATTCTTTCATGTAGAGCTACAATAATTACATGTATTAGTAATTTTTAAAAGAAATGATATCAAAGCAAACTTTTGTATAAAATGGAAAAAGCTTTAGAGATGGAGATGAACAGAGAAAGAGAGAGAATGCTGTACACATATTTTCTAGTCCCACACCTTTCCAAACCACAAATATCATAGTACGGTACCTGTATGAGATACAGAGATTGCATATTAATCAAATAATAGGCGTAGCAGTTTTTTTTTTGTAGTTAGCCTTGGGGCCCACAATTCTTCATCAGTCTACATTCTCCATGTTTTATTTTGTCCTTTGAACTACAGGATAGATAAGGTGGTTGCTATTTGTATAAGTATTGCCTTGGGAGATGTGTAGTACTTATCAAGTATTCTAACTCCCAGCATACCACCAAGATTAGGGTGAAAAAACCTGCACACTCTAGATTTATCCTATAAATTACATCAGATGAATAGTTCTTACTCTAGATTTATCCTACCAAATCTCTTAAAATGCCTACAGGTCTGGCATAATTGAGATGTGTGTGTGTGTTGGATCACAAGAAAGAATACAAAATATACACCTTAAAGTTAACTATTCTCAATTCACTGTTTATGTGCATTTGTAAGTAAAACTGCAAAAGTGTTTGATAAACCAAAATTAAGTTATTATTTGATATACTTCTCTTTGTATATACATGTACCTAGATATACTTCTCCAGGGTTTTCCCTGTGATGTTAATTTAATGATTCTCAGGGACCCATAAAAACAAAATTCATGAGTCATTTGTTAAATTTTTTAATCTTTAAGTCAATGAAATTCAAGAAAAGACATTGAAAACAAAGGCACTTATTTTCAGTCTCTGGTTGAAAAAATAATTTCTGAGTTTGTGTGCGTCCTTAGGGACTCACTAATATTCATGTTTTGCATCCTGAAAAGATTTTATGCATCAGAGATGCAGAAATCATGCGTAAGGGAAAAACCTGCTTCTCTTTGTATATACATGTACCTGTATACATCATTACATGTACCTGGATATACTTCTCTTTCTATATACCTGTATATGTGTATTATAAATTTATCATGGGTATCTGCAAGTCCATTATGATTGCAATGTACCTTCAGATGTTTTGTTGTTTGTTTATAGTTTTGTCATTCACTATAATAATGGACTCACAGGCTAAACATGCATTTCTAAAGTCAGTTATATTACTTGTTAATATTGGATAATGAAATTAAGTTTGATTTAAAATGATATGTTAGTTTCTCCTAGTTAATTGATACTGCATATCATTTTCCTGTAGATTTAAAACATAACTTGGTGTTATTGCCAAGACCTAAGGACATTGATCAGACACATATATTGTACGACAATTTTTCATTAAATCTTTAACAGAGAATCTTGTGTCTTTTATAACACCAGGATATATACAAATTTAGTATATTCATCAATTATTTGACATAAGTTATGTTATTCTGATAAACAATTCCAATGTTATATGGTAGACATTATAGAAAACATGAAAACAAAACAACGTAGTATTCTGAAATTGATCCAAGTTTTCCATGACCTAACGGCACATCATGCAACTACATGCAGGTTAAAAGTTGCGCATGTACATACATTTGGTGTCTTGTATATAATTTGTGTACAGACTATTAGATAAATATCCCTTCATCAACAAAATACACTTATCTCAGCAAATTTAGTTTTTAGTTTGATTTCAGTTTTGGAATAGTTTTGGATGAGACAGTAAAAACCAAGGTCCCGTGTCACAGTAGTTGTCGGCACATTAAAGAACCCTCACTGCTCAATGGCCGTAAGTGCCGAGCATAGGCCAAAATTTGAAGCACTTCACCGGCATATGGTGACATTTCCATATGAATGAAAGATTCTTGAGTGGGACATTAAACAACAATAAACAAACAAACAATATATATATATATATATATATATATATTATATATATATATATATATATATATATATATATATATATATATATATATATATATATATATATATATATATATATATATATATATATATATATAATGTTTCAAACATAATTCCAAGTAGTGAGTAGATTTCATTTATGTCTAACTGAATGGTTTTCAAAATGTGGTCTCAAAAGACAGGTATTCTTTCAAGACAGTGTTCTCTTAAGTCCATTTCTACTTATGTAAGTCAAATTATGCTGTATTACAATCTATTTACTACATATATATGTTTTTTAAGCATTATTTAACTAGACTCTGCACTTAACAGATTCACTTTGGTATATGGGTAATGATCCAAGTTACAAAAATGTACATGTTCAACAATTATACTTTCTCTGTTTCAGGATCCTTTTATTAAACATATATATATAGTATGTAACACAATATTGCAGTACAAAGTGTTTACTACAATTATACTTTCTCTGTTTCGGGATCCTTTTATAAAACATATATATATAATATGTAACACAATATTGCAGTACGAAGTGTTTACTACAATGATATTTTCTCCGTTTCTGGTTCCTTTTATAAAACATATATATATAATATGTAACACAATATTGCAGTACGAAGTGTTTACTACAATGATATTTTTTCTGTTTCCGGTTCCTTTTATAAAACATATATATATAATATGTAACACAATATTGCAGTACGAAGTGTTTACTACAATGATATTTTCTCTGTTTCAGGATCCTTTTATTAAACATATATATGTAACACAATATTGCAGTACGAAGTGTTTACTACAATGATATTTTTTCTGTTTCCGGTTCCTTTTATAAAACATATATATAGTACATTTATGTGACATAATATTGCAGTACAATGTATATTTTTTATAACAGGATTGGTTGGACTCTTCAAATAAGATATTCAAATTTTCATTTTTTTGCTATTTATTTTGCCTGTCATCTATATTTGTAATGTTTTTATGTAATAAAAACAACTGGGTATAAACTATTTTTATTTATCAAAATATTTGTTTAGAACTAGTGTTTTAGTTCATTCAATATCACTCCATTAACACCATGCTTCATTAATATATCTTGCAATTATTAAGTTATGCATGCCACAAAAACTGGAAAAGTTAGATAAAATAAGATGATATCTATGTAAACTAAAGGAGGTAGTTAAATATAAAACAAGGTTGACGCTAAACATAAAGCAGATAAGAGATGATTGGAAGTTGAAGATTCTGTATCCTGTCTCTAATGTACCAGGCAGAATGATCTGTACAGCTCTTTTTTATGACTATATCTGCATGTCAGAGATACTTATTCTGAAAGTAACAATACACATTCCAATTTACAGCACTTGTCTCCAACACCCCTTGGTGTAGATAATGGACTCTACTTCTCTTTGTTTTAAACTATCTAGATGTGGCATTTATAGGGGTTGTTAGGTTGAATGAGGCTGCTAATGATATACCATTGTAGAAGAGTTGTAATTACAGTTTTGCTATACAGTTTATATATTGTGTAGGTATGTACATGTGGCTATACATGTCTGATGATGTATGGTAGGGGGAGATAAAGTCCACCGGCATCACTTAATGAGGATGAACTTATAAATGTGCTGGTAACATCTGGACTTCCTACATCTAGACAGGGCTACACATTACTCCTAATTTGTTTATCATTTTAAAACATGAATATTTATCATTCTCATGTGTTAAAACCTTGATATATTTATGATATAGGCAAGTAGTTCAGCTTGGTATAACAGGGACTTATTTATTTTTGTTTTACTTCCGAGTGTCTGCTTCATTAATTGCACTGCTGTAGTCTTTGATACAGTTTGGGGGATGTAAACCTTCTGATCTCAACAAGCTACTTTATTAAAATTTTCTACTTGGTTTTCTTTTTTTACTTTTTTTTAGTTTAACTAATTGAAAACTATAAAATATTGTATAAAAATGATCTGCTTTGTATTTTTATATGATATAGTGCTGTTGTAATTGGTAATTTTTCAGCGTAATTTGACCACAAAACTGTTTTATTGTAAAAGCAATAACTGTGCTAAATTAAAGGTTATTTACCTTACTCAGAAGGATACTGCCTTACCCCTACAGTCAATCACACTCTCAAGTTCAATTACAGTGCTAGCTAGAAAAAGGTTTTATATCTTATGTTTCTACTCACCATAGTTTTAATTCTGCAAACTGAATTGTCTTCTATACAACTGTTTAGAAATTAATAAAAGTATTAGTAAAAAATGTCCTACTGAATGGCTCATTTTAGTCAGGAGAGCAAATGTTCAACATTTTCTTATGCAGTTTTGTATGTACATCGTAAAAATATGTCTGAAGAATGCAGAAACTAAAGAAATAAAAACAAAAATAATATATTTAGGTGGAAAAGCCTTGTGGATTAATCATGTTTGCTTCAGAGAGTTAGTCCAGGTGTTTTCTACCTGCTGTGTGTAGGAGTGATGTATATTAATCCCTAGAGATGGACAACCACTGGTTGTTCTGTACCATTATCAGATAAGATCTACAACATGACAAGTTCATGTAAGCTATGCAGTGTGTACTTCCTAGTAGAAATGTATCTATCTAGACTGACCATCACAGATAATTGGTAACATTTGGCAAGCTGGTGTCTTCTTAGAGAATCCAGGAATACTTCTTATAAAAGTTAATAAAATCTTTGGCAATTCCAGTCTAGTGTAGAAAATGGGTGAAAACTTTGAAATAATTTATTTGTCTTCTTTACTTTGGTATGAAGTAGACTTTTATAATTTTCTAGTATATTTGAGAAGCAGACATCACCAGTATGCATGCACCAGTACTTCTTATGTATGTTTATTCTACATATGTACATGTATATGTAAATTTCTGTAAATATTACAAAAATAATGATATATCTTCCCATAGTAAATCATGGAAATTTGATTGTGTCTCAGTTTTAAGTATGTCACCTCTGAAATCACAATTGAAATTTGTAATACTCAAATGTAAAAATATATCAATTATTTATACTAGGTTGTATGTTTCAGTTCAATTTTTGTTGTTATTTACCACTATATAAAGTGATAATCTCTTACATCATGTTATGATATATCATTGTTTGGAACAGGTAAAACAGTTGACTCTGATTTTACGGCAGATGTGGGTCTATATATCGTCACATACATTATAATGTGAAACATGTGGTCATGGGCCACTGTATATGCCAAGGAATCATGGTCCTTCAAAACATTATTTTAGAAAGCTTAAACTGAAAGAATTACATGTATTGAAGGGAATCTTTTACTAATAGTCAAGTAGTAATGTCAACATTGTGTTTTTGCATTAACTTATACTTTTGGTAAATATCGTATACATGGTCAGTTGAACATAACATGAACAGTGAAAAACAGGATAAGTATGGTTTTTGTCATAAAAGGGCAAAGATAACTACATTGTAATGGCAAATATTTCAAGGTATACAGCATAGTTTAACTTTTTCTGTGCAGGTCTGTTAAAATCACCCTAAAAAAACAATGGACTCTTCTGTAAATGAATGACTTAACCAGTCCAAATGTGTCTTTAGGGATGAATGAGTTGAAGAACTCAGAGCATCTTAGATGCTATACATGTATTTCCTTTTAACCCCCATACTTCTTAATTAGAAGTATCTACAGTTTTTTAAATAGTGCAAAAATTATATTTTTCAGTTGATAGAAATATTTTTTATTTTAAAAAATGATCATGAAAACCTGTGAAATATCACTTTTAATTCTTCAGTTCTATTTGTGATCTTTCAAGGTGGTCTGTCTAGACAGGTGTTCTTTCCATACACTGATCTCACAAGACAGGATTACTAAGTTTACAAAATGTAACTCAGTTTACCTGGTGGGAATATAATGAACTGATCTTAAACATTTTCAGCTTTTATAGACATATAGCCACATTAACTGACCATTAAATTGCAGTCATGGTCGCTATATCAACAGGTTCACTGTAATGTTGTTGGTCAGTTTTGTCTGTGATAGATTTATCAGTGGGAGTTATTTTATCTACAGTTCATTTCTATTAAGACTGGTCCTCTGCATTGTCTCAATTACAAACTACCACTAATCATGGGTAGCAACTTATTTCTAGAACATCTCTCTTGTTGTACATAGGTTTGTTTGTTTGTATCTTGGTTTATGCCACACCTAAACAATTTTTCGGTCATATGGTGGTGGCTAGTTTTTAATGGTGAAGGAGAGAACAACTTATGTTTGGGAAGGAACTACTGGCATTTCACAAGTACAGTTTGTAAACTACTGGCATTTCAGAAGTACAGTTTGTAAACTACTGGCATTTCAGAAGTACTGTTTGTAAACTACTGGCATTTCACAAGTACAGTTTGTAAACTACTGGCATTTCACAAGTACAGTTTGTAAACTACTGGCATTTCACAAGTACTGTTTGTAAACTACTGGCATTTCACAAGTACAGTTTGTAAACTACTGGCATTTCACAAGTACTGTTTGTAAACTACTGGCATTTCACAAGTACAGTTTGTAAACTACTGGCATTTCACAAGTACTGTTTGTAAACTACTGGCATTTCACAAGTACAGTTTGTAAACTACTGGCATTTCACAAGTATAGTTTGTAAACTACTGGCATTTCACAAGTACTGTTTATAAACTACTGGCATTTCACAAGTACAGTTTGTAAACTACTGGCATTTCACAAGTACTGTTTGTAAACTTTCAAACTTTCTCACAAAATCAGCTTAGGTTCCAGCAGGATGCAAACCCATGCTAACTAGAGATTAGAGACTTGATTCTCTAACCACCCAGCAATGGAAGCCCTTTTGTAAAATGAACATACAAAATATAGGTACATATACAGGTCTACCAAAGTGAATTGGCACATGTGTACAAACACAGTGAGTCTAAATCAAATCATAACAGTGGTGACAAGCTAATTGTCATCTCAAAAGTACAAATGTATTAGAGAATCAGTAATGCATGGAGTCTGTTCAAGGTAATATGTTTTACCCTGTACCATGCAAGGCAATATGTTTTACCCTGTACCATGCAAGGCAATATGTGTTACCTGAACAACCTTTTTATGGACAGTAGGCTCATTGTTTTGGTTTCTGACTGAACCAGGACGTGCCACTTTACCTTTGTAGACCTATACATTGTACCAATGCTTATATACTTGAGATATTGATAATGTACCTTTAAAATTTAAAACAAAATGAGACAGACTTTTAAAAAGTTGATTTTCATTCTAGACAACCTGTCACCAATATAGTCTGGATTGGTTTCTCTTTGGGAAATAACAAAATCTGTTTGGAATTAAAATTTCATCTGACATAGTGATCTGCCACATACAATGTAGATGAAAACACATGAATCAATATCAAAGTTTAATTCTACATGTACATGTACACTTTCAAATCTAAAAAAATGATATAGGTAAACTTTGTTAAATAGATATACATGTACATGTATTGGCAAATTACCATGTGTGGTCTCTTGTGTGAAATTTACTTTACCTCAAAGTTCTTACATGTATGTTATGATATTGGAATGCAATAAATAAATGGAATATACACAGTTAAGGAATACTAATGGAAGTGAACTTGAGATTTACTAGCAGAATCCATGTGATGTTGGAAATCTGACAAACATCATCAGAGAAATCAATTGGCCAATCTTTGTTGTTTTTCAGTTATGTCTACAGTTTCTCCATTCCCCTAAACTAATTAACTGTATATTCTTCTCATCATGTCCATAAGGTTTTAATCTTGAGCCATCATTCATAACTTGGATGAGGTTAGGATTCCAGATTATTGTCTTGGCAATGGTGGATATTTTCATTATTTTGGGATGTGCTACATACTTTAATGTCCATCAACATGTTATCAGGTTCTTTACAGAAAATATAAGGCTTTTTGACATAGAATCAATCCTGCAAGGATAATTTTTGGCATGTGGTCATAATTCTGTGTATTAGCATACCAATGTTTATCTTATGTATGTTCACCTCTGAATCCCTTGACAACAGTGGGTTGATATTTGCTGGACATTCAGACATTGCCTAGTAGACAATTCACTTGACTTTTAGGATTTTGACCAAATGAAGTTTGTTACAGCTATTTCTCAGAAAGGACTGAAGGAATCTCCTTAAAATTTGATATGAAAGTTCCCCTTGAGGTCTAGTTGTGCATATTACATTTTCAGAGAACTTGGAATCCAAGATGGCTGACAGGCGGCCATCTGGCCATCTTGGATTTTGACCATAGAAGTTTGTTATTGCTATTTCTCAGAAAGGACTCAAGGGATTTCCTTGAAATTGGACATGATGGTTCCCCGTGAGGTCTAGTTGTGCATATGACATTTTCAAAGAAATTGGATTCCAACATGGTTGAAAGGTGGCCATCTTGGACTTTGACAGTATAAGTATGTATTTTTCAGAATGTACTTAAGGAATCTATTCGAAATTTATTATGGAGTTTACCTCTGAGGTCTAAATGTGTGTATTGCATTTTCAGAGTGATCAAAATCCAAGATGGACACCTGTCTGCCATGTTGAATTCCATTCTCTCTTAAAATGTACATTTAATATGTTCAGTTTAAGTTCAGTTTCGCTATAATGTTGTGAAATAAGTATTTCACAGAAATATGGATTTAAGTTCAAATTCAATGTTGAGACACAAAATAAGAGAAAAGAACAGTCTGTCATAGATCAGACATAGAACATTCCATGGTGGGTGCCAAGATCCCTCTGGTATCTCTTGTATATAACCAAATAGAAAAAGCCAAATAGAAATGTTATGTAATCTTGAAATATCCTGTTATGCATTCCTTTTCAAATAAAAATGTAAGTAGAAATAAGTTCTATGATAATTGATGTTTAAAAATGAAATTTACTTTGACTATGAGTATGTCATGCACAGAAGTACATGTATAGTGTTTATATAATCTGTTTGCCCTGTATCATCTGTCCTATTGTACATATGTATCACATTACTTTTCATTTTGGGAATCCTTGTGTATGATTTTATCTGTTTGGAAGTCAATTATTAGCAGCATATCATTGGGGTCATGTTGTTTTTCAAAAGACACCTTTCTGTGAAAGGGAAACTGTCCAATAACAGTCATAAGTAAATCACTTTATTATATTCATGTACAAATGTATATTCAAACTACATATTGTATAAAAATCGTAAAGTACCACAATACTGTCATTTAAATTCTCACAAGAAAAAAAAGGTTGACAGTATTTGATGTAATACATGTATGTACATACTTTTGATAAATAGGTCGTCTGTAGCTTTCAGAATATTGATATCTTAATCTGTAATTTCTTAGAGGTTTATATGTCAATGATAAAAAGTCTATCATTATCATTCTATACTGAAAGATAAATGATTGTGCTAGATGGAATTTTAATAATGCAGACTAGGCTAATCAAAAGTTACCATGGAAATACAGTATTGTGTAACACCTGTTACTTAAAATCTCATGTTGAAAAAATGTAAATCTTTGGTTTCTGGATGTAGTATTTTTTTCTTGGAGAACTGAAGTTTTTATGATCCTTTTTCAGTTCTTGCTTATTTAAGAAAATTTTCTTCTTCGGAGAATATTCATGAGTGCAATATTTCTACTTACCATTTATTTCTTAGCTTTTATGGGTCCTTACAGATCTCTAGAGGTCTGGATATGTATAAATTATGCCACTTCTTAGTGCATTAAAATCATTTGGCAAATTTAAAGTGTAAAATAACTTTTTAAGAGCTTCTCTATCAGGGAAATGTAGCCTTCATGTACAAGTAATTATTGTCACTCATAGCTGACTATTTCATCCCATAGTGATATATGTAAATGGGTTGACATCAGTTGCTGTGGTAAAATTTATATAAAAATATCTTCTCATCATATATCTGAGATGTGAATTGATTTAAAATCCAGGTAAATGTTGAAGAAAAACAGACTTGTTACATTTAACTGTGTCTCGCTGACATTTGTTGTAAGAAATTTCCCATGGTGTCATCAACTGATACTATGATACTTTGAATCTCTTTGAAGATTTTCTTTGAAGTCTCAAGATTGACAAACTATAAACATTGAGTAACATTTACACATATTTCATACAGTTGTGTGTTGATAATTATACAAATTGTCATACATTATAGTCAAATAAGAAACTGGAGTAAGTTTCTGAAGTACATATATACTACATATGTAAGAAGACCAATTCATATAATGGCGGGGTGGAGTTCCAAGTAACCTTTTGTTTATCATAGGGATGATTCTACTCACTTTTCACTGGGTAAAACTTTTTAATTACTCAATGGATACTTGTAGGTACTCCTGTCAGTGTAATTTTAATCTCATTATGCTCTATTATGGTGCCTAGAATTTAAATTCGTCTAGATCAAGAAAGGGTCCACATGTCTCCTACCTGCCTCATTATATGGATTTTACTTCATTGTATATGTGATAGTTAGAGATTTACATGTTGAACCACTTCCAAGTATTTGAACTTACAAACCTGTACGTGTATAAAATGTGTGTTTTGTTTCATGTGCACATACATACATGTATGTTACTTGGGTTTGGGAAAAAATCAATAAAAGAAGCAGTATTTATTTTCAACATTCATTTCTTATTATCTACCATCAGTCCAGTTTCACATATTGTTTTTGTTATAAGTTTAGCAAAGCATTTTATTGCTGGTCAGTTTACATGGTTATTGGTAAGATGAACTCTAATGAAGTGTGAAATGACTGTATGTTCGTCAGTAAGTAAGAAGTGCTACCACTTGTTATAAAATATCTTAACTATTTCTTAGACGTTGCATGTGCATAGATTATTTACCACAATATGACAACATTTAAGAGAATTATATTTGTAATCACCTCATACAGGATTAATATTTTGTAAATCATGTTGGTCGAGTGCAGTTCTCTTGAAGTCAAGAACTTTTTCCGTTTTACGAAACTTGTATACTAAGTAATTCCGGAAACTTTGCCATTTTCTTGACTTTATAAAAAGAAGCTGTTGTGTGTGTACATATCAGAAATTCCATTGATATGAGAACATACTGTTTGCATCACAGGAAACTGTATATACACACTACACAACATCAGTTAGCTGTACAGCAGTCTGTTAAGTGGGGGAGTCTTACATATAAACTATATATATATATTTATATATACACTTGTATAAGTAGACTCCAATACAACATAACAAGTAAGTGATATTATATTGCTTCTCTTATATATATTGTGTCTCTTCTGAAGGGTACATGGTCTCTGGTACTAGATTTAGGACATTTTGACTGATGGATAGTTTTATGAAACACTAGTAGGGAACTTTCGAGTTAGTCCAGACTACTGTTAGAATCCTGCTTTTATTATTGCCAGTTGCATGATTCTAAATAAATGTTCTTCAGTGTTATTTCCGGTTTCAGTAATATAAAGATAGCCCCAATAGCACAGTGGGTAAAAGCGCCCTGCAAGTGCTCGGAAGGTTCTGGGTTCGATTCCCGGTCTGTTCGCACATTTTCCCTCCTGCCTGCTACATCCCAGTAATTTCAATTACATGTAAATCACCCACTGTGGTATGTTTTAAGAGTCTCTTGGGTTTCTTTATACAAAATAAATTTAATGCATTAAAAAGTAAAAATATTTCCATTTACTTTCAATACATTGTGAAGGTAAATATGAAAACTGGAAGAACATATGAGGAACAAAAACCAAGAAGGCGCGAATAAATTCAGGACCATAACAGTTATCCAGACTAACTCGAAAGTTCCCTATTCTTATAACATATAACCACAAATTCTAATTGTTTATCAGTTGGGCTTGTTTATTTTTGGTAAACAGCTTTCTTTGTTATCATTGAATTATACCTTTGAAAAAATTGTTATGATTTCAAATTCTTAAACACGATCTGATCATCTCAGTAAAACTAGAAGCAATATAGAAATTTATTCATTTTTTTTTTCATTCTAATTGTTGTAAATGGTTTCCAGATCATATTCAATTGAGATGGATATTTGATTTTTATGCATTAATATGTACCAGTTCTTGTTTGTAGAGTACTGTATATATTGGTAACTAAATAATTATCAAGCTTTGGGGTGCAGGCTAAATAGCTCTTGTAAGCCGTGTAATATATCTCAATAGATAGTCTATATGCTTTTATTCCATTGTGAATAAGTGAAGTTGTTTCACTTTAATTATGATTTGATTTTATATGCACATTGTACATGTAGTAGCCCATCACACCTCAAATGTAAAATGTCATTTTGTTTGTGAACCAGTGTGACAAATGATTTAATTAAATTGTAAACTGTTTCAGTAAATGTGACTTATTATGTTAGCCGGTAGTATCAGAAATAACCTTAAAAATTTGACTAGAATGCACTACATACATGTACATGTTCATTGGCTTGGAACTGAGGATATCCACCTGTTATTTAGTCATGCCACCTTTCCACCTCTTATTCATAACTTTGTAACCACTGTATGGAATAAGTACACCATAATGGTGTGGGGAAGACAAGAATCCTAACTTATGCTGTGCTGAAATTAGTCTTGCTCATGATTTCATGAATTGAAGAATATTTGGTAGTATTACAGTACAGGTATCATCGTATGTAGACATAAGTCATTGACCAGGTACCATACATAAACCCTATCTCGAAATGAAGCTGTTGTTTTGTAATATACATACAAACTGTGCATAAGGTTATCTAAATGCAAGTACCTGTACTAAAAACACTCACAACCACTTTAACACTTAATACATAAATGTAGCGACAAATGTTTTACTTTTGTGCATTTATCAAATTTCAAAGATAAAAAATAATTTCATCTCAATGAAAAACAATGAACAAGGTTGGTGCAATGCAGGTGATGTTTCTTAAGATGGAACTTTGATAGTGATTGCCAAGGTTACCAAGGATTTTGCCATGATTGCTAGTATTAATAAGAATGGTGCTATGATTGCCAATGTTGTCAGGGATTACACAGTGACTGCCAAAGTTTCTGGTTGGTGCTATGATTTCCAGTGTTGCCATAGTTATAAACCAAGTGCAGTGATTGCTTATGTAACTACAGATTTTGTAAATATTGCCATAGTTCTCCATGCTATTTTTTGTACAGATATGATTCCAAAATTGCAGTAATCAGAAAGCAAGTACATGAAACTCATTTTCACTTTGCTTATTAGATCATGGATTCTGTGATACTACCAAAAGTGCTTAGTACTCAGTTTATTGCCCACTTATTGCCAACAGCTTCACAACTGTACATATCTTGCTGAATAAATCTGGAATAATTCTCTAAATTCTGGATGCCTTCAAATGTATTTTGTATAAATGGATTATTTTCACCTACACCTCTATGCTAGAATCATTGTCATGGTAAGCGGTCAGAGGATAGTTCCAGTTGATGATAATTCTGTAGTGGCATTAAAATGTGAACAACCTTATCCTAATTTTTCTAATCAGTGATGTCAAGGATATTTCCTCTGTGTTGTAATACTGGACCATTGGACACTCTATTTTCTTTGCCAAAATGCTGGACTATTTAGAGTATAGGAATATAAGATGATACATACACAACAACAGGTTGTCAGAGTATAGGAATATAAGATGATACATACACAACGACAGGTTGTCAGAGTATAGGAATATAAGATGATAGGCTACATAAACAACAGGTTGTCAGAGTATAGGAATATAAGATGATACATACACAACAGCAGGTTTGTCAGAGTATAGGAATATAAGATGATACATACACAACAACAGGTTGTCAGAGTATAGGAATATAAGATGATACATACACAACAACAGGTTGTCAGAGTATAGGAATACATAAACAACAGGTTGTCAGATGATAGGCTACATACACAACAACAGGTTTGTCAGAGTGTTGGAATATAAGATGATACATACACAACAACAGGTACATGTATATAATAAGAAGATAAATTACTTTATGTAGCTGCCCATTTTATTTATGTAGAACATCATGTCTGTTCTACAACTTCAGTGACCCATGGCTTACTATGACAACAAACTGACTATGACCTGAGGAGAACAATGCATAGGTACTACTCAGTTGATGCCAACTTGATGGATGTACCAATATCTTATTCAAGATAAATAACAAATTTCTCATAGTGATATTTTCACTGGAAAAAAACAGCCTTTGTGGTGTAGTAATGAAAGCATGACCTCTAGTCAACACCGGTCTAAATCCCATTGGATCCAAAGCTCATTTTGTGAGAAAGTTTGCCTGTTTACTTGCAGAAGGCTGGTATCCTTTTCCAAGGTACATTATAACTCTGTTCTGTCCTCTATCATTAAAAACTGGCAGCCACCATATACAAACTGAAAAATTGTTAAATGTGGCTTAAAATACCATTGAAGAAAGTAGAGGACAAAGAAAGAACAGTATTGCAGGAAAAGTAGAAGAAATTGTATGCAGTTTCCATACATTTTTTTAAACATAGAATCATAACAAATATGTAATATATTTTTTACAACTATGTATTGTAACTGACCAATGTGGCATGTACCACAGAAATGTCCCCAGGGTTACAGTTTACATATGAGAGGGGATTGTAGAATTTACTGTGTTTATAATGTCAATACTACATGTATGAAGTGTGGGTGTAATCTGACCTCCCTTGTCCATTTTCACAAAACTGAATATATGCTCAGTATTTTTAATATAAACATCTGGTGCACATGTAAATGTCTTCATCTTCAGTGTGAAGTTAAAGAAATAAACTTTTTTTTACTAGAGGTAACTTGACCCACATGAGATTTGTACATTACTGATAATAGATAATTTTTTGTAAAACTTTAACATATAAAAGATAATTTTTTGTAAAAATTTAACATATATATATGTATATATATATATATATATATACATTAAAACCTTCTATAGTGGCCACCTCTATATAAGGATTACCTGTTTATAAAGGCCAGTTTCTTTAAGTCCCTTGACTGCATATGTCAACTAAATTGAACCTGTGTGTAAGGGTCACCTGCACATAAAGGCCAATATTTTCTGGTCCCTTGGGTGGCCCTTATATACAGGTTTCACTGTATATGTATGTATATATATTATATATATATATATATATATATATATATATATATATATATATTTCACTGTATATATATATATATATATATATATATATATATATATATATATATATGTATAAAGCAGTAAGTTAAAAGATTGATGAGGAGAAAGATCTGAGATTGAAGATGGTGGATTGTTGTTGTGTTTCGTTCAGACCAGAACTTATATTGTGTCTGAAAGTATACTCACTTGTAATCCTAATCAAAACTGGATTTTTTTAATGTATTGGTGATCAAATTTTACACAACATTTTGGAAGTTTGTGTCAAATATTTAAACACCTGTAGTGCTGTCTTGATTGTGTAGACTTGCAAGTATGTAAAATCAGACATTCTTGTAGGTTAGTTACCAATCGCATCCTTACTTGAACCCATTAACTGGAAGATAGCATTTCCTTATCAGCTGTAAAAGAAGATAGCTTGCAAAGTTCTAAGGTTCTTTTCTTCCTGGTTCTTTGCATTTGTGTTTGTGTAGAAATTGTGCTAAAAATAATCTTTAACCAAATTGCTTGGATGATAGTGATGTTTTATTTATAGAAGCAGCAGTAAGACTATTATGACTTAACTAATTTGACAAAGAAATGAATCATCAGAAAATTTGTATACAAAAGAATATACCAAAACCTGTAGTAGATAATTGTATGTTATATAGAGATGCAGTTCTTCAAAATTATATAAGTTAATTTTTGTATCTTTAGATGCAGAGTAGTAAGTTTACCTTTTTCCATATTTTTTCTCCACTTACTGCACAGTTATGCTTTTGTTGACTACTACATGTATGTATCTGTAAAAATGCCAAGATAGAAAAAAAATCTTAATCTTTTACAGGAAATGAATTTCATGAAATATAACTCAAGACTAAATTAAACTCGCCAGTAGATCCATGCATCTGATTTCTGTGTATAATTAGAGGTGAAGGTTAGAGTTATCTGCCCTTATTAGTCATCTCCAAGTTTTTGTTTGGTTCATGAGTAAAGTATCTTGAACTGATCCACATGGTGATTGATGAAACAGAGTTTGGGAATTGAGTAATGAGCCTTTTATAAGTCATCTATAGAACAGTTTTTTTTTTCGTGTATATATATCTGCACTATCATTTACCGCTGTGTGTTGATAGATGAATGTGAGTCACATAACCGATCCTGATTCCTACAGGTCTTGTGCTACAAAAAGTCACGAAGTCCAGATTGGTATCATTTGTAAGTCTTCTGGCTTCAAACATAGTTTTGTAAGTTACAGCTAAACCAAAAAAAAACTTATTAATAAGTAAGTGAAAAACCTGATTGGAATTTAAAGGTAGTTGTGACAAAAAATCTTTCCGTAAGAATAAAATGTACTTGACCAATTAAAGGGAAGCATAATTCTTGTACTTAATGCAGTTTCCATGCATTTTCCGCAGATCTGAGTATTCCTGCTGCTTGTTAGATCAGCCATACATGACTAGTAATTTGTTACTAATTTATACACCCAGAATCGTGTGCAGATTCTATGTATTTTAAGATACGTTATAACATTGCATGTCTGTTCTTACAGCACAGTTCATATTACACAACAGATATTTGGATAATCTTTTATCATAAAATAATCTGTTTTTTATGTATTTCATTTGTTCAAATGAGTTAATGAATATACATGCAGGGTTTTGTTTACCATCTCAAGGGCAACTAATTCCTTTGTCTGGATAAGTCTGATTTGAAGTACTGGTAATGATATTATTTAACTTGTCAACCCCTGTGGTTATATTTAGACTCGCCCAAACCAATAAATAATATGGTCTACTATCATAATTTAGGAGTAAACAAGTTCATATTGCATGTAAAATTATCATAAGACTTATTCTAAGTCATACACCCCTGAATTCTGATGGTGGACTTCACCCGTCTTTGAAATAGGCAAGTCCAAATGTATATCAGGGGTTGATGAGTCAAGAATTCTTGACTGTGGCATTACTGCAAGCTTCTGTTTATGAAGGTGCATAAATCTATGTCACAAATGTTAGGATAAAGCAATCTACATCAGTCATGTTAGGATATAGTTTCACATGTATCTCATCAGTTCTAGATTCTTAACTGCTTATCTGTGTATGTCATTGATAAACATATGCAACCATTTTCTTTCTCCCTGCAAAGTATTTGTATATTGTACATACAACATATTCAAAGTATAACAATTAAGTTAATTGTATAATGTATTACCTCCCTTTAGTAATTTGCTAGATAAATGTATACAATGACTTTAACTCAATCGCTCAATCATTCAATTCTTAGACAGAGATAGAACTTGAAGAAAATAAAAATTTTGTACATCACAATGCCAGTCTTACTGAGATTTTTATAATGTAGTGCCCCTTTGTTTACTAAATATTGTGATATCTTTGGAAATTTTCAAAGTCACGTTGAGTGATTTTTATACTTTACATTAAAATAGCAAATTATATTTATGTACATACATATATACACTCAACTGTACTTATCATGATACTGTATATAATTAACAAAATATTGGTTGAGCATGTATCTCATCCCTGTGAAGTTCTTTCATTATATTATATGAATCCAAATAACGAAATCCAGCTATAACGAGGTTTTTCAGCACAGATCCATTAAATGTTGTAATATATCAACTGTTTTGCAGTTTAAGTATTATGAATATTTAATTGATAAGAATAGAAAAATGTTCATAATTTGTTCTTAATTTTATTTCAGGATTTTTAACTACAAGAGAACATGGGCCATCAACAGATCTCCCTATTACTGTTGATATTAAGTGTGGTATCACCACTGTCTTGGGCAGCATTGGAAAATATTAAGTGCTGTGATTGTGAGAGTTTAGATGTAAAATATAGACCAAGTAACTTAAAACCACAAGTTCTTCCATCGCCATTCCAGATAGTCGTCCAAAAAACTGCATATAAATCAAAGGATGCCCTAGAGGAAATAAATGGTAAGTCATGGAGTGAATTATAAATATTGATTCCTTTGTGAATTGAAAGTACGGTAACTCATAGAAATTTGAGTACGTACTCAGATTGACAATCGTAGAGAATTGAAAAACCACAATATCAGAAAAAAATTCCCCACCTCAAGTTGAAAGTAGTTGTAATTTTACTCACATCTTAAATGATTGCCAAATTTATCATTGAGGATTGCCAGATTTCTGATTGAGGATCCATTTTCTCACACATTAGACTGGAAAATCCACTTATTTTCTTTGAGGAGGTTTTCTTACCTCCCTAAGCATGACACAATTCCATCTGGACGTTCAGGTTTTTGACCAACATGTATGGTTATAGTTATTTGTGTTACCACTCTTTGAATGTAAGAATGATTTAAATAATGATAGATTAGTATGAGTGTGAGAAAATGGATCAATCATCATGTTGTGGGAGGGACAAAGAAATCTCAATCTTTAAAAATGACTGCAAGTAATAAGTTTGACCACCTAACTCTGATGAAGAAACTTTAGCCCACCCCCTGTCTCTTCAGTTCAATATTTTGTACTCAACTGATGTTCAATTTACCAATGGCTCATGTATAATGAAATAGTTATCAGGTACATGTGCTTCAGGAACTTAAATTGTCAACTATTTCCAAAGATGTCACCTCTGCAAAAGTTGATGTGATAGGGGACAGTTAAAGTAATTATTTTCTCATGTACCAAGTAACTGTACATTGTATATTTGAGTCACTTATGTTGACAGTTTGGAATGTTCTGTACAATGTATATGTATATGCTTATGTTGACAGTCTGGAATGTTCTGTAAAATGTATGTGAGTCACTTATGTTGACAGTTTGGAATGTTCTGTACAATGTATATGTATATGCTTATGTTGACAGTCTGGAATGTTCTGTACAATGTATATGTGGGTCACTTATGTTGACAGTTTGGAATGTTCTGTACAATGTATATGTGAGTCACTTATGTTGACAGTTTGGAATGTTCTGTACAATGTATATTTGAGTCACTTATGTTGACAGTTTGGAATGTTCTGTACAATGTTTATATGAGAGTCACTTATGTTGACAGTTTGGAATGTTCTGTACAATGTATATGTGAATGGCTTATGTTGACAGTTTGGAATGTTCTGTACAATGTATATTTGAGTCACTTATGTTGACAGTTTGGAATGTTCTGTACAATGTATATTTGAGTTGCTTATGTTGACAGTCTGGAATGTTCTGTACAATGTATATGTATATGCTTATGTTGACAGTCTGGAATGTTCTGTACAATGTAAATTTGAGTTGCTTATGTTGACAGTCTGGAATGTTCTGTACAATGTAAATTTGAGTTGCTTATGTTGACAGTCTGGAATGTTCTGTACCATGTATATTTGAGTCGCTTATGTTGACAGTCTGGAATGTTCTGTACAATGTATATTTGAGTCGCTTATGTTGACAGTCTGGAATGTTCTTTTGTTATTTTATCTGTTTAACTCATCAACCTCTGAGAAATACAGGACTCTTCCATCAATCAATGACTTAGGTCAGTCCATGTATCTTTAGGAGCGAATGACTTAACATCAGACATTAGATTTCAAAAGAATCTTTTTATTGTTTACTAGTTTACTAACTTGAAAAGTAAATAATACAATTTATTTAATATTTCATTTCATTTCAGTGTAATTGATCAACTTTTTCTCATTACAGTAAATCTAACGTCCACAGACCCGACCCGTGTCTTCAAACAATTCATGATACAAGCTGTAGCCATAGACTCCAAAGGAATTGTGATAGACACAACACCACTTGGAAACTTGACAATTCTAGATAAAAATATACCAGCTATAACAGATTGTAATGGTCTTGTACGTAGGATGTTTCTTTTCAGTTGTTTTGAAAACAAATTCTGTAATTTCCTAAAAATCACCCAATAAATGAGGTCAGGATTTAGTATATTTATTGATGACATTTAATAAATATTTTCATTCTTGTCAATCTCAGTCAAATATATTATTCTACAGAGTATCAAGATATTATCCTAGAATGGCCTTTGTCAGTGTCTTAGATTTATAGTTGTCCAAAAATTACCTGTATATGGCTATTCTGCATACCTGAGCAGCAATCATTTTAAATTTGTTTCATTAAATATTGGAATCATATTAAGTACAGTAAAACATGTTTTGCATATATGATAATTTAACATTCACTGTAAAACATATAAGCACAAATATATTTTATATGTATTTTGCATTTTCTTCTTTCAGAGAGCAGTGAAAAGTACTGATGATTCTGATAAATTCAACGTTCGTTTTTCATGGGTTCCAGGCAATACAGAAGGACCAATCAGATTCAGGTACACAAAACAGTTTCTAGTTTGCTGTTATAATTGATTTGTTTCCTCAATACTTTCTGTTGTGCATTTCATGATTATATCCCTTGTCAGTATATGTGTGGGATCAAAACTTAACTTGTGATAGATTTCAAAATCTAGTATGTTCCATCTAAGAGAGAAATATAAACAAAATATTTCATTTGGTTCCTTTCATCTTTATAACTGAAATATACAAAAATATATTTTGAACAGAGCTACATTCATTGAGGATGAAAATCATTATTGGATCAGAGAATTATCAGAACCTATTGTCCAAATTGGAGGCCCTTCTCTTGATGCTGATCTGGTTCGACAGAATGTAAGTAAAGTTAATCTTTCCGTGTCGTATTTTAAAAGTTTAATGCATTTCTAAGTCTCTTATCTAAGTCTAATGCTTTCAAAATATAAATTTGACAAACATGTTTTATCATTCAAATGGTCATTTCCCTAAACAATTCTATCAAGATATTGTATTTCAAACAAATACATGTATAGGTAATGACCTGGTTCAAATTTCATAAAATACTGTTTGTGAATAGCTTTTGGTAATGTTTTGATTTTGTTGCTGTTGATATTTTATGATTTGTTGACTTTTGTGTGTCATATTTTCAGGCTTTGCCATTAATAGACCCCATCCATACAGATGTGTGTGGCAGTGTCAAAGGCTGTTACCGGGTGCCAGAACACTGCTGGGAGCCATATTGTGATTACATAGCAACATGGCGGCCATATGGCACTGCAAACACTTACCTCATTGAGATGTCTGCCATGGTTGATGGTGTTACTGACAGACATGTTTCACTAGGTTTATCAGGGGATACTAGATGGGTAAGAACTCATATTTTTCTGTGATAAAGTCATAAAAATCTTTGTGTAATGTAGGCATTGTTGATTAATTACTACTGTATTGACATTTTTTCAGTTACTACTCTACTTTGACTCCTATTTCCTGGCATGACTTGATAGTTGGTGTAGTCTGATAAGAAAGAACACTGAACTAGAAATGACAGACTATGGTGTGAGACAAAAAGTGATGTGTTGAATAAATGATACTTCTGTTCTTTGTTTTACTAAAACCATTACTCACACATAGACTTTTATAACTGTACATAGATATTCAACAATGAGAACTTGAATCTACAAATTTGCAACTCTATACTTAGTTTTAATGTTGAAACAGAGTGCAAAAGTACTAAAGGAAAGTACTTTTATTGTAATTTAAAGACTGTCCACAGTTGATAAATCAGTAGACAGTGTTCACATTGGCTAATTTGGTGAGAGTGTTCACAATGGCTAATTTGGTGAGTGTTCGCAAAGGCTGATTTGGTGAGTGTTCACATTGGCTTAGTTGGTGAAAATTCACAATGGCTAAGTCAGTGAGAGTGTTAGTCTCACAAGCAGTGGACCCTAGGTTTATATAATTATCAAGTTCATATCTGTAATGTCTTAAAAACAGGTAGTTATTGTTTCTTCACCCAGTAATTGGAAGTTGAAGTGAAATTCATTGATCTTACAGATTAATCTTATATACAAGGTCTGATGTCACAGTAGACCTTACATGTTAAAGAATGTTCACCACAATGGCATTTGTTTTTAGTACATTTGTACAGGTAAAAATGTACGGCAATGCACCTATAGCTATTGATTTTTCCATGAAAATAAAAAAATAATGTCGGGACATAAAAGTGTTTGATCTTTTTTGTTATTTTTGTAGGGAGGTGATCGTGTGTTTGAATGTGTACATAATGGAGGCACTGGAGTAACCCAAGTTTTTCAAGCCCAGAGTGTCGGTAAAAGTACTGAAAGATATCAAAATGTAAGTCATATAATGTGTTGACATGTTAGATAAGTCAAATAAGCTGTTGACATGATAGATCAGTCATATAAAGTGTTGACATGATAGATCAGTCATAAAGTGTTGACATAATATTTAAGTCACATAAGGTGTTGACATGATATATATGTCATATAAAGTGTTGACATAATATATACATCATATAAAGTGTTGAAATGATACATACCTCATGTAAAGTGTTGACATGATATATATCATGTAAAGTGTTGACATGATATATATCATATAAAGTGTTGACATGATAGATCAGTCATATAACGTGTTGCCATGTTAGATAAGTCATATAAAGTGTTGACATTATAGATCAGTTATATAAGGTGTTGACATTATAGATCAGTCATGTAGGGTGTTGACATGTTAGATAAGTCATATAAAGTGTTGACATTATAGATCAGTTATATAAGGTGTTGACATTATAGATCAGTCATGTAAGGTGTTGACATGTTAGATAAGTCATATTAAGTGTTTACATTATAGATCAGTCATATAAGGTGTTGACATGTTAGATAAGTCATATTAAGTGTTGACATTATAGATAAGTCATATTAAGTGTTTACATTATAGATCAGTCATATAAAGTGTTGACATTATAGATCAGTCATATTAAGTGTTGACATTATAGATCAGTCATATAAGGTGTTGACATGTTAGATAAGTCATATTAAGTGTTGACATTATAGATCAGTCATATAAGGTGTTGACATGTTAGATAAGTCATATTAAGTGTTGACATGATAGATAAGTCCTATAAGGTGTTGACATGTTAGATCAGTCATATAATGTGTTGACATGTTAGATAAGTCATATAAGCTGTTGACATGATAGATAAGTCATATTAAGTGTTGACATGATATATATGTCATATGAAGCGTTGATAGATAAGTCATATAATAATAAAGTATTGACATGATAAATAAATCAATCCTGTCTATAAAGGCCACAGGCAAAGTAGCCATTATAGACAGATGACCTTTATAAAGAGGTTTTGTTTTCATTATAAAATGTTGATGAAGGTTATGTTTGAATGGCCTTTATAAGCAGGTGTCCTTTATATAGAGGTGGCCTTTAATGCAAGTTTGACTGTATGTACTGAGTTATTTTGTTATAATGTTCGAGGGGGCCAAGCAGTTAGCATCAGTCTTTAAACCTTGAAGTCTCTCACCTCTAGTCAGTGTAGGTTCAAGTCCTTCTGTTACCTTTGCTGATATTGTGAGAATGTTTGCCAGATTACTTGGGAAAAGCCAGTTGTCTCTTTCCGGATATATCAAAACTGGCTGCCACCATATAACTAAAAGGTTTTGAGTGTGACATAAAATGACATTCATATATATATACATTGTATATATATATATATATATATATATATATATATATATATATATATATATATATATATATATATATCCACAGAGAACATTTACTGTGAGAAAATGAGAAAAAATTTATTCATTTCATTACACGTTTCTAGTCAGACTATTGAAGACAATAAAAAAGTCAACCTTTAACAGAGTTTTTATTGTAGTATGCTAAGTCTACTTAAACAATGACTTTGTTTTATTTGGTTTCTTCAGCATCCTGATATTCTTATCTATTTATGGTTACTTTATCTATTTGAAGTCACAGGCTGGTATTTCACAGAGAGGATACGCAGATGGCTTAAAGTTAGGAGGACAGTTCTATAGAAATAGGATAAGATGTCGTTTTTTGGTTTCTCCTGATGTAGGAATCAAGGGAGCTTTACCTTTATCTGGAGATTACCATTTTCTCATGTCCAGAGGACCCTCAGAAAATGGTAAGAAAAACAATTATTTAATATATCAAATTTATTTGTAGAATTGTTATACTTCTGATTCAGAATTAGAGATCACTCACATGTCACAGATTTCATAATTTCAGCAGTATATAACGAACATTTTTTTACAGACTAACTGCTACAGCGCATCTGCATCGCAATATTAATCTAAAGAAAAGTATTTCATTCATATTCACTCAAATATCTATTAGCTTTTCAGTGGAGAAAAGTTTATCTATGACTTTGTGATATGTTTGTTGTATTACTATCAAATACAAGTTGGAGCTGTTGTAAATATTCAAGTAAATACTTCATATTTTTAGGTATGACATATCCACACAAATATGGTTTTGGGGAATACCCAGTTGCCTCCCCTGACCAATCTTCCTTGTCTGACACATCAGCCAACATCGGTGGCTTTGCTAGATACCCACTTGTCAAAGCTCATGGTAAGTACTCTGATGTAGAAATTTGTAAAGGTCTTAATACTGAATCCTATAATCCTGCCATTGTCTTCAACAGTTTTCATCATTTTCTTGTCCAGTGACATGATTGTAAACTATTTTTGTATGTCGTGTATTTTGATTTTGTCTTTGTGATGTGGAAACCTTCTTTCAGTTAAGCTATTCAAGTGATTTGTGTATGTGGAATACATTGTTAAAGCTAAATGTATTCCTCTGATATTGAAGTGTAGGTGGAGGTGGGATACATTGTTAAAACTAAATGTATCCCTCTGATATTGAAGTGTATGTGGAGGTGGGATACATTGTTAAAACTAAATGTATCCCTCTGATATTGAAGTGTATGTGGAGGTGGGATAAATTATTAAAGCTAGATAAGTTCATTTGATGTTGAAATGTAAATTACTACTGTATACTTGCTTTTATTCACAGGGGATTTAATTTTTCTATATTCACGGTCAAAGAAAATGTGCTGAAATTAAATACTCGTGAATATAATACCTTGCACTTATGAAGTATCAGAAAAACAGTTAATAACTAATCTTAAGCGAAATTTAATACCAGTGAATAAGTTCCTTTCAGAAAAATGCGAAATTTTCTCTCCATGAAATTATACAACTATACAGTATGTAGAATAATTTGTTTCATGATTTTAAGAGGACTTTTTATATGTATTACTGTTTTTACTGATAGGTCACTTCATTAAAAGATACTGACTTTGATTTGATATGAAATAATTTTTCTAAAATAGAAACATATTTGTGATGTAACTTTCAGGTATCCTCATGATACTGGCCTGGTGCTTTTTTGGAACAATTGGATTGTTGATGACGAAGTACTACAAACCTATGTGGCCAAACAAAAGGTTCTATGGACAAAGATATTGGTTCATTGTAAGTTGTATGCATAACATTAGATTAAATCTACATAGCTCAGGCAATCGAATGAAGTATTTTCATTCTCTCCAAATATAAATACAAATGTATATACTTACCGGTATATTCTGCGGATGTTTTTGGTTTGAGATTTGAAAGACATTATTTACAAAATCTGTAGCTTTAAATGAAAAAAGAAACTATATACTTATACACATTTAAGTCTTTGTAAGTACAAAATTATGATTTATTTTGTGTTTGTTCTCAAAGTTCATCATGATCAAGAGGACCGTATGATTGGGCCATGACCTAGATCTTTCAACTTTCTTCAGAGTATTCGAACACCTACCTACAAGTACAGATCTTGATTAAATCTCACATTTTACTTTCATTTATAGAATCTTTCGTTTGATAAACACATACACAAAAACAAAAAACTGAATTTTGAGTGATAAAGAGTTAAACTCAGTGTCCATGGTGCTATACTAATGAGTCATACAGCCCTTTAAATAGAATTTTAGTGTACTTTAAGATAATTTAGTTAAATGCCCATTTAAAATATTTATCAAACAAGATAATACAGGTAATATTCACTGTTCAAGCAGAATAAATAATATACCCTACCCTGTTTAGGCAAACCAAATTATATACCCTACCCTGTTCAGGCAGAACAAATAATGTACCCTACCCTATTCAGGCAGACCATATTATGTACCCTACTCTGATCAGGCAGAACAAATAATGTACCCTACCCTATTCAGGCAGACCATATTATGTACCCGACCCTGATCAGGCAGAATAAATAATGTACCCTACCCTATTCAGGCAGACCATATTATGTACCCTACTCTGATCAGGCAGAACAAATAATGTACCCTACCCTATTTAGGCAGACCATATTATGTACCCTACTCTGATCAGGCAGAACAAATAATGTACCCTACCCTATTCAGGCAGACCATATTATGTACCCTACTCTGATCAGGCAGAACAAATAATGTACCCTACCCTATTCAGGCAGACCATATTATGTACCCTACTCTGATCAGGCAGAACAAATAATGTACCCTACCCTATTCAGGCAGACCATATTATGTACCCTACTCTGATCAGGCAGAACAAATAATGTACCCTACCCTATTCAGGCAGACCATATTATGTACCCTACCCTGATCAGGCAGAACAAATAATGTACCCTACCCTATTCAGGCAGACCATATTATGTACCCTACTCTGATCAGGCAGAACAAATAATGTACCCTACCCTATTCAGGCAGACCATATTATGTACCCTACCCTGATCAGGGAAATTATATAAAACATTTACAGTGGGATTTGAACTGCCGACTGAACCAGCGGAGTACGTATTGCTAATGTGTCACATACTTTTTGTCTATAGTAGATCAAAATTAGATATGATGTCATAATACAGATGTATCAATTGTTTGATTGAAACATACATTACATACATGTTGTTTTGCAAATCATTAACACTGTCAAAATATCTTTACATTTCAGGCTCATTTCAACTGCATGGCATGGCTGTTCCTTCTGGTTTTGATCTCCTTCATCTTGATATTTGTTGAAGTTGGCGGATACAGCATGGTTAGTTAACATAATGTTATTTATATAAGTCAAGTATATGTCTATTTACATATTTGTGTCTATGATTCAGTGATTAGTTTATAAGTTTTAAGAAAAGGGATCATCAGAGAGAAGAGAAATGTGATACTCATATGGAGAATCCCTATCAATGATTCTCTCTCTCTAATTCCCCCTCTCTCTCTCTTAGATAAAGAGTTCATACAGTGGGGTTTGCTACTTTAATTAGGTCATAATCCATTAATTTTCTGTTTACTATTTTACTACAATCAACATATATACAATAATATTCCTAAATTTGAAATACTCTTTTTCTTAGCTGTACTTTATATCATACATAATTAATAGATGAATACCATACATTGTTATTGTTATTTTGTATTTCAGGTTGATTACCTTCCCTTTGAAGCTCATCCTATCCTTGGAATTATCATATTCTGTTGTGTTATTATTAATGTAAGTATCCCATCTCTACAAACTGGGTTTTCAAATCCGGTCCCTTAATATTATCATCATTATATTAGGGACTTACACATTAAAGTCAGCAACATACTATAACTATAACTATAATTGAGAGACATTATTGTATTTTCGATATTAAGAAAGTCAATAAATTAACAAAAAAATGAATAAACAAAAAATGAGTAATGGAAGGTATACATAGAGGTCCTCAATGTAAGACACTCTTTATATTGTCAGATATTGAGCATGCTATTGAAGCCTACTTGTAATTTGCTATCTATATCATTTACAGCCTATCATCGCTCTGGTCAGACCACCAGATGACCATGCATGTAGACCATGTGTCAATTGGATCCACTGGATTTTTGGAACAATTGCTTGGTGTCTTGCAAGTATGTATTATAAAATAATCGTTGACCTTGTCTGCAATGATATTGTACAAAAGAAAGGGCTGAAAGTGGAGAAATAGCTGTAGTGGGAAAAGGGCTATAGTGGAATTTTCATCCAATTTGTGCAGCATCATATATCCAAGATTCCGGTCATCATCATTTTGAATGTTTTTCCATCTGTTTGTATAAACACTTGTATGTGATGCACTCCATCCAAGTTGCTGTCTTTTGGGGAACATGATGTGGTTTACTTCTGTATAAACTCACCTCGTAATGACTGTCGTTTTAACAACTTCATCTTCTGACAATGTACATAATGTTATTTAACATTGATATAAAACAGTTTATAGCTCCCAACATTGACTAAAATTTCTGAAAAAAACTGCATGTTTAGTTGATAAAACATAGGATACAACACAAACAAAATCCCTGGAAAATATTATCATTAGTTTTTACTCAAAGAATGTGTCTTTTATAGAATTGATAAATGGTATTGTAATTTTGAGTTTACACAGAATTCAAATAAACATCTATCAGATGCCAGTACAACATCTATCTCTATTTTTAGCTACAGTTAGTCAATTATGATATGTTTCTTTATAAAAGTAAATTCAATACAATGACAAAATGCCCCAAGGAACAAACATGGTCGTTATAAAGAGGGTTCACTTTATAAAGATTTATCTACTTTCATACATTTTTGCTAAACTAACTTTATGATGTTTATTTCAGTTCCCAATATGTTCATTGGGATGGATTTTGGAAAAGCACATGTACCATGGTGGGCTACCTGGATTCTCTTTATTTATATCCTGTTCCACATCATTGTTGAAATAACACTAGAGGTTCACCAGTGCTGCACCCACAAGAAAAATAAAGGTATGATTTAATGTACTGTTTGGTAAAATTCACAGTTTATAATGAATTGTTGGATGTATAGATTTGCAGTTAGCTTTACTATCAGAAAACACCGAATTTTCTTTACTTTATACAATGTAGTATATGAAATCTATTTATCTAACAACAATCAGGGATGAGAATTTTACTCCAGTTGAAGGAATTCCTACTTTTTCAAAATTTTGCTGCAATGTTAAATCTTTATATTCCCCAATAAACACCTACAAATAAGTCATTTCCCTCCGTTTTCACCATTATGGAATCACATCCTTGATTACAATTAACAAATATTTTTGTACAACTTTATATACGACTATCAATCACAAATAATATGCAACAGTTTATGGTAGCTCTGATACATTGAGTTTCTATCTTAAAGTGGAGGATCCCAGGTTTAATTTCCTGTTTTAAGACTTTTTAGTAAATGTTTCTTCACCAAATACTAGACATCAGATGTGAAAGTCATAGGTATTTCAAATGATACTTGAAACTGAGAGCTGAACAATAGGAAATGAGACTTAAGGATTTTACTTTGTTATTCTTTTTCTTATAAATTTTGTACCTGATCTTTTTTTAAGCCTGTTTGATACATTTCTCATTGTAGAGAGAAGAAAGAAGTATGACTTCCAGAAACGTGAAAACCCCAAAGCAAATATTCCAGAACCGGAACCTGCTGTAAGTCTAAACAAATCATTGATTAGAATATTTCTTTTTCACATTTACTAGAGAAGAAATATGATATCACTATTTTCTTTTTATGTTTGACTTTTCATTTTTAAAGATTTTACACCATATCTGAATGTGACAACTATAAACAGAAATTGTACAATATAATTTTACAATAGTCACCTTTGAATTTGTACAGTGTTTAAGACTGTTTTTAGTTATAACTTAGACAATTTATTTTGTTTTTCTTGCTGGGCAGGCTTTGATAACAAATGCATCTGCGGTAATATTCTAAGTAATGTTAGAGCATTCATGATTCCATAATAAGTAGATGAAATGTCATGTTCTTCTTTGTTTTACAGGGTCGTATCTTCAAGAGGAATATGCTAATAGCCCACTTCATCGTGACCTGTATTGTTGCTTTGATTATGCTTATCAGTATTGCAGCATCGTAAGTGAAGAAAATGAAAGCCAAGCAGAAAAGGATGGAGATTCTAAAGTGCTTGGATAGAAAATTGTGACTCTGTATATTGTGAAAACTGTCGTGTGGTTGACATGATTTCGATTAAATCTCCACAAAAAAATTCAAAAACACTGTTGAAGTATATTTCTGTTAGGAAATGTCTGTGATAATTTCAAGTTATTTGTTGATTGTTTTTTAAGAGATGCAGGTTACTATACAATAGAACAAGATAAATATGATGGAAAGTAACGGAGAAATGTTCAGAAATCTATACTTCAAAGGTGAAATTTTAGTTTCGGTTGAGATAATAAAAGTACAAACAAGACAAACTGAAATAAATCTCTCCTAAGACACAGAGAAATTGTACATTTAGAATTATGATTAATGTCTTTCGTAATAATTCAAAGCTTTAGAATTTATAGGTTAATGCTACTGTATATTTATTGCATTTTAAAGGTTGTGTTTATATATATATATATATATATACAGAGGTCGTATGGTATATACGCATATAGAGCACCACATGACAAAACGATGGGTTGTAACTCGTTGCTTTTTTAAGAAGTCTGAAGTGGAGAAATACAAAGCATGATTAGAATGTCAACAGGGTTAATAACGTTGAATCTCATTAATGGTACGAGAAAATGTGAACACATGAATACTTATTGTACTCATCTTAGTTAAAATATCATAGCTTTACATATCTAAATCTTGCCAAATTGGATCTGCAATATATATAAAGATCTGTATAAAATATATAAGTGCCTTTTTAATACCTGAAAATGATAGACATATATCTGTTGTTACGGGAATATTGATTTCCCCGTAAGTAAATTTTGCGACCTTCATGAGATTTGCACCACATTCAATGTATTTTGATAACTGATATTGGTTTTCAACATATATAATATAGGTATACAATTGTTGCAAATTTTATAATGCCAAGACCTTTTTTTTTGCAATGTCATTCAAAACATTTAAGATAAACTTACACAAATTATTAGACAGGCTGTAATACACTTGTACTTAGATAACTATATTTGATTTTCAGTTACTTTGATATTTGTGAGTCTTTGTCCTAATACTAGTATATGGTGCATTAAAGGAATGTATATTTGTGTATTTGATATTTATATAACAGGTCAATATTTTGTATCAAATCTATCCTCCTTAATTATGCTGTATGGAGCTGAAACCTGGCTCATTTGATTAAGGATAATGCTGAGAAGGATGTATGCAAATAAATCAAATATATGGATGTATTTAAATAGTGTGTTGATGCTTGTATCTCAATATGACCTGGGGAATGTTGGCCAGTATGAAGTATCAACATTATCTAAGTTTTTAAAGTTTATATAAGGATGATAACTTGTAATCAAGGACTACTATATCCTTAACTATACATATTAGCAGTCTGGGTATTGCAGTGTTTCTGTTTGTCATATTTTAATAACATAATGTTTTGTGTAGTGTTTTAGTCATTATTCAAAAACACTGACAATATGTTGAATTATATATAGTTTTGAATTGGAATTTGTTTTCGTAAAGCCTGGACTTAAAAAGCACCATACAAGGTAAAATGGTAAACTTCATTCTAATAATCACAATGTACCCAGTCATATGGATGAAGTATTTGTTTGTCTTCCAAAAGTCCTTTGATACTGAATTCTACATTTGATTACATTTACATGAACTAGTTTCAATGATTTTGGGAGAGAGAAAAATGTGTATAAAGTGTGTGTCATATTAAATAATACACAGATTTTACGTATCTTCCAAGAGAATAAAATGATATCAAGATACATTATGTATCTAGAAAAAATTATTTTTTGCATTATTATTGATTTAAGAGTTATATTGCAAAAAGGAACACAAGTCATTTTACTTACACATTTAAATTTTGAAATTTGTATACATAATAGCGTTGCCAATTAGAAATATTGAAATTACACGTACACACATATTGAACTTATATGTTCACCGTCTTTTTATGACAAATGAATATGTTGTATACCGGTTATATTTTGGTATGAATGCTGCACCTCTGATAGGATCTACTGAAAAATATTTCTAGAATTTTGATCATTGTATGTTTGTTAACCACATGAACTTTAACCCCATCAGTTGTTTGTTTATGATGTTGTATATTTTGCCTGTGTAAATATTGGTTAGTGTAGTGATATGCTGCAAGGCACTGTGTGATGAAGGTCGTTAGTTGTATAATATTGTGCTGAAGAAAAATTATGCTTTTTATATACAAATCATATAATGACATATAATCAAATAAAGAGATCATTAATCGTTTATATTCCAGAAGTACAACCTGCTAGTTTAGAACAATACTTTTACTCTGTGTGAATCATTATAGCGTGACATAAGTAGTTTGCCAGTTGAAATATTCTTTTGTGAACTAGGGGAAATTGATATTTGTTGTGTAAATTGTTTTATTTTTTAAATATATGTACTTTACACCCACCTTTTTTTAAAAAGTTTTTAGTTTGCGTATGATTGAGGCTAACTGTGTAGTTATCAAATCTAATAAAAATGACAAAATTACTGGAAAAATAGATAGGAAGGTGTACTTCTGGACTTTAATGTGATAGATTTCTATAAAGGTCAATCAGGGTCAAAAAGGTCAGCAGATGCTTGACCACATTGCTCGGTCAAATGGGTTAATCATGTAAACAAAATTCAGTTGATTAGTTTAAATCTTACGTAGTGCTTCACCAAGTACAACTTCTAAATGCAACGGTTTTGTAAAGGATGTCTTTCCTGCATTTGCTAGTCAATATTTTCTGCAGTATACATGTATGTTTAAATTGCTTCATTGATTTTACCACCAGTTTACCATCATAATACAGTTTTACAATTCAATAGAGTATACTAAAGAAAGATAATGTAACATTGAGGAGTATAGAAATATTCTGATACATATAAGAACTGGGAAGTCTTATCAAATTACTGGAACACTGACTAAGAGCTCACTATAGATATTGGATTCATATTTGTACATAGAATTTGAAGACATTTTGGAATTGTATTTGGTGAATCTACTTTTTATGATTTTTATTTCTAGAGAAGCAAACTGGAGGATGATGCCTATCAATATCTTGATATTTGTAATTTCAAACAACAATCTTATGGTTTGGGAATTTTGATTTTATAATATAAAATCATGTAAAAATTTTCTTCAAACTCCGTTTTTGATTATTAAGATTTTGATAGGCATTGCATCATGTTAATTTATCGCTTCAAGAGGTCTTAGAATTTTATGTTGAAGAGACTATAGTGTACATTTGTAATCATGTAAATGACAATATTTTGTGTATAATTATTGTTAATTATAGTAGTTTGTGTATGTGTAAATGGCGATAGTATTGTGTATGAGTATTGTAAATATGAAAGCAAATTTATATTTCAGACCCAGGATTGTGATCATCTATATGTGGCAATTTGAAGTGTATAACCTAAGATGTTGCTTTTATGGTTTTTATTTTGTTCTTGCATATATCTATGTTAAAAAGCATATATATAATTATATTATATAAATTCATGTTAATTTTACATTGATTTGAATTCATGTATCTCTTTTTATATTGGTTCATGCAGACTTAATTAGGATATTTATTAGCTCTAATATCTTTATTGTTATGAGTTTTTAATTGTATATTGTAAATTAAAAGAAGTTCAACTAAAATTTTAAAAGTTACAAGTCAAAGTTTAAAATAATAATAAAGCAAATATGTTCTTGTATGTATTTTTCATTTTACAGCAAATATCATACAAGGATTTTAAATACAAAATAACATTTGTGAACTCTTTTTATCTTTTTTATTTTTTTCAACTGATAATTTTTTACTTTTACAAACATTTTACCTTTTTTCATTTTTTCAACTGATAAGTAATTTTATACGGTTAATGTATTTATATGAAGTTAGTAAACAAAACCAGTTATACTGGGCCAAGGAAAGAAAAGTCTCCAACTTTCTCATTAGAAATTTTGTAAGATCATCATTTTTGTTTCTTTTTTGGTGGATCCATAAAATATTAAATTCTCTTTTTCCACCAGGAACAACATGGATCTGAAAAGTTTTGGACAAATTATTAGGCATATGGTGATCAAAGTAAAAGCATATACTGATAAAAATTTACCTATAAAATTGTAAATCTTTTTTGCCCTATGCATCATTTTATGTAGAGAGGCTGTAGGCATCTGATAAACAAATGCATCTGCTTTATATTTATAATAAACAAACTTACATCATACTGATTTTATTATTCATTCTTTTAATTGGTACTTATTTCATTCTGTAGTGCTTTTGTTTACATTTGCACTATTACATTTGACACATGACCTTTGACATTGGTGCCAGTCTGATTGTCCCCTGTAAACTCAAATAATTAAGTGCAACCAGTAATATTGGTCTTCAACTGATGCTCTGATTTTCGTTCAATTTAACATTAACTCCTCCAAGATGAATATGTTCAAACCATCTACTAAGTTATATTATCAGTATTCTGGGAGACTGCTATGGGTCCTTTAGGAGGGCAGGTTAAATTGTCAGTTCGGTAAAATTGTGAAGTTTTTGGCCTTTGCTCTGAGGTTCAATGAATCATAGGTAAAAACTGGATAAATAGTTCATTTTGTTGGGATAATCTTTTCTTATAAAAGTCATAGGGCAACAGATTTACCTCCTATAATGCTGAAATTGGGCATATTTGGTATTAGAAATTATATATGAGTAGGAAGTAAAAATGAAAAAGTACCAATTAATAATCGAAACGCAAGTCCATTAGAACACGATGAATTAGATGTGCAAATGGTCTCAACATGAAAAACAATTGCAAATCCCAAACGTAATAGGACCAGGTGTCCGGAAGGAATCGGTGTCCTTTGCTGGCATGCCACACCTGTCGTAAATGTTCCATGGAAGCTTTCTAGTTCATTAACAGGTCAAATTTGGTGACAAGCAAGATTGGCGAAAGGGAGACACTGTCTGTGGTCATGCTCCAGAATATTATCTAATATTACTGAGAGGGGACTTCATAATGTTCAACAAGATCCCGATATTGACCATAAAACTTCTTAAAACGATGATTTCAAGTGTTCAACTACATTACCTTGTGTAAGTAGTTTATTGGCGCGTCGTGTCGCTCTCAGAAAAAAACATTCATTAGAAGAGTATGCCCTGGCATAATGTATAAGTTGTGAAATGAAAATGCCTTAAGCAGGAGAAGATGGAATATTACTAATTGGAAATGGGAAGTTCGTAATATGGAAATTGAAATTTTCATGTTTGTCATAAAGTGAGGTGTGAAGTTGACCATCCTTCCTAATCAACAAGAGTAAATCTAGGTAAGAAGCAGATGTGATGCTCTCTAGCTTCTCACTGATATCTAACTCAACAGAATATATCTGGCCGAGGTAATTCTGAAATTCTTACAACTGTTTGCTTCCTTTGGAGAGCAGAGACTGTATTAATTCCGCTTCATGTGAATACAAAAAGATGTTGGTACCCATTGGAATGACTTTTCGCACAATTTTGATGGAAAACTTTTCCCGCAAAAACCACAAAGATGTCTACCAGAAACCCCAGCATCTTGAAAAATATCGTCTTCAATGTACTTGTTATTGAAATCAGTATTCCTTCACAAAATAAGGTTCTTCATGACCTAACACTAAATATTTATATCTGCGATTTCCATTTTTGTATACAAAGGAGTTTTGTATAATAGATGTTAATCTGTTTTGATGATGAATTGTTGTGTAAAGAGTCGAAAAATCAAAAAGACTTGATGCTTGAAATTTGAATTATGAACAAGGGTTCCTGAACACAATTTCTGAAATAAATGTGACATCTATACAAGAGATTCTGATGTCATAGATCACCCGGTCCTTTGCGTCCTTCATCAGCATCTCCGTACAATTATTTTCAGTCTTATTATCTGTAAACAATTGACCAAATTTGGCGGGATTGTGTGAATCGTGTTTGTTTATCTCATGCTGATGTTGATCCAAAATCCTTGATGAGTGCCATCACAGAACAAAGTTTAACATTAGTTTGTAGTTGGCTAAACATTGGAATTTTTCTCCTCAGAAACCACTCAATCAATTGACAACAAATATAGATATTTTTTTATGAGATTACCCATCTCTATTTCTATTTTGTTTATTGGCGGACAAATGAGGATGCGTGGGGGCACATAGTTTAACATTCGAACCTATGGATAATACATGTACATAAAAATCCTGTCAAGAATCAAGGAGTCAATTGATGCAAATATTATAGATGTATTGCTTCTTATATGTTTAGACATTCGTAATGTGTTACTTTCATGCCCACTGGTTATAAATGTGGAGCCTATTGGGAGATTTAGTTTGTCATAATTGGACCCTGAATGATATACATACGAGTTTTATTTTCAAGACCAACAATCGATGCCAAATATTGCAGATGTGTTGCATGAATTATTCTCACATAATAAGTACCAGTTCCCCAACAAGACTCCTTTGGAAAGGGGCACCTGTATCAGCTACAGATACAAAAAGGAATGAACACTTTCAGGGTATTCCGAGGGGGAGAGAGAATGGATGAAAGACCCATACAAGATTACCAAATGGAAACGACAAGGCTATCACAAAGGACTTTGAGCGGGCCAACGGTTACACAAATCATCTGCGAGTGTGGAAAAGCTTGTAAGAATCTCCAAGGATTCAAGATTCATTAAGAGAAATCCAAATGTAGAAATGGTAAGATACTAGAGGGACGCACAGTGTTAACTGGTCAAGCGGAGGAGGGTCACATTCAGGATGTACACCATAGAACTGAGGACCTCCAACCAACAATCTCAAGTCAAAGAAGCAGGAGAAGATCAAATGATGGGTCTAGATCCACTCACGAGAGACTTTCAATGAGGCAACGATTGGGAGAAATTTTATGCAGATATGGACAGGCTCCTCGGCATGTCACTCATGCAGGACCTGCAGAGAAGAAACTTGAGAATATGGCCAGAATTATATACATCGTAGCAGAAAACCGATTTGGAGAATTAGAAAAGCATCAACGGAAGACAATTAACAACCCAAGCAGAAGGTAAAGAGATATTGCAAAGATCTGGAGGGAACATAAAACACTTCTTAATCGGTACAGACGAAGCAGTGATGAAGAAAGGAAGGTATTCGCCAACTTGGACATGACCCCAGGAAAAGACTAAGAAATGCGGAAAGAATCAAAATGAAAAGAACAGGAAAAGAGCCGCTTTCACTAGAAGTCCATACAAGTTCGCTTCAAGTGTACTTGAGGACAAAATATTCGGAAAATTCAAAAATCCAAAGAAGATTTTGTTACATACCTGAAAGAGACAAGATGAGACCAGGGACGAACCACATGGAGGAAACAACAGGATAGAGTATGTAGAGTTTCCGCAGAAACCTGTGGATGCGAAAGAGTCAACGCTAAAGGAAGTCAGAGATGTGAAGAAATCAAGGGCAGGATCAGCACAGGACCTAATGGTGAAACGTACAAAGTCTACATAAGTACCCAAAACAGACTATGGATACTTTGAGAGTTATCTGGAGGAAAGGTCACATACTACTTTTCTGGCAGCTGGCAAACGGTTGTTTTGTACCAATGAGGAGAACTCGACAGACATCAAAGAGTTCAGAAGCATCTTACTTCTCAATGTTGAGGGAAAAATATCCTTTGCAGTGTTGGGGAGAAGGATGACATCCTACATGGTGGAAAATGGATATGTGAATACATCAGTACAGAAAGGGGGTATACCAGGATTTCTGTGATGCCTAGAGCACACAAATGCCCTCTCACAGCTGATAAAATAAGCAAAAGAAACGAAAGGAGATACCACAGTTGTATGGCTGGACCTGGCAAATGTATATGGGACAGTCCCACACAAGCTCATAGAAGCAGCACTCATCTCTAACATATTCAAGAGGATATTACAGCAATTTTAATGGACTGTCTAGGGGATCCATCTTAGATTCAAAGTGGGAGCGACCTGAGAAGGGCATAGTAACAGGATGCATAATATCAGTTGTGCTTTTCGTCATGACAATAAATCTCTTCATTCAGGCAGGGAGAAGAGAGGTAGAAGGGTCGAAAACAAAGACAGACATCAGACAGTCATCAATCAGAGGTTACATGGACGATCTAACCTTCACCACTCGAGTGTAGTTCAAGCCTTCCAAATCGAGATGTCTGGTGATAAAGAAAGGACAAATTATAAACAAATTCAGATGAAGATCCAGGGTGACGGAATACCACCAATCATGAGCAATCCTATTAAATACCTAGGGAAATGGTATGTCAGCAACAGCAGGCGTCTAGAACAGGAAACAAACGAGAGACTGGTGAATGTTGATAAGACAGGTCTGCCTGAGAAGTTCAAGGCATAGATCTTTAAACTTGGATTAATGTGACCGCTTATGTTGTACGAAATTTCCAAATCAACCATTGAGGGCATTGAGAAGAAAATCAATAGGTATCTCATACGCTAGATGGGAGTACCACAGTGCTTTTCAGTGATTGAATTGTACAGCAAAACCACCAAGCTGCACTTATCGCTCAGTGGTAGAAAAATTCAAGACCGGAAAGGCTTTCCTCATTATATATGACTTTCAAGGACCCCAATGACCCAAAAGTCATAAGCTGGGACATGTATGCAGTCAGGACACAAATGGAAAGCAACTGACGCAGTGTTTGAAGCAGAGACTGAATCAAGCACCCGTCACAAAGATATTGTGAGAACTGCCTGTAAAGGTAGACAAGGCCTTGGTTGCGAGATAAGAACTAAATGGGAAGAGGCAACAGTCTGAAACAGGAGACAACTGATCCAACAGGAGATACAGGAGAGGGAAGAAGAGTCCAGATATACCCAGGTAGTGGAGATGGGGAACCAAAGGAATAGGACTAGATGAGAAACCGATTAAAGAGTGATTACATGGAATGACTTGTGGAAGTACATATATACATCTTTCCAGCCCCAGTTCCTATTGAGAGCGGTGTATTATGTGCTACTTACCCCATCGAACCTTAGATGCTTGGGAATGGCAGATGATCCAAAGTTTCAACAATGCCAGGAACCAGCCAATTTTGAGTACATATTGTCACCATGTCAAGTTGCGCTCACCCAGGGGAGGTATAGGTGGAGGCACAACCAGGTTCTTAACGCATACACTAGAGACTGAACAGAAGTACCACAAACATTCAAATCAGCAACCCTACATTAATTTCATCAGAGGTGGGGAAAAAACTATGGGGACTATCACATAGCGAAGAGAAGGCATACTAAGCATGGTCGGAGATTAGGAGCTGGGAGTCGATCTTGGCAGAGGGTTTGTATTCCATCCAATAGTAGAGACAACCCAACGATCAGATGTCCTTCTAATATCCCAAGTATAAAAAGAAACTTGGACTGGTAGAAGAGACCGTGCCATGGGAAAATCGGTGTTAAGAGAGTAATGAACGCAAATGCGCTAAGTTTGAATATCAGTTGGCATAATGCAGGCAAGCAGGATGGCAGACGTGAAACTTCTCCGTCGAAGTGGGGCACGAGGTTACCTTACAGCGTCATGCTGCAAGATGACGGCAGCATCGGGAATAAGTAGGACGGGGAAGAGAGCAGTCTATGTCATGGCCATTGCAGCCGAGAGGACATCAAATCGGTTACAGCTACGCGGAGACGACAGTAGATGGAAACCTGACCATCGGGTTAGAAGACCGATATATATATATATATATAACACAACATTTAAACCATAGCTGAATTTTACATAAATTACTACTCGTAATAGTAATATGTTCCTTTACAAACGGGTTTTTATTGAACGAAATTTAATGGCTAAAAAAACAACGTTTTTAAAACAACGAAAATTTAACCATTTTCGCAGTCTTAAAATTACTTATTCTCTTTTAGATCAGCTGAATATTTAAGTCTCACATAAATCTCTAGACCTAGTAAAACTTTTAAAAAAACATTTAGGTTATAGTTAAACTTTTGAAAATCTAAAAAATGCAAATATAAAAATAATTGACCCATAGATATGATATTTTTCTCCATACATGGTCACTATTCTGTATAATGATATACATATGATAATACAAAAACTAAAAATCAACCATAACCACAATTTTATCTACCATGACATATCTACCCATTTCCACTGATTTTCTTGAGTACCTTTGAACTTTTGTGAGCTTTAGACACTATGGAATATAGAAGTAGATAGATCTACATGTATAGGCCTATCAAAATGAAATTTGTTCTTATTCATAAAGTATTTGGATTGTTAATGTTTTACTATATATTGTGTAGCCAGCGATATATAAAGCTAATATTACTTTATATATCGCTGGTGTAGCATACTAAATTATGAACATTGTGTGATAACATTCTTTTCTGCTGTATTAATGAATAAATATTTAGATCTACTTTAAAACAAAAATTAGCAAAAAGTTGAATAAATCTGTATCTTGTTTAAAGAAAATGGATGTATATTTGTAATTGATTATATGGAAATAACATAAATGTTCAGTTCAGAAATGTGTGCTTTCTGTTACATGTACGAGTTATTTCCCATTGTTTAGATTGGTTCATTTCTTAAAAGGGGTGTAAGGATTGTAAATTTAATTTCAAACTCTATTTCAAGGTCCATTATGATTTCACTGATATGTAAAATGAACATTTGTGTCACTTTATATAAAATACAGAATTGATGAGGTGATAACATAGCTTATAGAAAAATTTGCTCTGGGAGATGTATGTTACATTACCCTTTTATATAGATGTATTTATTTGTCAGTCTGACAGCAGACGGGTAAATAATAGAGTAGACTTGGACTGCTGAAGAAAGCAATGGTGGTTCCGTCGGCATGTCATCCTAACGTGTTATGTCAGAAACAACATCGCTTTCTGTAAAGGAATCAGTTAGTAGTTTTTACAGAGGAATAGTAGAGATGCATAGGCCTATACTTCGATAATTTCAGGCTTCAGGAAAAAGTATTCTGAAAATGGCGACTGTTGATCATCTCATGTCTGTGATATTATTTATACCAGTTGTCACTTTGATCTTGTCCTGTAGTCTGATCACTTCAAGCAAATCAAGTGGTGATCACATTCGTTTAGCATTCTTTCAAGGTAGGTTATTTTTCTTACCAGTCTGACATTCTTTTTGTTTGTTGTCACCAAAATAAACACTTAACCGAAGATGCTTGACGGCTTGTAAACAACAGTCGATATCTGCATCTTATTCTTAATAATGATAGTAGCTAAGGCCAGCTTGGGAAAACTGATATTGAACAGGTGTCATTGTGCATTGCATTGTTTTGTTGAGGAATTTCGTTTGTGGATGACAGGGATGCAGCGATATATAAAGCTAATAGCTATTAGCTATTAGCTTTATATATCGCTGATTAGAGTAAAATTGTTTTCCTATTGTAAAATTTATTCATACAAAATTTACAATTGGAAATTAAAAATAAATCTGAAAACTGACTAGATTCTACTTTGAGTCCAAACCCCTTTGGACACTCTGTCAAGGGCCATTTTATATGCTGCCTTTTACTGGTCTGGCGGGGGGGGGGGGGGGGGGGGGGGGGGGGGGGGGGGGGGGGGGGGGGGGGTGGGGGGGGGGGGGTGGGGGGGGGGGGGGGGGGGGGGGGGGGGGGGAGGGGGGGGGGGGGGGGGTGGGGGGGGGGTGGGGGGGGGGGGGGGGGGGGGGGGGGGGGGGGGGGGGGGGGGTGTAACAATAAAATGTTACATAAGAAAATGGACTAAGAAAACAGCCCACGAAAGAATTCCCAAAGGGATAAGTTTGTGTTAAATTTCTATGGGAATGCTAGGTAAATAGGAGAATTTTATATGTCCTAGGACACATAAAATTATCTGATTTACCCAGAGTTTCCACAGAAATTACTTTGTGTCCAACTCCAGGCTAATTTTAATTTAAGTTTTGTTTTTTTTTTTTTTTTTTTGTAAATACATATTTATTTCTTTTAAAAGTTGTTGCATAGTTGGACCAGGTAGCTCAGTGCGTAGAGCAACCACCAAGGATGTGATAATATTTTTTAGTAACAGGTGAAACTGTCAAAGCAGCAAGAGAATTTCTGTCTTTTTGTATAGAAGTCTATGTAATTTTCTCGAAAGTACTTTAAGTAGGTGGCTATTTATTGAGAGCCACATAAATTGCGGGAGGCCTGGGCTCAAATCCAAGCCTGGCCATACACTTTTTCCCTCACCTGTTATAATTGGCGATCAACTATAATAACTCGCAGTGTAGATGTGAGTCTTATGTGAGATTTCAGTAAGGAATGAAATCTCAAAAAGAAGGGAGGCATCACAATCCCCACATCTTTCAGGATATCCAGGATCCTTTGCAATAAAGACAATTATAAATGCTCTTTTTATCCACAAACAGTCATCCAATGGAATCAGCTTTCAGCCCACATCACATTTAAATTGAAATTTCATTGTAATTAGTTTAAAATATACTGTTATATTTTAACCCCGCCACCGTGCATATATAAAAAGGTATGTAATAGTAAAAAATTGACTGCTTGTATATTTCTCAATGAAGAGGAAGAGTGAAATGGGACTAGGTATGTCAGACCAGGTAATTATGTGGGTAATTTCTATTGAAAGGTCATGGTAATACTTTCAATAGATATTATTCAGTGGGTAGAGTAGCTGCACAGATTGTGAGAGTCCTGGGTTGTTTGAATTCCAGTTTGGCAGTATGCACTTCTTACTCACCTGTTACACATGGGATCGATATCAGTGCAATCATCAAATACAGTGTCAGGTATAGGTCTACCAATTGCAAGGTAAAGATTGTATGTGAGTGGATGTGTGTTTGTGTGTGTGTGTATGTATGTCTTATTTATGTTATTGTAAAATTTTAGTCCTGATGAAGGGACATGATATGTTGTCCTGAAAATTTGACTCAATTTTTGTCCATGTCGTTAGTCATTTTAGTGCTTTATATTTTATCATTCGTTTCATGACTTGTATCTATTCGATAAGATCCAACACCTTTGGATATATACATGTACATGTAGTGTTGTTGTATACATGGACACACTGTAACTATTAGTATGTATACAAATAATACTATATAGTTTTCATTTTTTATATGATAAACTTCACTTTTGTAGGTCATTGTCCCATTCAAAACAACTACTGTCAGCATGTTTGTGAAAACATAGACAATGGTTTCATATGTAAATGCCACCCAGGTTATGAGCTGAACAATGATGGTACATCATGCACAAGTAAGTCACATGTAAATAGTGTATACATGTACATACAATGATACATGTGTTTAACTATTATTTGTAGAGTGTTTGCATTGTTATGCAAGATGATCATAAGTGATGTAGTCTAGTATACAGTAAAAACCTGTCTTGACTGACAAAATTATTGACCTTTCAAGGCTAATGTTGTCAATTTGATTCAATTAAATTTGTGTTATTGAAGATATTGCCTTTCTGGGTAAAGGAAATTTAGTTGTGTTAAAACCAGGAATCGTGTTCATCTTTTTATAGTGATGGAGTCAAAATATATTATATTTGTACATTGTATACTTGTACGTGTCGGGGTGGACAAGTGGGCTTTCTCCAAGCTCTTTGTTTTTCTCCCAGAGAATTAGTGTCGTAGAGAGCACTCCTTTGTACAAAGTGGTGTCAAGAGCTAACACTATGATCAAAGATGTTAAATTGTTTAACCTGTTTATTGGGTATTATAAAAACAGAATAATAATATAGAGGTAGAATGAAAAATAATATAACAGTATATACATATATATATATATATATATATATAACACTAAGTGTAATACATGTATATTTGTTTATCCTTTTTTGCTTCATTTTTTAAAATTTTTAATCAATTTTTAAATTTGCATCTCATGCTATTGAAAATCCAGTACCTAAGTGAAAACGGTGGTAATAGGAAAAACACCAGCTTTGTTTACAACATGGGCGCAGACATTTTGGACACCCAAAGTTGTGCGGAGGGTAAAATGAGCCCAGCGATCTGATTGGTCATTAAATGAAAAAATTAGTTTTTGCCATTAATAAGTGAAATAAAGGTGATAAAAAAGATACATGAATATTGGTAGTACTTTGGAAATTACAGGGTTGACGGTTGAAAATCGAAAGGGAGGGGTCATATGAGAATAGATATTTTCCTTTGGTGCGGAATACTACGAGTTGTAAAACAAGTGAAAATTTGAAGTAAAAATGCAACGGCAACCTATACTTTTGATTGCAAATTTTGTTATCAAAAAATATTGATCTTTCACCACAGGGTACTTATTTGACCCAGATATAATAAATATGGGAGTGACAGTGACCTGAAGTTTTGTAAATTAGCATTGAGGCCTATGGGAAAATATTTGGTGGTGTCTGTCCTATAGAGAAATTCACATTTGACACATGTAGGCTGGATGAAGCCTTAAAATAAGTCATTTCTCTAATTTTTATCACCTAAATTGCAATTCTTTCACTTTTACTCATACTTTTAAACAGATTTGAGGGTCTCTATGAAATGGGGCACCTGTTGGGGGTCACAAGGTGCAAATTTAATAGGTGTGCTGCCTCTACACACATTATTATGCATTTGTTGCATATTGAGATCTCTTAATTTTATATCTTTATGTTTTATATTACACCTAGAACTAATATTTTATCATTTATTGGTCAAAATTCCATCTGTACTTGGAAAATTCAAGTATACCCCCACCCTCTCCTACAAACATGCACATGTTCTTTTATAAAAAAAAAATCATATAGTTATGGTTATGCATAGTGACTAATTTTAGCAAAATATTTTGGAAATGATGTTTCTATTGTAAATTTTAACTCATTTGAATTAAAATCAGACCTTTTTTGAGGTAAAGACTGGTTGATTTTCTTCTTTTGAGGGCAAAATCTACATATTGGACCATGTCATTTTACTCATGCAGTGTATTTTGTACCTTTAGTTTGTATATATGTACTGTATATCTGAAGGGTAAAAACCATCTCATTTTTAAGAAAATTGTATTAAACTGCATTTCAGCATTTAAGTCTCATCAGTAAAATATTTCATCATGCCATATACACTGTAAACAGTATAAAAATTAATTTAAATACCCACCCCCCCCCCCCCCCCCCCCCCCCTTATGCTGATCTGTACACAAGAATTTCCATATTGTGGTTAGGTCATATTGTGTTAAATTTGGGTAATAGATAATTTGTAAATAAAAAATTTCTTTAGAAATAGGGCGTTTTAACATTTTTTTCATAATCTATCAACATTTTAACCTGTAGAAGGAATATTTCAATTTCTTAAATCCAGGAAATATTGTCCAATAAGAGATTTTTATCTAATTATCATACTCAAGTACCTGTAAAGATAATTATAAAGTATCAATTATATTTTTTTCTGTATTAACTCATCTAAATATTCATTCAAGTTGCATGTGTTCATAAGTTTTCTAAATTTTCAGTCATGCATTTTTTGTTTGAATCACCTTTTTTCACCCCCCCCCCCCCCCTTCCAGCAAATGTCACTTAACACTCTCTTGGGGTCATACCAGACAAAAATTAACACCTGATATTGACTTTTACTGGTTTCAAAACTTAGTATAATTAAAATTTGACTTAGTTTTTCATCTGAAACAGAACTATACATATGTCATATCCTTTTAAAAAAGCAATTTGACTATCATTTTGCACCATTTAAGTGTCAGTCATTTTAAAGTCAGACTCAGTTATCTGCCCTCTGTATTTAATTACTTACATGATGAGACTGTAATTAAGGGATGAAACAAAAAATGGACATGTCTGAAAATGATTACATAACATATTTTATATAAATGAACACAATAAGTCTATTGAAATGTGTTGTATGTAAGGGTATCCCCTACCCAGAAGTTTTAACACTTTTATTAAGGGTGCACTTCATTCCTTGTCAATAAAAGCAATTTGATGATATAAAAAAATGACATGGTTTACTTTTAAGTGAGCTTCAGAAATTCTTCTTTACTTCTGGTGCCTAATTGGTTTCCATGCTCATTAAGCAATGATCCAAAAATTTTAAGTTTTTGTGAAGAAAATGGTATATTTTGTCACTTTTTCCATTATTAAGGGGTGCCTTCTACCCTTATTTGATATCATGGTCAATTTGGTAAATAATGGTATGAAATCATTCAAAATAATGAAGTATATGTATTACAAACAATTCTGAATGAAAATCATGAAAGAAAAACAGACAACTTCTTCATTTAATGCATTTATTTGTTAATATCAATGAATGGGATTGAGAGGTAGGGGTGTGACACATTATAGACTGTGTTTCTCTTCAGGTTGGGTTCCCATCCTCATTAATAAGGGGGCTTGGTGTACAGTTAGTGAGATTTCCAAAAAATGTAAAATGACCATTTTTGGCAATGTTTTGGATAAATCTATAGGAAAAACACCAGCTTTGTTTACAACATGGGCGCAGACATTTTGGACACCCAAAGTTGTGCGGAGGGTAAAATGAGCCCAGCGATCTGATTGGTCATTAAATGAAAAAATTAGTTTTGCCATTAATAAGTGAAATAAAGGTGATAAAAAAGATACATGAATATTGGTAGTACTTTGGAAATTACAGGGTTGACGGTTGAAAATCGAAAGGGAGGGGTCATATGAGAATAGATATTTTCCTTTGGTGCGGAATACTACGAGTTGTAAACAAGTGAAAATTTGAAGTAAAAATGCAACGGCAACCTATACTTTTGATTGCAAATTTTGTTATCAAAAAATATTGATCTTTCACCACAGGGTACTTATTTGACCCAGATATAATAAATATGGGAGTGACAGTGACCTGAAGTTTTGTAAATTAGCATTGAGGCCTATGGGAAAATATTTGGTGGTGTCTGTCCAAGAATGGTCTAATTTCGTACATCCCCATTCCCATATGAATTAAAATAAAACACTCACTATATATATTATATAGAAAATGTACATCTGTGTGAATTGGACATGAATAAATAATGCACTCCACCTTTCAATAGCAAGTCCATGTAATAATTGGTATGGTTTTTATCTGTGTTTCATATAATATCAAATTATCATTCTTTATCCATCTTGAAATCTGACATGATCTATTCAGCTAGTACATCATTACCATTCATACAGTGACACATTGTATCAAGTATTAAATAATTCTGTCTGTCTGTGTCTTTTGTAATTATCAGAAACATGCATCATACATGTAACATGAACATTTGATTTCAGTTAAATTTTTGCAAATTTGGACTTGCTTTTACAATTACTGGCAAGATGATTGTTTTCTAAATGCAACTTTTGTGAAAATAAACATTGTTGGGGTTAAACTTAAAGCAATATAAGCTGTTGTCAGTGGAATTTTTACATGCAGATTTTAATATTTTTATTCAAACATTTTATCTTATAAAGCAAGTGCAAGTGAATCATTAAAATAATTTTATCAAACATTACCCTTTGTTCCTGCTAGTTGAAGCTACCATAGCCAAGCAACTTTCACAATGTCTGTCCATCTGTCCATCAGTCTGTCCGTCAAACATTTTTGACTTCTTCCCCAAAGCCACTAAAGGGATTTTGATGAAACTTTTTAGGAAGAAGTACTCAAGGTCTTCTACCAAGTTTGTTCATTTCTGTCAGATCGGCCAAGGGATGGATCCAGCGTGGGGCAAAAGAGGCCTCAGGGGTTACCCTTCTTTAAAAATCTTCATCTCAATAACTATTGTATGGATTAAAAAACTTACTGCATCTGAGTGATCTACATAGATGTATGATTATGGTTTGTTAATGTTATAGAAATCAGAAAATGCGTTTTTTACATCTTTTTGCATATATTGTCATTTTTATTCATTTTTGTATGATTTCTTTTATTTTCTCCCCATTTATTCATCATGGTGCATTCATTTTATGTGTTTTACATGTAATTAGGTACAGAAATGCTTTCCTGAAAGAATTTTGCTGAAATTAATTTTTTTTAATTTTTTATGATTGTTTTAAAACGACAAAAAGAAAGGGAGGCAATTTTTTACACTCAGTGCTCACATTGTCAACTTGTTTTTCAAAACTGCTGAAGGGATTTTGACAAAACTCTAAAGGAAGCAAGAACCCAAATTCCCCTACTATGTTTATGTTTTTGACCAGATCAACACAAAGGTAGATCCAGGGTGAGACAAAATAGGTCACAGGGAGTAACCCTCTTTGAAAATCATCTCCAGAACTGCTGCACAAATTGAAAAACTAATTGCATCTGAGGGATTTACATGGATGCATGATTCAATTTTCTGTTTTTGATGTAAATTGGAAAATTGATTTTGGTTTTGACATCTTTCCCGACTTTGTTATTTTCATTAATTTTTAATTGTCCATCTCCAGGGCCTAGGGGTGTTGTAATAATTTGTAAATTGAGATTCCCATATTTGTAAGATACCAACACTAAACAGTTGAGCTATGTGGCCCAACAAATGCAATGTAAACAATTATATTTACATACCAACTGCAATTCCCTACATTGCAAGTATGTAGAACGATATATTGTACATGTATATTCAGTATTTGCAGTCACATGACCCGAGTATTAACCGTTTTACTTTTCAGCGTAAGAATACATGAACAAATAAAAAAGAATAGAATATCACATGTTTATTTCTTATATATTTAATCTTAAAAGCCATACATTAGCCCTACCACAAAACAAATAAAATTCACTGAAAGAAATCGGAAACATGAGACTACATGTACATCTGTAGCACACTGTACAGCCTACAGGCCCATATCGTGATATATCTAGGTCATGTTATGACCAGAACCACAGACCACAGAAATGAAAGTTCGCTTTGTAGTTACATGTACTACAGAAAAAAAAAGAGTTAGGCCTAGTGCAACTTTGTCAAGCATCTCAGATAAACAGGTCGATTTGTTTACCTTCACCGGATGTTCCTGTCAGAAACAATTCGTCACTCGCATCGTGTGAAATCAGGCCATGTGAAATACTTACATAAGTTACGTACGAATCAGTCATCATGGTCCCCAGCTGACTGGTAAAAAATGTCAAATAAAATGGCTACTTTCAGTTGTCATGAATGAATATTAGCTGTGTCCCTTCTTGCTAGTAACTCTCAAACTTTCTATGGTATATCCTGGCCCATTAACAATATATCATAATTCAAATGCAAATTTGTTGTAAATACATTATACAGTATAGCCATAGCGCAACCATTTGCATTTTCAGTTCTCTTCTGACACACACAATACCAATCAGTTGAATATCTTAAAATAACCTCATAACAAATCTGATATGTATTCAGAATTTTCCATATGACTAGTTTCTTTCATAATGATATGAAAATAAGAAAATAAACCTTTATTCCATTTAGTATTTCCGGATAGAAAAGGGGAACTACTTCTCATCTCACCCAGCTGTTTAGCTGTTAAGTCATATGAAAAACTCCCACTGCAAAGCCAATTACATAGAATGAATTTCGTAACCAGCTGATTAAAGATTCACAGAAAATGGTAATACATAGAAATATAAGGATTGTTTTTCATTTTTTGAAAAGCATTGAGTATAAATGCAATGGATCATGGAAAACAATTCTGTGCAGCACATTCAATTTTTTTCCATGATCCATTGCATTTATACTCAATGCTTTTCAAAAAATGAAAAACAATCCCTTAATTGTATCGATGGTGGAATTAGATGTAAATGCATTATGTTAATACAGGCAATGTACATTTGTAGCTTCAAACTTATCTGACATTGCTTTGGCTTCAACATTATTTAAACATGCATGATAAATGTCCTCTAAGTGTTAGACCTAGAGGTTACATGCATACATGTACATTGTATTAGGATACATGCATTGCAATACAGTATGACTCTAAACAACAATAAATGCAGACAGTAGACAATTTCACAATAACTGCGCAGTCCTGTAAATTTGGACAGCAAAATGATACAGATTCCTGAAAAGTGACGTCAAGAAACATTCACTTGCTATGATGTTGTTATATGTATGTTTTTGTTAGAATCTGTATCATTTTGCTGTCTTAAGTTATAGGTCGGCAGTTATCTTGAAATGTCTATTTCCTTTTCAGCGATATTTTTATTGTACGTGTATTAAAAGAGTTAATCTGACAACTTGTTTATGACAGATCATATTGCTGTAATAATATAATCAAAATTCATCTTATCATATTATGAATTGAAATATTAGTGATATTGACTTCATTTACATTATGTAAATATAATATACACATTACATGTGACTCATTAACTGTGACATTTATTTGTGTGGAAAATTTTATCAAAAATTACAGTTTAAATATCATTTATGTAGTCATTGTATTTTTTTCACTGAAGGGGGAAACATTGCTGCCTTCTTCAAACAAGTGTTAATTACAGTAGAATTGCTGCTTTTTGTGTCACAGAATCTTTGGAAAAATCAATAATTTATGTTAAGAGCTCTCTTGTGTTAAATGTAAAGTTCAACAATGTTTGTATTGTTACAAAGAAAGTTAAACAAACATCACAGATAATCAAATTAAAAAAATCATTTTAAAAACAATTACATCGTACTTTATTGCAAAAAGTGAATTGAATGAGATAATTGGATGAATTCTTGAATATGGTACATACATCTTGTTAAAATTCTATTCAGTCATACTTTTAACAATTAAAATTGTTTTGTTTTTCTTTATTTTTATGAAATGTTTATTTTTGTCTGACCAGAATTTGTATATGTACATAACCATTATCAGTCATATGAATAAATACAGGAATAAAATATAGTTTTTACAGAAAAGGAGGGATTTTAGCTATTTTCTCCCATAGTTCTATTGATTTAGCCAATAAATTAGAAATCAATCTTCATGTACATGTAGCTGAGTCACTGGCACTTGTAAATAATACAAATGACCTTCTGCATCCAGTTACTAATTTGTTAAAATTGTAGAACTTTGATAAACAATGAATATTTTTTTTCTAGTTAAACGTAATATCACCTTTTGTTTAATATGCATTTAACCATGATAATGATATAGTCATGTAACAAAGTAACAGAGTTTATTGTTTGGATTTTGACCCTTAATTATTTTCAATAACAACAGATTATTTTCACATTTTATTTAGGAGTTTTTCAAATGGAAAGTTATTACTGAAGCATCAGAGATATATGTCAATGTGTTTTTCACATTCAGAATGACTGAAAAACAGGTGAATGGTCATATTATAATTTGAACCCAGGCCTAGAATTGAGGATTATCTACATGTACAAAGTGATATACCCAGACCCTGTTAAGGTTACACTCTTAGTTCTTTTGCTTCATGAAATTTTCATCACCTGTGAAATTTCAGATGAAATTCATACCTATACAGTAAGTCTTTTATAAGATTTTAGTAGGGAGCCAATTATTGCAGGAAAGGAAAAACCCGTAAGTGGCCACTAGAGGGTGACCAGACAGATTTGAGCCATGGTCTCCACTATAAATGTACATGTGGTTACCGTATTCTTCAAGATGATCTGATTGATATACTCAGTTTGAATATCATCCATTGACAGGATATCAAGGATTTTTTCATACCTGTACTTTTGTTTTATCAAAGTAACGATCTCATATATTGCGTACATGTACATGTTCAGTGTGCACAACCACTGCAAAGGTCTTTTGAATGATGAAACATGTAGTACAGCGTGTGAATTTATTAGTGTACCAAAATAGTGATGATTATGCATTGTAAAATTATTCACTTGTTGTTTAATATTTAGAAATTATTACTACCATTAATATTAAGGTCTAGAATTTGGATGTAATAATTATTCAAGAAAGATCATGTTTATAATATCACATGATATTATTGAGGGATATACATACCTTTTGGCTAAATCATTCAGTTATCTGAATCGTTCCATAATTTTACATTTAATGGTATATATCTAGTAAATGGTAGACTATCTGCTAGTCCTATTCTGTTGGGGTGGGAAAAGAGCACCAAAACCAGACAATCTCGATTTTCCAAATTAAAGCTCTATAATTATATTGACTGCCCCAAACATTGTGCTACGTAGTATGTAATTACTCTAATGGGTTATACATCTCAAAAAAAAAAAAATCAATGATCCTAGGGCAGAATGTATTTTTGTAACTACCTTTCTTTTATCTTTCATGAATTGTTTTTATCCTTTGCATCCAAAACTGATAACTGACATTGGACGATATATGAGATGAATGAATAATTCATGACATAACTGATTCATTCTGAAACCAAAAAATCTTTCGAACATTTAAAGAGCAAAGTGTTAATATGTCCTGCAGATTGCATACTGCTTTTGAGTGATATGGTAGATCAGACCGAAGACAAATACATTATTTAAAGAAAGGTGGATTTTTTATCAATGGATAAGGTTTATTATTTACTTTGATTGTTGTTTTTCAACAACTTAAGGTGAAGTGCTACAAATTTTTGCTTGTGCTATGGACTGATGCCAATGTAGGTAGAATTCTTTTATGTGCCACACATTTTGTGACACAGGACCTTGGTTTTAAAGTTGCATTCTGTGGACGTTATTGTAATTTTCTGAAAGTCATTGTAATTTTTGATATTTTTATTAGAAAACCACTCCTAACTGACGAAAATTAAAAAACAATAAAAAATTTGATGTATTAATGGGGTTATTAGGCGGATTCCGTAGGAATTCTTAAATTTACCCTGGTGAACGAGTGATATAAGGGGTGTGCTCGATTCACTGTGAGAGTATTGTTCCATTAGTCTCAGAACATGTTTCAGAACATGTTACAATGGAATGTACATGTACCAGGGCAGGAAGTAGATATTTCAAAGATGTAGATAAAATTAACATAATTCATGTAAGTTTATGGCTAAATTGCTTGCCCAGGACAGTGTTCCAGAGCATTTGATTGGTGTTCCACTTGTCTGGATTGTCCTGGACAGTGAAACGAGCATGCTCAGTAGAGGGCCACCACATGACTGGCAACCCCTTACCAATAGATCTTAAATAGATCAATGAATTAAGTGTTTCCCACAATTAATTAAGACTTTGAAAATATGACTTCATACAATTATGCATTAAGAGAGTACAGAAAAGTTTATTTATGAACATTATTCCCTGCAATATGGCTTTAAGTCTCATCTGAAAGACCCATGCCTTTCACTTAGTGTGCCCAGTACTTAGTAAAGGAAGAATCACTACCATTTTTTAAGTCTCTTGTATGACTCAGTACCAGGAATCAAAGGTGGGATCTATAGCTTTCTAGTTGAATTGCTCTACCACAAGGGGTAATGATTTAAAAGATAATCATACAATTTTCTTTTTCAATAACAATTCATTACAACTAAGAACTACATTTGATGGAGAAATGAGTTGGAGATGTGATAAGAGTAAATAGAACTTTTGTATACCGTAATCCAGTAACTGATTTTAGGAAGTACATGTATTTTGTGATTATTTTGGCTGAAACTGAAGATCTGATGTAGTATGATAAGGTACATGTACATTATATGCTGCTTGAACTTGAAGTTTCCAATGAAAGTCACTCTGGTATATTTGCATTTTATGGTTATCGACTTGTAGTAAATAGTTCTTCATAAATGATTTACTAAACAGGATTTTAAAAACTTTTGTTTACTGAATGGCTTAAATGCTAATGGGTATGTGTACCTTTGTAATTGTATTGTTTGAATTGGGTATTGGAACACAAATTCTACCTTTTTCACAAAACAAGCAATCAACATGAAACATTGTTTTCATATTTAATACTGCAAGTTTAATTGTAATTGCTACATATTTAATGGTGTAATAAATTTGTTGTTGTAAAATGTACAAAATTATGGATATCTTCATTATATCCACTTGAATACATACAAGTTTACCTTCTGGGGCATACATATTTCCATTAGATGGCACAGCAAGTACCATAGAGATTTGCTAAATACTTCTTGTATAGAATAACATTCTCATTTGTAAGTGATCTGGATATTGTGAGTAATTGATTTTTGTACCACAATAATGACCCGGTCTATAGAACCAAGTAATCAGAAGATGGCAATGTGAGGACATGTAATCATCCATGCTAACGTACATAGTTCATGTCAGAGTTAACAAGTATGAAACAAATCAATCAACCAAAATGAAGAATCATATGGTTGTTTTGTTGTTTCCATTAAACCATATCATAATTTGTACATGTAAACATTTTAAATTTGATTCACAAGTGACAGTGTCATTATAATTAATTTTTAATGTACACAAATTACACTTCCAGCCTTTATCATATATCCACATTCAGACATTGGATGAAATTATTTCCTTTACAAAATTAATATTAAGGAATTTGTAACACAATACATTGTACATGCAGATCAAGTTTTGAAATAAACATAAAATATCGAATATTTGAAATTTTACTGGCATCCTCATTCATACCCTCGAACACACACTTAGTTATAGTTGAGAAGCATAATGCTATTGGTGTTCAATCATAAATGCACATTCATTACAGTAAGTTAAAAGTCAATAGGCAGCTCATTTATTCTTTAAATTTTAATAATTTAAGGTTTTAAAACTTATTTTTATGTTATTGGTGAGTAACAATGATTTAATTTAATTCTGTCTAGAATATTATTTGTTTGGTAAAAATTATTACTTTTTTTCAGTGAAAATAGTTGAAGTACACATGTATGTAATAAAAGTATATGTCTGAATACTGAAAACTTTTCAGATACAGGTTCATTGACATGTATTGTCTTTTGTAACTCCTTCATACCTAATATATATATATATATATATATATATATATATATATGAACTCAGGACTTATGGGAAGTCAATTAACTACATGTAGCATGTAAATAAATGTTTGGCAAATACTGCAAATTAGTATTATTTATTATTATTTATTTTTCAGAAGTAAATAACAATGGAGTAAATAATCTAGAAAATAAACTTCCTGACCCAGTATCAATTTTATCTGCTGACCATTCTTCATTATCAAGTGGACCAATCTCTGGATTAGACTTGTCATTAAGGAACCAGAACTTGAAATCAGAGGTAAATGTAGATGTGGGAACTAATGATCAACAAAAATCAGACAAGTTACTGCTAAGTACAAACAATAATGGACAACAAATATTAAATAATAATAATATAGATACCACAGGCCAAAAACATACCTCACAGTTGAAGAGTGGTAAAGTACAGGATCAGAACCAAAAGCTTGCACCACAGTCATTAGTTCTTCGACCTTCTTGTGATGGTGTTTTCTGTCAAAACAATGGGACATGTGTTATAAAAGGAGCTGAGGCTATATGCAATTGTCCACTAGGGACTGCAGGCAGGCTATGTGAAAAAGGTAAGATTTTCTAAAAGTACATATGTTAATATGCGGTCATAGGACAGAATTATCCAAAAATGTGCTGGCAATAACAAAGAACTCTATGATTATAAATTGATCAATATCAACTAAAGCTTAAAATAAATAATACATGTAATTTATAAAACAATATTAACTCTTGAATCTACAGTGTCCATTTTGTTGCTGTGTGCAATGTTTCAATCATTATATTCTCAAGTACCAATGGATCGCCATCAGAAGAACAAATATAACATGAGGATCCTTCCTATAAAAGAAAATTTCCTTTGCCCTCATGGTTTCTGACAAGAAGTTTCAAATTTAAACCAATCACACAGAATACATTTTGGGCCATGGGGCCATATTTGATTTTTAATTGGCACCAAATTACAAATCTGATAGACATTCACCAGATAAACATTTGTGCCAAGTTTTGTCAGAATTAGTTAAATGGTTTCTGACAAGAAGTTTGAAAGTTCAACAAATTAGAAATGCATACATGTATTTGGCCATGGAGGCCATATTGGATTTTGAATCAACACCAAATGAACAAATTTAAAGCCTGTTTCTAGTAGACAGTCACCATATAAATCTTCCTGCCTAGTTTGGTTCCAATCGGTCAAGCAGAAAATTAAAAGTTTTGTATAAACAAGATAGACGTGCCAATGGGGACTTGGACAATGACAGATGCAAGGATTAATTGATAATATGAAACATAAAAGGTTCATAATTGACACTACAGTTCAGAAACATAAAAAGCACAAAACCCATGATACCATTTTGGCATTGCAGGGAATTTCCACACTCCTGTAGGAATGGCGCTTGGGGCTTTTTAATTTGGAATTTTAGCAACATTTTATTGAAATTTGGAAATCTAAAAATATACCAAACTGTTATAAAATACAAGAATCTCCTCAAATTCATTGTCATTTTATGTCAATTTGGAAATTTGATTGTAAGTTGGGGGGAAATTTTGGGACTTTTGCATTGGGAATGACACCTTATTTTGGCCGTCTATGAAAGGATTGAAAGTCCCTGCATTACCTCTACCAAAATGTATCATATACATTGTGTACACATATACATGTTTATGTTTACATATACATGCACCTTTTATATACATGTATAGGTAAAATTTCAAAGCCTTATTTGTCATGGTCTAAAAGTTATGACCACATTGTTGTTGACAAATCAAAGGTCACACATAAAACTTTGTGGTCGTTATTGAATGATCTTGTTACAAGAGACAAAATATCAAAGCCCAAGCTAAAGGTTACAGTTTTTGCCATAGGCAAACAGACAGGCATTTTAATCATTGTTTTACTCTGGGGCATATTAATAAAAAGAAGAGCTGTCCCAGTTGGTCATTGTAGATAATGTGCTTATGACAACTGGAATTTTTCTGGAGCCGTATGTGAAGTATCCTTACTCTAGACTTAAATATCTTTAACTTTTAATTCAGAAACCATTTTTTTTTTATTTCCTGTTATTCTGCTCTGTGTCTACATGTATTGGAATCCTCCATGAGTTACAAGCATCTTCCATATTACTGTAAATCTTGAAAATTTTGTGGGACTTTATTTTAACAAAACCCTGTTTGGAAATTATTCTACCTCTGTATGTATTGGAATCCTCCATGAGTTAAAGCATCTTTCATATAACAATAAATCCTGAAATTTCCGGGGGACTTTATTTTTGTGAAACACTGGTTCTAAATTTATACACATTTATAAAAAGATATATTAGGACCTAAGTAAATAAAAAATATATCATGTGTGTTTTTCTTCAACTTTGGACATTTTTTTTTTTACCTCTGAAGAATCAATGGTTCAATTTTAACCAAACTTTGCAGAAACTAGCTATTCCCATGGAAGCCATGTAATGTTTGTAAATGAGAAGGGCAAGTACTCATAGGGGCTCCAAAGGGAACCATATCAAGGTATTATTTTACTCAGGTGACCATTATGGCCCATTGGACCTCTTGTTATTTTCAAGTCCATTGGTTGATAAATGAGGTCCCTACATGTGTATATGTATGGAGGACTTGCTTTAAAATTGGACCCAATGGGAAATACACGTACATACACAACTCTACAAATTATGTCAAATAATGCTGTGTTGGATGTTGTGTGCTCGCATTAGTTGTCACTTTCATATCCATTATTTGAATATAAAAAATAATGAGGCTCCCATGGGAGGCTATGTTTAACATGTTGGACTCTATGGGGAAAACATGTACACATATTGTCTGATTCACATAAGATGGTGGGGTGGGGGAGTAACCTATTTGGCTATTGATTATCATACGGATGATTCTACTCACTTTTTGATTATAACAAGCTGCAGGGGAAAAGTGTTTTATTCCTAATTGGATACTTGTAGACATCGTGACAAATAGGAACAAATACTCTAGCATGTGTAATTCCAATGATTTTAAGCTTTATTACCTAAAATTTAAACTCGCTGAGGTCATAAAAGGATTGATGAGAGACTTAGCCCATGTCAGGATTTACAATGGATTTTACTTTATGTATTGAAAACTCCCTCTCAAGAAAAAAAAAAGCCACATAATGCAGATATGCTTATTGTTATGAACTGTCCAATGTTGTAACTACTTTCCTGCCCATTGGTTGATAAATTAGGCCCTATTACCGTTTCAGGTTAACATTGGACAGCATGCATGGGAAATGCATACAAAACTCTTTTGTTCAAGAGCCACTAAACAAATTGATATCAAATAATGCAGTTATATTGCATGTTATGTACTCACATTATTTGTGACATTCATATCCATTGGTTAAAAATGAGGCTACCATGGGGGAGAGCTTAATGTAATATTAGACACAATGAGAAATACATGTATCACATGTATCAGAAAAACTAAGTATTGCTGAGGAAATTGACACTTAATATGACAGATATGTTGCTTGGTACATGTACATGTACATGTATGTGCACATGGTAGATATGTTTATTGGTACAAATTATTTGTGCTTGTTGGTGTCCTCAATTTAGGGGATTTAACATTAGACATACTTAAAATGCATGCTCATGTTTACATGTATAAATCTTAGTCCTAAAACCAGTTGTTTATTTTAAACCCTGGTGAACAATACAGGCTCAGGTAAGCCCCAGATAGGTTTTCTTGAAGAATAATTTTTCAGAAAATATATATATTATGGATTGACACTATAGACTAATAACTTCAAACAATGAATACATGATTTGAATTTGGCTAGTAAAATGTGTTTCATTGAGCATACAGTGCTTTTGCCTGATGTATTTTTCAGCAAAAAATATCAAACCATTAGGAGATGTAAAAGCATGGCTGGGAAACGTATTGATGTCCTTATATGTTACACAACAAATTTATTACTTTTATTACAGTTCAGACTGGTATTTTATAGTTCAGTAATCACATGAGAGGAAATTGATGGTATCTGATGTCCATGAAATATTAATTATATCATGTAAATAGTATGTCAGGAAATTCTTTAATTGCTGTACTAGATGAAAATCAATGTTTTGCCATTACATGTTATAGGCCAAATAGAGTCTTTTGATTCTGTTCAAAGTACCGTAATTTGATTTTCCACTGAGACCATCTTTAAAATTTTCTTTGTCTTTGATAGCATTAAAATGTACGATAAGTGTTTTGGCTGTTGTCTGAGCTACGTGGCCATGACTTACTTAAATAGCTCACCTCCTTTTATTATTTTCTCCATTTCTGTTTATGAATAAATGTCTTATTTTGTTTCATATCTTGGTCATACAATCAACTTGCAGGCCTTTTTCTGTCAATTTGGGGAAATTGCCATCAGCAATACAATTGTGAATTCTATAATGAATTTGTGTAATATTGGGGAAAATTGTGTGCACACATGGAAATCTACCAGGTAAATGCATTTTTCAAATGCATTTCCCCTTCATTTTTTTTTCATAAAGGTCATGAGCTCAACATCAAATTGGAAATTTTTCATCAGTTTGGGAAGAAACACATGCATTTTGCATTGGGAATGGGGCTGAAATTCAGCCCCTTGGATACTATACAAAAAGTCCTGACTTAAATAAAGATTATATATTCAGCCTTTCAGTAGTTTTCAGTTATGCAATTATGAAGTAGGGAGTGGGAAGGTATCATCAATGTTCAGTAGTGGCCTATAGGCCAAGTCAGAGATAAAAATCAGCAATTGTTTGTGAATAAAGGAAAATGTAGTCAACAAGTTACATGTATACTGATTTTCTTTAAAATAGCAGACAGATTCTGCTGGCTGTCGACCTCTATGAACATCTGCAGAAAAAAGGTAAACTTGTAAATGTACAATAATAATAAAAATTAGGTTGTTCTTTACTAAAAATTATTATAAACAATGCATGGTATTTACTTTCCAATTACATGTTTTTTCCATGAATGAAAAATTTGATTACCTTTAAAAGATCTGTTATTGATGTGCACATACAGGTGTTATCCCATAAGATAATATGTGTCAATGACTTGAACTGTGAAATAGAATAAATGCATGTACAAATGTACCAACTTGGGGGAAAACTAAGTAAAATAGTTACAGTAATTATATGAATCAGATATTTATACATGAACATATACAAAATGTAGGTCACCTGTCTTCATTTCATAACGAAAGTTTTGTTTGTGTTGACCTGTGCATTTGTAAACCTTATATACATGTATAAGACTGATGACATATTTTTATGACAAGCGCTACAGTATACAATGACATTTTCATGGAGGTCCATTTTTTTCTTCATTCTCATTTGATGTATCACCAAATGTCTGACATGTGGCTTTTCATTTGCTTTTTTGATGTCATTTGATTATGATATCATAATCTCACAAATTAAATTGTGATGTCATTGTTTAATTTTCTATTGCAGATGCTGCAGTAAAATACCCAAAGTTTTCTGGCAATGGTTTCTTGGCACTCCCTGTACTAAAGAATGGTTACAAAGAATTTGATATTTCTATTCATTTTAAGCCATTTGCCAACAATGGCTTACTCTTATTCAGTTCAGAAAGCAGTAATGCAAAGACAGATTACTTTTCACTTGCTCTGGTTAATGGTATCGTTGAGTTTAGGTTTGTACACATTTTCAATAATAAGCCTTCTAACATTTCTTACAATGGCAATATAATATATATTATCCATATATATATGCTATATTGATTCACTGTAACTATATGCATGTCATTACTTCAAATTGATTTAGACAGAAAATATGAAAGAATATTCAACAAACCAAAGATCCAACAACATTAAATGCTGATAAATTGAGAATTGAGTTTGTGATAACATTCGTTTATTCTTCAAAATCTGTAATAGATCTATGAGTTCATAAAGTTGTAAAACTGTTAGAAATGAATTGATGTTCAAATGAACGTAAATTAGGTTTGTAGATGGTAATGAAAAGATTCATTTACATGTGGATTGTGAAATTGTATGAAGTTGAAAACAAGTTAATATATACTGTACCTGCAACACTTCTGAATTAAGGGAAGTAAAAATGCACTCTACTATATTGAATAATGTCATCTGAGATTGATTTTTGGAATGGAAAGCCACAGCATGCAACATGAGAATTCTGAATGATGAATTAGTAGCATGTTTCATGACAAAGTTGTCTGGACACTGGCATAATTCTCTGGGAAAGTAGATTACTTTCTCTATGTCAGTGTATAATACACTTCATTGAATTATCTGTGACCAAAGAAACAGGATTAGCTGAATATTATCTCTACATGTGATGTGAAACAGAAAAAGCTTTACTACTTTAAAATGGATGAGACATAGAAATTTTGAATATTTGTTGAGTTAATAATCTTTTTATGTCGCCAGTTGGAAGAATAAGGGTATTATTGATGTCATTGTTGGTGTTAGTGTCTCATCTAGGTGAAAGTTGATGGGGAAGTTGTTTTAGAGGCTTACCATTCAGTAATTAGATGTTCAGATGTTGATTATTTCCATGTCAATACTTCGGGGTTTGACATTTATATCAATTGTGAAAATATATTATGTATTTTTTCATTTATTTTTTTACTAAAAATTGCCAAGTTTTGGGGTGCATTGTGTTACTCTAATGTATGGTGTTAGGATGCTGATATTTTGCTGTCAGGTTCTTTTAGGATTTAGGATCTTACATAGTTGCTTTTCATTCACATTGTAAAAATAATATAAATATTTTATTTTTATTTTTTCCATGCATAATGGACAAAACTTTTTTTTTTCATCAAAATGACATAAATTGCTACATGTTTTCAAAGAATACTTGGTACATGTAGATACACAGATCATGTACTGTTAAACACTACTCAGGGCTAAAATAGAGATTTGAAAATTAATTGGTAATTATTTTTTGTAAAGAATAAAATATTTAGATATTTTGAATACTGGTTTAATTTTATAAATAGGTATCAGAATGTATTTGCTACACATCTAAAACCAATACATGTACACAATTTTAACTTATTTGAAAATTGGTCATTATTTCTTTGTTATACATTTTTAGTGAATTTGTAAGTTTGATATGCAAGTTTTTACTCCTTTTAAGCTTTTTTGAGAATCGGAGGGATAAAACTTAAAATTTTAAGTATTTTAAAAATTGTTTATAACTTTAATTAGTGTCACATGTCAGAATAATTTCAATATTGATAAACACCTATTTTATAGTAGGATGTACACAAAATCTTACTTAATTTTTTTTAATTTGAAATTAATGTTTCAGACTTTTAAACTATCATTATCAATGTTGGGCATGGCCAGACCTATCATTATGCATGCTTTTGTAGGTTTCAAATATGGGAGAAGCAGATCAGAGCTATCCTCTTGTTCTTCTTACATGATTATCTCAGAAAAATAAAAATATGAATCAAAATTTTGCCTTCCATTAATATGCTTAAATTTTACCATTGTATGATCTTGAGATGATTTTATAAGGTAGTGAAATATTATGAAATTAATTTCATAATCACACCATATGGCGAATGAAACTCATCCTATACCCAAAGAATAATGTGGGTGTTTGTGTGCTTTATAATAAATTATAATCCTAGCATCTCATATTCACATTTAAAGTTTGTTTTTATGACCATAATTAGGATTTCACAAGTACCTGTTATGCACTTTTTAAATTAATATTTGTCTTTCTTACTGTTAGATTTGACTGTGGAACAGGACATGCGTCATTGAAAAGTGAGAGTCCTGTAGTTATTGGGCAATGGAATCATGTGAGAGCCAAAAGAGTTGATAACAAAGGTTCACTGTGGTTAAATGGAAATGGGCCGGTAAAAGGATTTTCAAAGGTAATGCCAATTAAAGAAAAATGTGATTACATTATTAGCATTTTCTATTTCATTACACATGCTTTGTATTTTGAGTAACAATAATAATGATTCTAATTCTATCTTATGTTTTGCAAAATTCCCCTTTTGATATTGCTTAAGACTTATTTTAATATCCTTTTCAGATTCAGCAATAATCTGAGTACTTTCAGGTCTGTTTTGTTGCCCCTCATGCATCAGACATAATTGAATCCTTTTGACACAAATGATATGATTGATCACAACCTGTGTTTAATCAGTTACAATGATATCTAATTTAGTAAGGAACATTATTTGAATACTTAACCATTCTATCAAAATCTTTAGATAATACATTAAAGAAGTTTAAGAGAACAATTGTCTTAAAGGAAAAGCGCCTTTTTTAAATAATGTTTTTATGTAATTGCCATAAATTGGCAGTAGTCCCTTTTCTTGGGGCAAATCACAACTATAGATCATACTTTTTGATAATTTGGAAATTTTATCATTGAGCTTGCATGTCCCTCATAAGGGGCAAAAAAAGTAGTAAAAGTGTATACTTCTTATGAACCACTGTATGGATTGGCTTCATATTTAGTATTGAGGCTCTATACGGGATGGGCTACAACATTTGCAAACAAAAAAAATCCATAAGCCCATTAGGGGGCACTGATATTGGTAAAAATCTTCAGTTTTGTCACATTTCAACCTAGTATCCCCTAGTGAATTCAATCTAAACTTTTGTAAAAAGAAGGTGGCCATATCTCCTTGGAGCCCCATAAGGGTTAAAAGGGGGCAAACTGTAAAATTCTTCTTTAAATATTTTCTTCTGAAGAACCATTAGGTTCACATCAATCAACTTTATCAGGCAGCATCCCCATGAAAAGCTGCTTTAAGTTTGTGAAAATTGTGGGGTTATCTCCCCTTGGGGCATCATAAGGGGCAAAAAAGGGTTAAAATTGTGTAATTCTTAAAAAAACTTTTCACCAACCAGTGTGTGGATTGGCTTCATATTTAGTATTGAGGCTCTATAGAAGATGGGTTTCAAAACCTGTGAACAGAAAAAAAATCTGCCCATAAATGGGGCCGACTAGGGGTGCTGAAATTGGTCAAAAATGCAATTTTGTCAGATTTCAACCAAATTTCGTAGATAGTATCCCCTAGTGAAGTAAATCTAAAACTGCATAAAAAGTGGCTGTGCCCCTCGTGAGGCCCCATAAAGGGTCAAAAGGGGCAAAATGTAAATTTAAATGTTTTCTTCTGAAGAACCATTTGGTTGACATCAACCCACTTTTGGCTGTGTCCCCCATAGGGCCCCATAAGGGGTCAAAAGGGGCAAAATGTAAATTTAAGTGTTTTCTTCTGAAGACCATTTGGTTGACATCAACCCACTTTTGCAGGCAGCATCCCCATGAGAAGCGTTTCAAGTTTGTAAAAATTGTGAGGTTATCTCCCCTTGGGCCCTCATAAGGGCAAAGATGTGACAAAATTATGTTCTTCTTGAAAAATTATGAGGGTGATCCTTGTAAAAGTTATTTCCCCTTATAAATGGATTTGGCATGTTTTTTTACTGTTGTTGTACATTATCTTGAAAGATCTATAAAAAGTCAGCAAGGCAAGTCCACCCTTAAGCAAGTTAATTCTCCTTTTCCATCAATTTTTCATGCTTTTGGTTGCTTTTCAGTATATTGTCAGAAAAATACATTTTACTCAGGTTATTATTAAGGCCAAATGAGCCTACTGTTTTTCATATTTATTAGCCATTTTACTTTTACACATTTTTTATGTTTTCTGCAATGTTGTCCAATTTTGTCAAGTGAGCGACTTAAGGCTACTTGGACCTCTTGTTAACTTTAACATATTTTGGACTTCTCTTAAGAGCCAGTGGGGCAATTTTTACCAAAGTTAAGAAGTATCTCCATTTGAAACTGCATAAAATTTGTGAACGAAAAGGGACCCATAGGAGCTCCCAAAGGACTAAAACTTTGTACATCTTGAAAAATCTAATCATGAACCAATGATCCTATTTCTTTCAAAGTTGCTTTGCATGATTGTTAAGTCAATATCTACTAAATTTCCAAATAAAAACAAATTCTGTTTGTAAAGTAGCCTTATACATAGGGTATAGATTTATACAAATGGCTTAGTAACTCAAAACTGGTTTTATACAGTGATATGTGAGGAAGTTTTTAGGAATCATCTGAAAATCATTTTGACAAAGATAAGGTCAGTGTCTCAGGCATCTGCATTTAGGTAAACATTAAATATCAGTTGTAATCAATTTTTGACATTTTTTACTTCTTCTGAAGAACAAATGCACCAATTTTAACTAAAGTAAATGGATGGGAATATTCCTATAGAAAGCTGCATAAAGTTTGAGAATGAATAGGGGCCAGTTCACAAAGGGGTACCAAAAATGCAAAACATCTTTGATCGGCATATTCTCACTGTAATCATACTTTTCATGCAGGTAACAAATAAGTCCTGTTAGGTCTCTTGTTACCTCATCTGAATCCAAGTGGAGATAAATAAGAATAGGTGACAATTCTCAAGAAGCATTGAGCCATAAATTACAAATTTTATGCAGAGGTTTCATTATATAGTAAAGATAAAAGTTTATTCTAACCATGTCACAGGACCATCAAGGGACCACAGTAAGGATTTGAAGTTTAGGAAATTGAAAAACAAGATGCTTTGACTAATGAAAAGGACCTTAAATTGATCTCATTTAATGTTGTTTTGAACGTTTGTCTGCTTACTTGTAGCATGACAATTGATCAATGTCACTTTTGACTTTTATTCTGTAGTTTGTCAAATAAATATCAGGATCCAACACTGTAATGATCTGTTGTCTAAGATAGTTCATTGAATTATTAGGTTTTATGAGGACAAATCCAATTGTTTTTACCAGTATTTAAATCTCCTCTACTTCAAATGTAGACATATCTCTTAAGAAGTTTATTTATATTCATACATTTGTTAATATTACATAACTTTTTTGCCAGTTATGAAGAAATACATGTAAATTGGTTATTTTCATTATCTTCAGGGAGCCTATTCCAGAATTACTCTTCGTCTGCATGTCTACTTAGGTGGATATAGCAACATATCTGCTGTTTCTCAGCGACTGGGAATATCAAAAGCTTATGTAGGATGTGTGCAGGAAATTAAAATAAACAATTATAAGTATGACATGAGAAAAGCTGGTCTGGTAGGTGATGCACAACATGGGTTAAATGTTGGTAAGTGACAGAGAAATACTGTTGTACAATGAATGATTGAAGAAGATATTCCTTGTCAGTTCTGTTACAGAATTGATTTTGCCCAAGTAGGTTTTATTTCTATGTCCCAAGATTGGAGATTGGGGTCATATTTGTTGTGGTCCATCTCTTTGTCTGCTTGAAACATTTTGGTTTCTGTGAATAAACTTAAATTTACTTCCTCAAATTTCAACCAAATTTTCTATCAAGTTTTACATTTGCTTTGTGTCAATTATTGTTTGTGTGACTCACCCCGGAAATTGGAAAATCTCATTTTTTCTCATTTATTCCCATAATATAAAAAAAACAACAAGAACCAATCTTGAAAACACGTTGTTGAATAACTAAAAACAGAAGTGTAATGTCTATCCATGAAAACATACTTTTGTGGCACTTAATATTGTTATAAAATCTAGGCTTTCCTTTGTTGCTCATATGTAGAAATCATGACACCACACTCTTGGAGCATTCCATTGTAAAAATGTGAAAGGTGTTTAAGCAGCAATTATAAACAGGTAAAAATGTCCATGCTTCATAATTTTCATAACTCTACTAATACATATCGTTACTTCTTCATAAATTTTTTTTGTCCAACGGATGCTTTTAAGAGTACTTTACCATTAACAAGTTAATGTCTGATAAACCCAGCTTATCTTTTGAATATTTGATTTGCTGAATAATGACATCATAGTAAACACAGGACAAAAACCAAGCCTGGCAGATGACATTATTGCCCACCTCCATGGAATTTGTTGGATTTTCACAACAGTAAAGGAGAATTAGCTGTGTTAACCAAAATTATGTCAATCTTTCCCGATTTTTATGGGTTGGTACAACCTTTTATGGGTTTACTTCGACTTTTCATCAAGAGCTATCCTGTTAGCAGTGAAGAGGTCATGAAGGTCACATTCGCACTTCCTGAAAAATATAGTCTAACTCAAGAAATCAACTTTTACAAAAAAGTCAAATATTTTGGTGTAAATGAAATTAAATCTAGTATGAATAATCATTAAATGAAATATCACATAATTCTACTTACTTCTGTCTTTTGAAATTATACAGTAGGATTTGTAGTTAGTTTCAACACAGCGTCATCAATCTATTGATAAATAAGGAACCCCACTATATAAGATTTTAGTGACCTTGAACCTGGCTTGAGAAACTGCAGTATTACTCCGCCATTCACATACATGCCATTCACTCTGCGTGGAGGGATGTCTATTGTCCAGGAAAATTGGCCTAAAATGTGTCCCTCTGGGACACCAATTTTCCCACCAATTTCTTCTGTCCTGGATTCCTACTGTTCTACCATTTTGTCCATATGAAGTTTCATTTACTAATTAGCAAATATTCTGTTATCAAATGGTTGACAGTTTTACAGGTAAATAGCCTGTGGACATGTTAATTATTGTGGGTGTTAATGATTATATAACATCGTCCTGTCCACTGATTGGCAGTTAATTGGTGATAAGACTATTGATAAGTCTAAGACTAAGAGAATATGCAGTATGTCATGTGACACAAGCTTGGATCATCGATGATTAGAAGCACGATACCAGCCATCAAAAATAGTTATTACAACATCTTAGATTATTTGTAATGTACTTCAACAAAACAAAATTATTTTATTTATAATCAAACAAGGCATTTACCTCAAGGTCTAACTAGATCATTTTCGAGTTCTTAAGTAATCCGGTTTTGGATCCGGTCTTTTCTTGTGCCTCTACAACTATGTTATGCTTAGCGATTTCCAGTATGTGTCTCTGCATTGATCAGGAAATAAAATGCTTGATTTCATACAATAAATGAAAAAGTCACAATATTTCCTTCACGGTGTAGAGTTCAGACATTAACCTCATAAAGGTTATGACATAAATGGACTAGTGACAATAATCTGGTCTTCAGATATAACAGCATTTTATTTTTTGATTGACGCAAAGACACATACTGGAAATCGCTAAGCTTAACAAAGCTGAATCGGCACATATTTCTATGTGCAAGATATTTTTAGTCAGCCAGTCTTTCCGTCTTATCATAACTTTATCCTACCTCATGAAATGACAACTTTGAAGAGAATGAAATAATGTATAATTCTTGACAATAAGACATTTTGTTTCATTTTTAGCTCACTTATTCAAAGAATAGGTGGGCTTATGAAGTCACCCTGGCATTGGTGTCAGCATCAGTGTTGCCAGGTTAAAGTTTTGGGGCAAGTGTTGGAAAATACTATAAATGATTCAATATGTGTAGTAGGATGCTGTTATTTGGTATTTTAGACTTTTTAGGGGTAAAGTATCAATTAGCAGAGTGAAATATGAAACTTTTTTGTAATAAGTTCAAACTTTGATATGTTTTGTGACTTAAACTTTATTAATGCAATTATGATGAAAATGCTGGTTCTTAAATATGGGGGATTTGCAAGCTTTGTTTTCCTCCGACAACTCTTGTAGAATATGGTGTTAATATATATATCTTTGTTTGACTATGAATATTTGTTTTGAATAAATAATACAAATGTATTTATCTTTTGTAGATGATTGCAGTAGTCGAGTGTGTCAGAATATACGTTGTGAAAATGGAGGTACATGTGTGCCAATATCAGCTGATCAGCATACCTGTCTTTGCCCTCTTGGAACAGGGGGAGATAAATGTCAAAAAAGTAAATATGTCATTATTGTTGTTGACAGTTTAATGGTATGCTTTTTAAATCGATCACCCCTCAAGACACATTTGGACTGGTCTAAGTCATAGATTTACAGAAGAGGCCATTGTCTTTCAGGGGTTCATGAGTTAAAGACGAATGGTAGTTTTGTATGATAAAATATCAGACAGATAAAGTTCAAATTTAATTTTATATACATGTACCCTATTTTGGGTCATCTGAGTCACTTTGATGAAAAATGCAATAATATTTAAGAATCATCTTCTTTACTCTGGGATATGTAGGAAATATTTTGGTTGCATAGTAATAATAGAATGCCTTTGTTAAAAGGGGTTATAATAACCAAGAAGGCCTCTATTAAAATTTTGAAATTTATTATCATTGGATAAATACATATTGTTAAGATAGGACTTTAGTTGATTACACAGTTATAATGCATTTTGTTTTGTTTTTCTCCCATTTTGGTCTCTTGTTTGAGTTGTTTTGGTTATTGCTGCACATCCATGGGACTTTGTCACTGCAATGTGAAAATCATGATCCTGGGTTGAGGGCTATGCTGTGTGGGCTAGCTACATTGTGGAAGTTCATTAATTACTCTTTTAAACTGATTTACTTTAATCAAAAACATTGTATCCATTGAGATCTTAAGCAATATTATATTGTTAAAATCATGACCTCTAATATGCATGGCTAAAATTTACCATATTCTTGAAATACTGGAGTCCTGAAAAAGTATTTGGCATTCAATAAACAAATTGAGATCTTCATAAAAATTAGTACTGAGGTGTCTAAAAGTAAAAAATGAAGATGCACCAAAGGATTGTCAAAACTCTACGTCCGTTACAACACAAAAAATTAGTTATAAAAAATGGTCTAACATGAAGAACAATTGTTAATCCCAAACGGGATAGGATCAGGTGTCCAGAGTAGTCAGCATCCCCTGCCAGCATGCCACATCAGTTGCAAATGTTCAATGAAAAATGAATTCAGTGAAAAGGTCAAGTTTGGTGAAGAGGTAGATAAAACAAAGGTCTCAACACTAAGAACAATTGCAAATTCCAAGTGGAATAGGACCGGGTGTCCAGAAGGAGTCATCATCCTCTGCTAGCATGCCACACCCATCGCAAATACTACATGGAAACCTCTAGAATTCGGTGAAAATGTCATAAGTTAGTTTTAGATATGATTGATAAAAGAGTGCAGTGGTTATGCTTCAGAATGTATCTAACATTCCTGAGAGGAGGAGATCATATTGTTTAACAAGATCCCCATATTGGCCATAAAACTTCCTTATTGATGATTTCACAAATCATAAAATTCAGTATTCTTAGGCCAGAGTGTTTTGTAAGGGTGGGGCTGTATTTATAACAGTGGGAGTACAATACTCATACATGGTTTCTGGGTGGATTTTTGATTGATAATGTGCTGTGATTGAATGTTATTAATGTTCATGTTCACACAAGCACTTTTCTTTATAACAGATGAATGCACCCTCGGTTTTCACTTATCCTAAAGGTTGTTATTTATTGGTCATTTCAACTACTGGATTTGTTGACAGATATTTAGTGCCCAGGTTCTGGCACCATAAAACTGAAGAATTATTTAAGTTGAAAAATTTTACTAAAATCTCTCTAATCCTGAAATCTGATTGGCTAAGCAGGCTAATTTGAGTATGTTCTTGGACTTGAGTAAATTCTCAAGTTTTATGGTACCAGGTCCTAGTCTGAGCATCCAGTGGAAATGAAAAATGTAGACTCTATGTATATATTTCAAGCCAGGAAAGTATTATAATTTATCTGTATTCTATGTCTTTCATTATTTTTATGAAGCTTTGATCAGTATGACTTAATATTTCTTTAATTCTTTAATGACTTAATTGTTTTAGAAAAGAAAGTGCACATTCCCAAGTTTGGAGGCCACTCTGTATTGAAACATCCAGGTCTTGGAAGGTCCTCTCTATCATTCACAGAAATAGAACTTGTTTTTAAGCCATCTCATCAGGAAGGTTTGTTGCTCTACAATGGTTACACCAAAGACAGAAAGGGTGATTTTATCATGGTTGCCATGAGAGAAGGTCACCTAGAATTCCAGTTTGATCTTGGAACAGGTCCTGCTTTGTTAAGGTTTGTTTTGCTTGTAATAATTCCAAATAATTATAGAAGTGTTTTGATTAGATAATTTATTCCTGCAATTTAACCTTTTAGATTGCCTGTAGTATTTGTATGAGGACAGGATTCATGTCTTCAAGTGAAGTTCCTTGGGTCATTCTCAGCCCCCACCTTTGGAGTCAATATTTTTATTGGGCTATAACAGAAGCTAGCATTTTTGTCCAGTACTTGTTCATTCATTCTGCTGTATATAGGGAATACCATTGTCAGCTCCAATTGCTCTGTTTTAACTGTTGCGAGGGTTGTGTCAGCTGTTTTCTATGACTACTGCGCAGATGGATGTGGCCCATGGTTATCTCGTTCATATAATTCAGACTGAATGAGCATGAATAAGTCAGTTAAAAAAGATGAGTGGAAAATGTGTATAGCAATATGGTATATTGAGTAATCCATTTACCAATAAAGACACATTTTGACTTGTCTAAGTATACAGAAAAGTCCAATATTTTTCAGGTGTTGATGAGTTGACAAATTTTTTAATCTCTAAAAGCTGATAGACGTGACCTCTATTCATCCTCTCTCATACTTGTGTAAGAAATTGAATGATATGAAATGTTGGTTTAGATGTAAGTAAAAAGCAAATGATAACTATATTTCTGTTGTTGATGTTGTTTTTAGGAGTCTAGAACCTGTATCTCTTAATCAGTGGCATTGGGTTAGACTGTCTAGAACAGGACTTCAAGGTATAATGGAAATTGATGAACAGATGACTATAGAGGGCATGTCATTGGGAGCTTTTACACAGCTCACACTTTTACAAGATCTGTATATTGGAGGACATTCTAATTTTGATGAAACTGTAAAGTCTGCCAACATGTCTTTGTCATTTCAAGGATGTATACAAAAGGTAACAGTTTAAAAGATAAAGTGTAAATTAGTTTTTAGTTATAGTTTAGTGATTTGTTTCTGTATGTCATTGTACATAAATATTAAAACAATTCAGCTTGTTTTAAAACACTGAAAGTATTCTTTTCTCTAAATAATGAACACAATGGGTAGTTGTAAGAAATTTAGTTCAAGAAAATGCCATCATAAAATTCTGTGAACTGTGACTTAATGCGGAGGTAGAGTATCTAATAAAATGTTTATTTGTTGTATTTAGATTGTGATAAATGATCAACCATTGAAATTGATCGGAAATGCTGTTCATGGTGTCAATATAGAGAGTTGTGAACACCCATGTGTTGGAGAGCCATGCATGAACTCTGGAGAATGTATTCCAGATAAGAATGTGTATGCTTGTTCCTGTCCATTAGGATTTACAAATACCAATTGTGAAACCAGTATGTATTATACAAGTAGTGTTCCAAAAATGATGTCATCTGTGCATTTTCTCACAAAATTTGTGCATTGCGAACTCAGACTCACCTCATTTCAATACATAGATCACTGAAGCATAATATGGGTAAAAATCTTGCTCACAAGTACACTGACATATATACGGTGTACATCAATTTGTAGTGTATTCATTACACTATACACAAAATTGCTGGTAAAAGAGCAGAAAATGTGCTTGATATTAGGACCCTCTTAAAAGATAAGTCACTACTCAGCACAGAACTATAGATATTTAAAATGTGCTACATTTATGGGGAGGGTAAAATCTCCCATAGTTCTATTTGTAGGTGGGTAGCTAAATTTAGGGCTGGAGAGCAGTGACTCAAAGATGTTGCTTGCCCAGGTCATCCTGCAACAACTATATCTAAAAGTAACATACAAAAAAATCTGCAATATCCTTTTAAAATGCCCTTTGCACCGTGATGCAATTAGTCTGTTTGACAAACATATTGTTAGCATGATTTCATGGTATTCTGTCAAAGCTTCTAAAACTTAAAATAGTAAATACAAGATGGATACCCCATTTGTTAACAGATGAAAAGAAGAAAGTCTGTTGTAAATGAAAAAAAACTTCTGAAAATGTACCCTAAATTTAAAAAAGGGTTTCAACAATTTATTGAGTGGTGATGAGACCTGGGTTTACTATTTGTATCAAAGTGGAAGAGTTCCAACTGAATTTTGGCCACCAAAAATACAAGATACCCAAGTAATACGCACTGTGGACAAGGTTTTGTTGGTAATTTTCTTTGATAACAAGGGTTTTGTCATGCAAATCAGTGCCAAAGCAAAAGACAGAACGGTCGCAGGAAAGTTCTATAAAACTTTCTGAAAAAAAAAGAACTACAACAAAATCCGCTGCCTGAAAACAGGACTCTGGTACATCCGACTTTTGCATGATAATGTACAAGGCATGCATTATGACAAAATTTTTGGAGTAGTAGAAGGTTACGGTCCTCCCACATCCTCCATATTCACCAGAGTTGGCCCCCACCCTGCGATTATTTTCTGTTTCCCAAACTCAAATATCTATCGGCAAAGAGAAACAATTCAAAAATTGCCCTTGGATCTGCTGTTTATCAGTATCTGAATAATATCCTGATTGAAGAATATGAACTGTGAACTGTGCTTCCAAAAGAGGATTGAATGACACAAAATGTGTATTCAGGTAGATGTAGAGTATTTTGAAAGCCAGAGCAAGTTAAAATTATCAAAACATTTGTAGTATAGGAGAAGCAATGCAAGTGACATTATTTTTTTAACACGTTAACACGTTTTAACTTCGTTACTACGGTTTTTTAACTCTTATTTAATTTTGTACTTCATGATTGTTTAAACTAATGCTCTGAAATGATAGCCAACAACCATGAGTAAAAGATTAAAAAATGATAAGATTTCAGAGAAAATTTTGAAGTAGCCATACTTCAAATAATTTCATATAGAAATCCTTTTAATATATTATATAGATAATCCTTTGACAAAATTTTATAGCAGAAAGATGTGGGATTTGTGTTTAAAATACTGCCGCAGGAAGTTTTGTGTAGACATTTGATCAGTACGAGTCTTTGTCAATGGTAAACAAGTTTTGTTTCGACATTTGATCTGTTCAAGTCTTTGTCAAAGGGAGACAAGGTTTGTGATTGTAGTTTTTTAAATTATTTTTGTTAAAGCTATATTTATCTATTTATCAGAAGTGGAGGATCCAGTATGGGAACCAATGTTTAATGGAAACAGTTTCCTGATGTATACTGAAAGAAAAATTGCAAAAAGGTAAACATTGTGGGCGAAGAGGCAAAGATTATTACACAACATGTATTTTGGTTCCGTTCATTAATCAAGTCAAGTTCCTTGCAGCTGTGTACTTGTATAGAAAAACAATAAAAACTTACCTATTCCAGATGTTCAACTTTACCTAATTTTCCATTTTATGTATTTTTATGTACAATGAGTTATTTTAGGTTTATTCTTAAAGCTACCCTGTTATCAGTGAAAAGGATGTACACAAATGCACCAGGAAAAGAGAGATTTGAAAATTCAACAAAAGATTGATGTAAATTAGTTGAAATTGAGTTTTGTTATTCAGACCATGATTTTGTTATTTATACTCTGCACTATATGTCTACATTGATATGAAGATTATCCAGAATATTGCAAACCTTGAAATGTAAACATCTTTGTATTCTGATTCATACATGTTATACATTAGGTCACATATTTTCTCCATCCCTTATTTTACAAAACATTTTGAATAGTAGTTATACTTGGGCGGTATTCTTTTGGTCATGAGAATCAATCATGGATCACTCAAATTACATCCGTTTGATAAAAGTTTAAATCCTGGATCGATTTTGCCTCTTTGTTTTAGACCCTGGTAGTACAAGGAAGAGATTACGTGACAAGATGGTGACAGAAGATACAAAATACCGATGTGAAAATTGCAATGCAATTTTTCCAGATATACCATCACTGTTTGGTGTCCTTGCTTCTTGGCATTTGGATCAATTCTGTTGCTTTTATTTTTTAACATTCTGGATTATTTTCTTGAAATAACCAATAAAACATTAGCAGGAGCTGTCCTGGAGAAAAACAAATCCAGGACTAGTCCATTTTTGCTTTTTGTTCATCAATCATGGTACGCCCCAGATTTAATGTTTCTTTACTCTGATGTAATAAACTCATTGACAACTTCATTTTATGCATTATATACATGGGCTTTGTATGGGAATATCTTACTGGTAAATGACATCATTCTGAACAAAACATGTACTACAAATGGCTTGCACCTTTTTGTATTCTTCAAGGTTCATTTTCATTTAATTTGAATCATGTTGTCATTGAGTAGTTGCAAACTTTTTAAAGACCAGGGGCTTGTTTTACAAAAAGTCTCAAGTCCTAAATCCTAATTCTTAGTCTTAATTGTCATGGGACTGACCGGACTGACCTATCGCGGTGTTGCCATGTTAGTTAGGACTAAAAGTTAGGATTTAGGACTTACGACCTTTCGTAAAACGGGCCCCAGTATCCCAAAAGCTTATTTGGCTTAATTTGAATTTAATTGAATCTATGAATATAGCACACATTTATAGAGGGTTTCAAATTCCATTTATATCAAAGTCAAGAAAAATATGATTGCCATCTAGTTGAATTTGAAATAAGATGCCCAAAATAATCAATTATACTACAATACAAAATCAATTTTATACATTAAGCTAAGTTTACTGTTACAGTAAACATCATACATCAGATATACATGTACTTCTCACTGCATTGCTGTTAGTTAGTAACATGATGGTACTTCAACTACACTAAAAGGTGCCTTTATAACAGTGTAATTTCCATCACTAGCATGACTATAGTCAATGTTTTGAACTTTTTACTTTAGCAATCTGATTATGAAAACATACAATACATAAATTTCAATATGCATGAATTACAGGTGTAGTAAAGAATTGTATAAACAATTCATGAATCCCTCTTTATATTCTTGTTTTGAAGAGTTGATGGTTCCAAGATTGATATTCAAATGAGAATCAAACCAGAGAGTCCAGATGGATTAATATTTTGGAGCAGTCATAATCAACCAATGTTGTCTTCTGGAGATTTCCTTGCCTTAGGGTTTGTAGATGGTGCCTTGCAGTTTAGATACAATTTAGGCAGTGGAGAGGCAATCATATCTTACAATGACACTAAACTGTATGATGGAAAATGGCATACAATCAGAGCACAGAGGTATGGAAACATTTAGTTGCAGCAAATAAAAATCACAAAAGTCAAATTGTTTTAACTCTTTCACCCCTAAAGATCTCAATGGTATGTTCTTATATATTGTCCTAGACCAGTCTATTATGGTCTATAGTGTTGAAAGGTGTAAGATAACTGTTTTGAGTATTTTAAGAATTATTGTGTTCTGGGTTTGTTTCTTAGATACATCTTGTTTATTCATAAATGCAGGAAAATTATTATATCATTTTTTATGTTTGAATCATTTAAATCAATTCCATTCCCCCATTTTCTCAATGTATATATGATTATGAGTTTCAGAACATTTATAAGTATATTTAATGATTCTAGAAATCGGCAGATTGGCTATTTGGAAGTTGATAAACAGAAAACAGTTGAGGGCAGCTCATCTGGCAGTTACACTATGCTGAATACAAATAAAGTATTGTATCTTGGTAAGTGGTATTTAAGTTCTCACTGCTTTGATCTTCCTGTGAAGCTAAAGCATGGAACAAATTCAATCATTGTTGAAATTTTGTCAGTTTGACTTAAACCATGACACTTTACTTCTTTCATACCATTATGATAGATCTCATTTTGTGTGTTTTTTATGCCCCCACAACAAAATGTCAAGGGGCATATTAATTTACCCCTGTCCATCTGTCAGTCTGTCTGTTGATACATGGTTTGTCCAGCTATATTCTCCTACAATTTTGAAGCTACAGCTACAGTTGGACTTAGTCATTTTTTGTACTATAAGTCAGAAATTGGGAGGAGTGTTAGATATTCACAAAACCAGTAGTTGGACTTCATTCCATTCTGACTTGCTATGTAATTGAAAACATGGTTTGTAATACTACAATTTAATGTCCCTAATGCAATAACTTATTTTCTTATGGTCAGGCAGGGGCATCATTTGTATATTACCAGCATTAGCCCTGGTTCTGAAAATGTATAGGCTAAATCATTGGCCAACTTCAGATTTCATTGGCCAAAATAGAAAATCCTTGGCTAACTCAAATTATCGACATGTAGGCTACAGTACTGCTACTGGGAATTTATAAATTACATTTTTTAAAACTAAAATTAGAAAAAAAGGGGAGAGAATTCACAATTTTAATTGTAAAAAATTAAAAAAACAATAATAAAATTCTTTAATTCTTCTGTAGAAAAAGATTTCAAAAAATTAAAAATTGTAAACAGGCTCACTTGGAACTGTCCTAACATCTTTTTCTACAGCCAACGTCAATTAATTATCAAAATGAAAAACAGGCATAGAATTAAAGAATTTTATTATTGTTTTTTTTTAAATAATTTTTATTCAGTTATTAGGGTCATCATTATTATTGCAGTTAAGAGTCCCTATATGACTTAGATTTTCATGGTTTTGGTTCTAGATTTTTTCTCATTATTCTAAAGTATCTCCCCTTTTCTCTCCTTTTTTTTGACCGACACAACTTCCTCAGTTAAAAAGAAATCTATGAATAAAGTGCTTGTTGGACATAGAAATTTGATCTGTAAAAAATGCTACAATAGAATTGCATTCAAAATTAGTAACTTCATACTTGCCATGAGTCACTTTTACCCATGAATAAGGTCACATGATTGAGGTCAAGGTCCCAAAATAAGTTTTTATGTACACTATTTTAGTATAATTTCTTCAAATGAAAAGAATATTTTGCATATCTCCCCATTTGAAAATTTTTTGAAAATTTTAAATTTTCAACTGAAAATTCTTGGACTAAAATACAGAGTGTCCACAAGGTTATTGAGATTCAAGAAAGTAATCTCTAATTTAAAATAGTTCATGAAAATTTTGTCAGGAAGTTTGGCAATTGTACCATTTTCGAAGTGGTCTTGAAGGTATGGAAAATGTTAAAATTTCAAAATTCTAAAAACTATAAAACAATATGTTAATTGCATTTATAATGTATGTTTGTTTTTTCAGGATTTCAAGTCTATTTTGCATTAAATATTTCTAGACCATGATTTTATATATATGTTAGTTGATTTGTAGGAAATATTTTTTTTTCATTCATCAGTGGCATATTTGAAAATTTTGTTAAAATTTCAACTCAAAATAGCACAAAAACTAGTGGTTGGATGTAGTTGACTGAAAGAAAATTGTGTGAAGTTTCATGTACAAGGTCAGTTGGTTCAGTTAAAATTTCATAAAATAGCTCAAATACTACCTCTTTTTTTATTGGGTTAAGTTTGTATGACAAGGTTATCATTTCTGTTTTTCAGTATTTTCAGTATAAAACTTGGGAAATTTAGGTGGCGAAACTTTTTTCTTCTGATAAAATGAGACAAGTGATCAATTGCGACACAAGTGGCACAAAAAAATATTTCTGTGAAGTTCGTTGGATCAAAGGTCAAGAAGAAACTTTCATTTGTCATATTTGTGTGAAGTTTCAAAGTCATCGGATCAAATGTCAAGGTGTTGAAAATTCAGTCTTCCAAGTTTTATGGAAATCTAATTTAAAGGATATGCGGTAGAAAATTAGGAATTAAAGGTCACAGCTCAAATCAACTCATGGATGTTTAGATAAGGGTACTATACAAACAAAGTGTCACAGGATGATTTGTCACAGGCATATGTTTAATTAGGCGCTGGACGAGTTAGTAGTTTACTTATTTTTATACACATCAGCACACATTAGTGTGCAATTTAGATAACTGGGTTTAAAGCTGTCAAAACAAGGTACAATTCGCAGTGTTTTTTCTAGGATTTTTCAAAATTCATGCATTCATTCAACTTTTTTCACAAGGGAAAGTTCCCCGTACTAGAAAATGCCTTAGTTATCCACAAGAGTCCCAACTTAACTTTTCCCTGAAAAAAGAAATTATTTTGTACATGAAATTACTGTATACATTGCTCTTTGAATTCATACTTGCCAAGTCTACCCCATATATTTTTTGTTATAACTTCTTCATATAAATCCTTTTGAAATGAAAAAAATTCTTATAAAGGAAATGAAAAATCATGTTTTTCAAAACTTGGCACTTCTTTTAAAAAAATCTTTTATAGTAAGCTTTTGTGTTGTTTAATGTTTATTGTCTTCCTTGACTGTGATTGTCGCATGTCACCATACATTACCTTGGGTTAACACATTTCCGTATTTTCAAGAATTCAAATGGACAAGTGAAGCCACAAGTGGCACAATTTAGAAGACCATTTGTATATCATGTTGAAGTCTATATTATTAGATTAATTATATAAGTCTGTGTTGTGTTTAATTAGTGTGACGGATTGTGTTTATACACATCTACCTTAGATCATCAAAATACTGGAAGTGATGATCGTCAATTTCTGAATTTTAACACCCAACTTCCTCTTATTTTGTACAAAAAGTGTAATTAATTTGCCAAGCAGGCATGATTTTTAACTCATTTCAAATTCTTTTTTTATAGATTTTGTTGAATGTTTGTCTCAGCAACAGGGGTCGCACCAATGGAACACAACAGAATTCAAATGTCAAACTAAATAGCCTAAACGACTAGTAAAAATACTAAGCACTCTATTTCTGAATTTTAACACCCTTCCTCCAAAAAGTGTAATTAATTGCCCAAATTAAATTAATTCTTTTTGATTTGTTGCATCAATAGCAACAGGGGCCCAATGGCACCAACAGCAGTTTTAAACGACTAGTAAATCAATTGAATTCTAAATATGAATTGATGAAGCAAGTGATGAACATGTATCTACTTTGATTATCACAACATGCTGAAAAATAAAACAGTAGACCTAAAATCAATATGCTAGAAAACGACTATATGGCAGAGCTATAAAACATCTGATGTTATTGTTAAAATTACTTTTCACCCCAAAACTTGTTTACACCCGAGTGTAATGATTTATAGCAATAAACTGAAACGGATTAAATTTTACATGTATAAGTTTATCTAAATACTTTGAAAGATTTCAATAGATCTATCAATGCTTAGTTAAAGAAAATTATGATTTACAGCTTAAAGTAAGCCTAATATACATTTACAAAGCTAACAGGTGCAATGATTCCGTCGCCGAGATGTCCATGTCAAAATGAGGCACTTTCTCCAAAGTTCCAGTCATCATGTTTTTCGTTTCAAATGGATACATGTTTCCAGCTGAATAATGATATGAAATTTTGAATGAAGAATATTTACTTGTTTTAAATACAAGTGATTTTTCCTATTCTTAAGTTTTCAAAATCGTCCTCTATTTCCAAGCCGCCAAAGTTTTCCTTTTGATAGTTTACCTTGTTCAAGACGGAAATCGGAAAACGAAGAGCAATACGGGGAAAATTAAAATCTGAATTTTCATTGGATGATAAAACATTTTTTTATGACGTAGAGATCATATCTTGGCCAGGGGTAATACGAGGTTGAAAATTGACTTTCCCGTTTCGAATATTGACTTGCCACGGGTGACGGGAAATGGGAATCCTAGAACACTGTACAGGTGTGAAATAAACTCCAGGATTAACTGTACACAGGCAGATCAGAAATGCGTATTTGTAGGGAATTATCATTTTCAAAAATTACAAAGAATATTCCAGCTCCAAATTTTCATTTGCCAATGATTTTCGCCAAAAGAGAATTTCATTGGCCAATTTTTAAAAAGAATCGCCAAATGCGAATGTGGCGAATGACAGTGGAACGCTAGTATTACATACAACACAACGATAACAAGTTGTACTTCAACATCACTGTTTGTCAAATTTAAAGTATATGGAACTACACTCATGCATATGGCAGAGCAGAGGGGGGAGGGGACATCGTCCACATCTGGTTTTACAATAAGTTATTCATTTGTTATCATAAATGTTTGGTTTTCAAGTCTACATTCTTATGACAAAAAGTATATTTAAAATATGCTAAGTATTCTTGTTTCTACCACTACACTTACCTCTCAGATATCTGTTGTAGGTGGCATGCCAGATGTTGCACAAAATACTTTACGCAAGTTCACAAAGGGATTTGTTGGATGTATAAGTTATCTTGTTTTGGCTGAAGACTACAGTATCAAACTTGTGGAGAAAGCTCAGAGTGGACGCAACATACAAGCTTGCCCTGGTGCCTAAACATGCCTTTAAACACAGTGGAATTTACAGATATTGAAAAAGCTGACAGTGATATTGTATGAACTTGTAGATTGTTATATATATACTAAATTAATAGAACAAGTTTGAAATTTAAGTCTGGATACAACTTTATCAATCAGAGTCATTAATAAATAATTTTTTCTGATTAAAAAATTTAAATGAGTTGGTGTCTAATTCAAGGAGTGCAGGATAAATCAATTTACAATGAAAGTGGACCCTTCAATTGTGAATCGAGAATTTCAGATGGTTGTGAAAATGTTTATCAAACATATAAGCAGTTTCAAAGTGTTCACCAGGAGGATATATTCATTAGATTCTCTATACATAGTGTACTGTTTCAGATTTGATAAAACATGCACACTTTCTGTTTGACAAGGAAGTATCTCAATACATTTTTTCTATGACACCAGTTAAAACAGTGATAGAAAATTGTTTGTTCTGTAAACTTAACATTCCTTATTACACTTGGTTGTGTATCAGACAAACATTGAGACAAAAGTAGGACACTGCAGATTTCCAAATGTGCTAATTCTACATTTGCTTGATTTACAAATATGTAAATGGTATAGTAGAGTCTTGTATGCATTTATTTTTACAGAAAATTTTGTTTTTTACCTTTATATTCACTATTTATGTTTTCATTTATTTGTTACAACATATTGAAATTCCATGGAAGTTCTGGTTACATACATTCCATTCAATCACACACATACTTTTATTATCGTGTGACCCTTTATTCCATACATTGTTTATGAACAATATAAGTGTTCTACCACCAAAGGTAATAAAACACACAAGTGCTAGATATTACATGAACTTTATTTATTAATTGATATGAAATATGGACACAGGAAAGTAATGTGTGTTAGATAAATGTAAACTATTATATCAGCATATGTGAGGTGGTCAATGTGGTCATCTCTATACACAGATATGTGCATATAGGCACTTATATCAATACATACAATGAAATTCTGAGTAACAACAAAAAATTGCTTTTAATATAATTCAGTTTATTTTGCAGTGAATTTGTTGAAAGATTATACAGTTTCATATACAGTATTGAAATCTGCTGTAGAACAAAACATACTAAAATCAAAATGCAAATGTATGGTTGTGAAAAAATATATAAAAACACATTATGGTCATTTGAGAATTTATTTTTAACACAATTAAAACTGTACAGTAATTATCTCTTTTAACCTTTACTATAACCAAACTCATTTTATTAGAGTTTTACTGTATCTAAATGTATATGACAAGTCATCACAGATATGACAACTTTGTTACATTTTCTAATATTAATTATTAACATATTTAAAGATACATACACTAAATATTTCAAAACACTATTGAGGTAAGTTTACTTATCAGAAAGTAATAATTGTTTGATTGTGGGAAAGAACGTAACCTTCAAATCCTTATTGTTGAGGTCAGTTTAAAAGAATTGAATCTGACAGATTTTTTATTGTTTATTTGCTTTCTTACGTGTTTCATGTTTTTCAAGTATATCTTGGAAACAAACCACATACATTTCCACATATATGTTGATAATTTGTATAGAGTAGATGCATAACGCATGTATGTTGTGATATCATTGTTCACCAATTATAGTGTTTAGATAGCATCATAAGTTTATATTTAAGGTGAGAAGCATGTTACACCTTTTGTCGAACATCACATTAGTTCTTCTCTTGTTGTTTGAACCTGTTAAAAAAGGAAACTCACTTTTTTCAATGCATACTTAATAGCAGGTCGTTAAATTTGAATACATGTAGTTTTTATTGCATTTTCACATTTTTACCTTTTTCTGTGGATTCACAATATTTCAAATCTTTCAGTATTATCTGCTTTCCTCAATCCTTCTTATGCCAATGTAACTACATGTACATATATTTGCTATGGCGACAAATACCGAGCACTTCATGTTTTTAAGAGTACAATGTACTTGCATATGTAGATCTATCATTAAATATTTTGAAACAATAGTGTCGAAAAACGCCCGCTAAATTCAGTGTTCACTTCTCATGATAACGTCCACGAATGCCCAGTAGAAGTACAACCACTGGTTACGAGATCATCATAAACCACCTGGTATTTCTCCTTCAGTGGCTTCACTTTCAACTTAAGTTTTTCCCAGTTTCAGTTTACGACCAAAAATCATGATTATAATGCGAATTAGATGAGACTTTAGTCTTTTTTATCACGTGTACATGTAATGGATGCTGGCAAAAATAAACAAGTTACGACGAATATAAAAGTGCTACTATTTTGCAATCGGAGAATGAAAGTAGTTGAAAAATGTCTGCCGCTTATGCAACCAAGATTTCTGCAAAATGTTTTAGATATTTTCAACTCTGATTCCGACTCTAAAACTGACTTTTAAGTATCTGATTTGAATGATGATTCTGCACATGAACAACCTGTAAACCCTATTTCTGCGGAAACAGAATCCGAGATGTTAGCGGTGACAATTTCAATGCAGAAACTTCCTTCACGGAACCTGTGTCGACAAATAATTTAAATAAAAACGTTTAATTTAACACATTTACAGCTGAAAACTTAAAATTTGGATATTTTATCAAGTAATCATTGAGTTCATCTCATTTTTCATGATGAGTATACATGTATATGCAATTTTTTAAATGGAACACAAAGGAAAAATTGTGTATACAATAAAAATTACATATGTATTTAGAATGTATTGATTTATTCAAGTTTTTTATTTGTACATTATTAAAATAAGATCATATTTTTTATAGTTGCTTTTATTCGTGGGGGATTTAATTTCGCTATATTTGCAGTCAATGAAAATTCAGCGAAATTAAATACCACTGAATAAGATACCTTACACTTATGAAGTATCAGAAAGACAATTTGTGACCAATCTTGTATGAAATTTAATACCAGCGAATAAGATCCATTCAGAAAAATGTGAAATTTTTCCCCTGTGAAATTAAACAACTATACAGTATAATCAAATATGTGCATGTAGTTCTTGTACCCATATAAATTTTTATTGTCAGACGATGATTTTCCATGTCAACTAGGCAGTTCCATAAACGAACTATATTGATTTGATAATGACAATAAGAAGGTAACCAGGCACATTCCTCTTGAATTGCAAGCAATGGTGTAAATCTGTGAATGCCTAAATAATATCAAAGTTGTACCCCTTCAACACTATGGTAGTTAACATGACCCCAGACTCCGCTGCAATAGTTGAGAATAGGGGCAATGCTGTTCAGGTATAATTTTTTGTATGTTTCAAAACCAACCGATTTTAAAGAGTGTATTTTTGAAATTACATATCCCAATGCACAGCCTCCTGATTTTGACATATTTTTAGCAATACTTTTAAAAATCTTTATCTAACTTTATGTGGTCCTTGGTAACTTGTTTTTTGTCAGTCTTGCAATATGGTCTCTATAAAGAAATTTGACTGCATCTTGTGAATTTTCATATTCACTTTGCTTTCATAGAGATGTTTGTAATTTCTAATTTTCGTCTTCCACATTTATTTTCTATACCAGATTTATTTTCTATATCCCAAGACTGAAGAAGAGGGCATATTGGTTTTATTCCATCTGATTGTCTACTTTTTCATAACTGAAGTTTTATATGAAGAAGATTTAGGATCATTTTGATTATGGTATTTGTTAGAGTTATGGGACTTCAAAAGATTTGGCCATACATATTATTTCTCAAAAATATGTTGTTTACCCTAGGTAAGGCACTTCAAAAAAATGGTGTTGATTAATTAGATTTTGCAGTATATTTGATATTTATAGTTTCTTTCAAATTTGTCATTTTCTTTTGTTTTTTTTTTTCAGAGAAAATAATAAAACAGTATCTACACAAAAATAAATTGGTGCATGTAATTTAGTGCTATAAGTAATTTTTATATAACATTTTTTAAAAATCGTTTCTTTCAAAGAAAATTTTATTGTATTAAGCTTTATGAATTTCACAAAAATCATCTACTATTGTATTAATATCTTTCAATAATTCCATTCATATATCAAAATTTCATTGTTTCAAAATCCATAACCTCACTCATCCAATTAACTTAACACTGTAATAAGTTGATTGTGTTAAGATATACCCAGTTAAGCTTATATCCACAGAAAATTTATTATACAAAAAATTATCATATTTATGTTTTTTTATACTAAATTTTTATTTGTATTTCATTTTCTGTGTGTGATTTCTCTTACCCACTTACACACACATTTGTTTTGTGTGTTTGGGATTTTTAGGCTTTGTATATAATTACTTTTGAAACTACACAATGTATTACAGTATTTACTATTTTTGGTCAGTTTGAATTGTATTTGTTAAAATTGACTACATCTAATTCAAATTTGAGCTCAACTGATGAAGTCTTAATGACAAATTATTATCTTGAACATTTGCTTTGGCCTCTTTTTTTGCAACACTATAACTATGGTATTATGTTTATAATAATTAGAATCAACATGTTAGTAATACTGATGTTTGTTACAGAATCAAACATCAATATGCAAATTTTTTAATAGCAAAATTATTGACCATGCACATATTAAAAAATCAAATTGCAAGAAAATCTTTAAGTTAACTGGTTAAATGAGGGTTGGAAGAAGGTGCCTTTTTGATACATTTCTTGTCTAGTTCTTATGACATAAGAATGTTAATATTGGTCAGAGTAGCAATATTACATGGTCCGAAGAATTATTGCTGAATGCATTGTAATGACTTTGTATATTATGCCACTGAAACTATATGTAATTATCAAATCACTTAAATGCATGAGATTTGTTGTGTAAAAATGTAAAAGCTTCAAGTGTAATAGATATATGTTTTTTTGATTGGATACTTATCAAAGGATTCAAATGATTTTAGAACTCACAGAGAGTCTTGTTGTTGGTGACCAAATGTTCTACATAATGATGTTTTCATTAATGTAACTGGTAATATTTGATACCTATCATAGTTATGATGTGCATTTCTATTCAATGGTTGTGATTTAACTTTTCTATATTGAATACCTGTCACTATTTTTAGATCAACACTACACAATAATAAATATTTCACTTTCCATGAATTGTTAATGAGTATATTGTTAATATCAGACCAGATAACTTCATTTCAGCAGTATATCTACAGTGATAATATTATTTCATTTTATAATATTTGATTACATTCCTAATATTTATTCTGTGTATTATTTATGTATCAAAACGTTTCAGTTTTTATATATTTTGTTTATTGTTATTTCTGGGTGTGCAAGGAATGCTGAAGACTTATGACTTTCAAGTCGACTACAAACATTCCATCTCAAAAGAGAGCTGTACCTGTTCTTGTAGATAAGGTTAGAAAAAGAACACTGCTGGACAGTATTTGATCATTTTTTGGCAAAAGATTCTTTTAATTGATTTTAAAAATTCATCTGTTTTTTACATTGGATAATCAAAAGAGCAACTTTTGTCATTTTATTATGAAACCACAAATACTGAAAACCATGAGTATAACCAAATTGGAACAAATTGTATTTTTTGAAGTGTATGAAAGACAATAATTTTTATGATATTTTGCAGTAAATAATTATGTTAACATTTTAATTACTTAACATATATATTGTAATTTTGTATTCTGTTGGACAACTTACATTTACATAGTGTACACATCTTCAAGAGAATGTGTTGTGAACCTATTTTACAAGTTGTGCATTCATTTTGTAGACATGAGAATACATGTATCAAATTTTGGATACAAATATTAATAGTGTTGTTTACTTGTCTTGTTATCTACTGGTAATGCCAGCTTATTTTGGATTACAAGTTCCTTTCTGGCATGAAGTATTTTCATTCTTTGTCCAGATTTTCACCTTGTGGACAGCATGAACTCTAATTATCTGTTTGTCCATTTTAAGGTCACCTTAGCTTTGCTCATGGTGACCTGTTGCTACCGTTGTTTGTCTGTCGCAGTGCGTCCGTTAACTTTATCACATTTTTTACTTTTTCTCAAGAACTGCTGGGCCGATTTCAACCAAACTTGGTCAGTCGCTTTAGTATCTGAAGGGGCGTCAAAATTGTAAATTTCATGGTCCCCACCTCTGAGGGGCTGGGGGGGGGGTTTACCAAAACCATGAAATAATGTTATTTTAAAAATTCTTCGTCTCTACTCCAGGATCACCCAGTGGAAAATGCTATATAATGGTTTGTTGTAATTGTGTCCACCTAAGACGAATTTGGTGGTCAAGCAGTTGCTATAAATGATTCAAAACATAAATTGAATACATCAAACATCAAACAAAACAGTAACAATAACAAAACATTTTATTCCGTAATCAATAAACTGTAACCAGATCGAAAATAGACTCACCCATGTGTTCAGGGAGCATTCACCATCTTGTACTTAGAAGTACAAAAACTGCCAATTTTCTCCAAAACTGTGTAGGCATATGGATTTAAAAGTTGTAGGGACTAATTCTTTTTTTTTTTCAAAGTGTGAGGTCAGAGGGTCAAAGGTAAATGGTCATCAGCACTTAGAAGTACTAAAACTGCCAATTTTCATCTGACCCTCTATTCCAATGAAACTTTCCCAATTATACATTTCCCGCTGGTGACCGTTAAGGTCCTTTTATTTGTTTTTTGCAACATTTTGGTTTCCAACAAATAACTTAAGTTTCTTTCCTTAAGTTTGACCAAACTTGGTATGTTGCTTTATGTTGATGATATGTCAGATGAGTTTTGTTGTGGGCAACAATATGGAATTCCATGACTTTACAATTTTCGTTAATGACTGAACTCTTTGGGACATATTTGGCAGGGTTAGTTATTTGGTGTTCCTACTTAAGCTAGTGAGGTTCCCCATTAGCTCGATCAATAGAGTGCCAGATTCGCAAACCAGTGGCCCTAGGTTTGACTCCAAGCAGAGGCAGTATTTGTCTGTGATAAAATGGCACCCACTTTGGGACCTAGATTCTACCTGGTTAAGTGAAAAGGGTCATCTTTGATTCATCCCACAGGTGAAAGCTATTTCTAAGAGAGTCAGGATGACTCTTTCAATTGAGGGGATAATGTGGCAGGTTATATGGTGTTCCTACTAGCAGGAGCTAGTGAGTTCCCCTTTAGCTTGATCGGTAGAGCACCAGACTTGCAAACCAGGGTCCTGGGTTGATTCCAAGCAGAGGCAGTATTTGTCTGTTACACATATAAAAAACAGTACAGGTGCATTGTGAAAATAATTTGAATGCCAGCTTTTAACAACCTCTGATTACATTCATTGTACTTGTCAATACCTTTAACACTTATTTTATTAGATGGATTTTTCAGTTAATCATGTTTTAGTTTTGTATTTTGGGTAGTGTCAGTTTGCTATATTAGACAACATAATTTATTGAGAGTTAAGAAATCCAACAAGATTACATCTTGCAAGTGGTTCTAGTACCCTACCATGATGGATTTAGCATACACTACTACTAATGAACCCTAAAACATTTTTTAAAAAAATATTTACAATTCCAAAATTATTTTACAGACAGGCCAAAAAGAAATGCTTAAGGCATAGTTTCTTCAATAAAACTAGTCATTCCAGCTCAAATTTAATATAAATAGAGTGGTATTGTACAAGGTCATATAATCAACTTGAATGTACTGCCATATCCCTCTTAGAGTACTCACTGTCAAAAGATGACTAAGTTTCTTAAAAGTTTAGAAATTTTTTAAAAAAGGGTGATCCAAATGAAATATCAGTTTAGTATAAAATATCCCCTGGTACAAAAATACCAGGTACTGGGTTTATATATACCCTCAGGGACTCGAATAGTTCCCCCACTATTAATTAAATTTTATCAAGACTAAAATGATTTATTTTGTAGATTTAAATATATATGTAATACTTGACTAAAAGAAATATTAAATGATTAACCAAGATTATGAAAACCATTAAATGGATACTCTTTCTGTAGATTTCAGTGACGGAAATCCAATACATTTATTAGACCCACTGTCTCTTCTTATATAATTGGTTAACTATACTTTTTGTTAGATACTTCAAACCTTGACAATTGGCAGCATAAACAAATATTTCATGGTGATAAAACAGTGACAAACTCCAGATTCATTGTAGCAAAACTATCGGTTACAATGACATCTTTGGAATTTAAATGAATAAAATTGTCCACATTAGAAAATCCAAATCTGTTTAGTTTATTTTAAATTTCAATACAAACTTTTGAAAATTGATATTTTGTCTAAAAAAAACACACATACAGAGATCAGTTAAACAATCTGCATCATATGGATATTGATCTTTACAGGTTCCATCTTAAATTGTATTGATCTCTACACAGATGAATATTATAGGCACTGACATTCCTGTTTGTGTGCGTCTTGATAAAGAGAGATTCTAGAGTAGAAAAATGGTGTAACTGTTCTTCTGCATAATGAATACAAAAATATTATGTTTAGAATCTATATAATGTAAATCATAAGATTGATCATGCATTCATAATTTTAGTATTACAAATATCACAGCCTAACCTAGAAAATGTACATACTGATTCCATTACGAAACGTAAAGTTTTGAACTTCTAGCCATATATTGTGCCTTTTCTTGTCATCTTCTCGGCGAAAATGACTGATTTTCCTGCAAATTTTATCATTTCAGTTTCACGCTTCCCCAATCTTCTCTTTGTGCTTAGTGTGGAGATACTTCGCTTTCGATTTACAATGTTCCAAAATCTTTGGGTCATCGTGTGATTGACGACAATGTAGAACATCCATACTACTCCCAATACACACCAAAACTGGACTGGTTCTAGTTTAACTACAACTTCTCTAAAGATTCGACACAATGTCGACTTGACTTGGAGTGCACTGATATGTATTAATATCCCTACACGAAGGCATTTGCGAGATTTCGCGATAACTCTTCTGTCGACTGATATTCTACTATTCCTGACAACCATGGTCAACGATAGTTGTTAAGTCCAGTTGAACTGACATCATTCATTTACAATGTTGCTCTTTCCTAGAGTAAAATGATTGTATGTACAGTGACGCAATAATTAGTACTGATGTCTTTAAGTCAACGTCATCCACTTATGACGACATTCTTATATTCTGACAATCCTTTAATTGTGACGTCACGGTATTGGAAAGAAAAACTCACAAAATCCGTCTTCCCAAGTCAAGGTTTTCTGATCCACTTTGTTCCTCAAAGTGAGTTACAACGGAGTGGATCAGAAAAACTTGACTTCGAAAGATGACCAAAATCCAGCATTTTTAACTTTGTATTTGACATTTTGCATTGTTTCTACTAAATGGCTACAATTACACCCTGTCACATTGCGTTGTTATTACAGACTGTTGAAACACGCTATTTAATCAACTACATACATTTGAATTTAATTTTTGGGGTTGTTTCGCCGAATTTCAATATTTATTCAACTTTTTGTTACACTTTCCTCTCATTAACATTTGTATGACAAACTTGTGACACAATATAAGTGATAAACATCGATAAACATTTGCAGTGAAGCTTTTAATTATCCAGCTTTGATACCATATAGCGTATATATAGATCTTTCACTTGAAATTGTGAAGTTAGAGTGCGCTAAATTTGTTTTACCGCATGACAAATCGTTTTACATTTTGAATATAAAGAACATCACAAAACGCGTTGTGACATATTTCCAATTCTGCGAACTTTAAGGTTAGACCACACGTATCTTCCAGATTTTTCTATCTGCCCCAGGAAAGAACTATACGTATCCTAGAGAGGTACTCGATCAGACGCAATGAGGACGAAAAAAATTTTCTGTAGAAAAATCTGTCAAATGCCTGGAAAAAGAACTGAAAAAAATATATATCTATATATCCTTATCCACTCTCTTGTCGACTTATGCAATTTCAAGAAAACAATTTATACAATTACTTTATTAATATGCATTTTAGTGGTTTTTTCATACAATATAAAGGAAAACTCAGGATATCTGAAAAATTTCAAGAAAACAGTTTCTACATTTACTTTATTAATATGCATTTTAGTGGTTTTTTCATACAAGATAAAGGAAAACTCAGGATATCTGAAAAATGGCCTGGCAATTCATCTCTATTTCCCCCATTAAACAAGTTAAGGGGCAAGAACATTTTATAAAAATTATTCTGGGAAAATATATACATTAACACCTGCTTTAGCGATCACCTGTGTATAAAGACAACTTGGTCACAAAGACCGTTTTTTGGTTTATTTGTTTGTTTATTGTTTTGTTTATTTTTTTTGTTTTTTGTTTTGTTCCCAATAGTACAATTTGTGTATAAATCAACCTCTAAATAAACTATATATAAAGACCACCTCTCTATAAAGACTGGTTTTGTTGTGTCCCTAAAGGGCGGTCTTTATATACACGTGTCACTGTATATAGGCCTAATTAAGGAACGAGTGTTTTGCCCTTAAAGGGAATAGGTCTACTGATAGTAGTGTCATGTTGTAAACTGAATACCAAATAGATTAAAAATTTACAACATGACAGTAGGATTTGGTCGTTTAACAGTTTATCAAATGTCATTTACATAGCGGATCAGGATTTTTGGTTGGAGGGGCGTGCTTTTTCCTTATGGTGCCCTAGGATGCGATTAGAGACTTTCAAAGGGGGCGGGATGTTATAGTTACACAATTATATACTAGATTGCTATACAATACGAGCCTCTCTGAACATATTTTTTTAATTGTTTGAAATTCTGAAGCTTCCAAACACGATCTAAAGTTTAATACTGGGAAGGAGCGCAATACTATAACGTCGTCGAAATTTGTTATTAATTTTCCATTTATTTTTTAGAGAGAGAAAAAGGTTTTACACATATTTTGCTAGCTATAGGAGTCACATTTCGCTGCGCTTCTGCTCGAATCCTTGATCACTGCACATAATGCTAGGTGTTGATTAATTATGTGGCAATATTTTGCAATGGGATCGAGTTTACGCATCTTTCGGAAACAAAAATATTTTCATTATTTAAATGCTGAGATTTTATTTTCTTATTTTCTTGAAATATGATGGCTTGATAGTAAAAATTGTATATAGCGAAATAAATGAAAAAGAAAAAAGAGTAATCGAAAATATCGCCACCAGAGGTGCTATGTTATATAGGACTATGTTTATCCCGTGATCCAGAGCATGCTTCCCGGAAATGATCAATCTTAAAAGCCCAGAGAGTTTATTATCACACTTCAACTCGTTTTACCCAAATAACTCTCCAACAAATACAAAACTTACAATTCAATTCAAAGGGCAATTCAAGAGGTGTCCAGAATTTTTAAAAAGATTCAGGATTCAGTCTAAGAAATTTTTTATTTTAAAAGCTCTGAGCGACCATTTTCAGGCTTCCAGACAATAAAACTTTGTTTATCATTTTAACCTTTTTTTCAATAATATCAATTTTAGGGCGGTAAGGCAATTTACCAAAACAGATTTGAGTTACCAAAACAAGGCCGAAACACACTAAATTTACTAGAACAAGATACAAATGTTGTAATATATGTTGAAGAATATGTTAAAATGTAATTTGTAACCTGATTTATGTATAATTATGGAATAATTCTGAAACAAAACCGAACACACTAGGCTTACAATTACCACTCCCCCACTTTATCACTCATAGTTATTCATAAATGATCTTGGGTCATGTCTTGTATTGATAAAATGCCAAAAAACTCGTAATTTCAACTTTTTTATTTCTTACTTACGGGTTTTAAAACTCATAATTACGACATCTTATCTCGTAATTACGACTTTTTATCTCGTAATTGCGACTTTTGCAAGTCGTAATAACGACTTTTTATATCGTTATAACGACTTTTAATCTCGTAATAACAACTTTTTTTATTTCGTAATAACGACTTTTTTTCTCGTTATAATTACTTTTAATCTCGCAATAACGACTTTTTTATCTCGTAATTACGACTTTTAAAAACCTCATAATAACGACTTTTTTTTAAATATCGTAATAACGACTTTTTCTGGTAATAACGACTTTCTACCTCGTTTTAACAACTTTTTATCTTGTAATAACAACTTTATATTATACATTTTGTAAAATATGATATTGTGCTATATTTTGTATATATACACGTACACACACACAGACATATATATATATATATACATGTATATATATATATATATATATGTGTGTGTGTGTGTGTGTGTGTGTGTGTGTGTGTGTGTGTGTGTGTGTGTGTGTGTGTGTGTGTGTGTGTGTGTGTGCGTGTGTCAAATATCATGTTTCACGAGAAATAAATTGAATGAGTAATTATTCAAAATGCATTTTAGAATAAATCCCTGAAACAAGACCGAAACACACTATATTTACCGAAACAGGTCGGTCTTGTTTCTGTCTGTTTTGGTAATTGTATCTAGTGTGTTTCTAGGCCGAACCTTCTGCTCCGATTTTAAGCGATTTTTTGGGGGCTAATTTTATCACCAAAATAATCGGGGCGGAAAGTTCGGCCTTGTGTGTTTCGGTCTTGTTACGAAAATGTATTCGGAATAAAGCCATTATTATACTTAAAGACATAGTATCTACGAAAATGGTTATTTTTTTTAGTCGGCAATTTTGCGGAAATATCGAAGATATGACTGAATAATGATCTTCCACGTCGACACTTTTTTTGTATAATTAGCGTAATTAACGGATAAATGCTGATTTGTTGTCGTCGTCTGTAAGAATCAAACTCATTAATTATGCACAGAAACAATCCCAGAAGCACACGCAATGACCTAGATCGTATCGATATCAATCAATGGATGCTGAGGTAAGCACGTGTTTGATTTATTTACAATTCGATATTTATACATAATTGTATCGTTTTACATTAAACGGTTTGCATGAAATTAACTTATTTTTATCATTTAATCCTGTTGTGGCTATTTTCCTTAACCTAAAACATCAATTATTTGAAAATGTAATTACGTACCAATCGATCAGGATTTTAGCGACTTCGGCGTGAGATCCTACATTTAGACGGTCCTTGAGGCTTATCCATCGATCATGCTCCTTTCCAATATTTATCTTGGTCTTGTTGTATTTCGCCAGAACTTCTTTCCGATTTCTTTTTCTAGCTGAATCTGTCAATTTAACAGGTCGGCCACGATTTGTTTTTGCTTTGGAAGGCCATGCTTTTCACTATCAACAATGGAAATGCGCATGCGCAAAATACAGGTCACGCTAAGGTTATATTGAATATGGGCGGGCTTGCAAACGAATTTTTGTCGTCCGACAAAAAATAAAAAAAAACGTGGAAAGTTGTGAAATACAATAAAACTATACTTCTATGTGTTTTAATTCAACAATTTTTCGTTTTTTATCTCCAAATACTAACATATTTGACCCAAACAATTGAGATTGAAATATTTGAGGAAATCGTAGATACTATGTCTTTAAATTATTTTCTAAAATACATTTAAAATATATTTATATACAACATTTGTATCTTGCTCCATCTTCGCAAAGAAATCCAAGGAAGATCCTAAAATGATTGAGTCATGCTTGGACACAATCCCTCAACTGAACAATGTTATGACTTTCATTGTCACTATTTATACTACAACTAGATAATCAGCGAAGATGAGTTGAACTGCACGGACTGGTTGTGATAAACCAAGTGCATTATTACGCTGAATATCTTAAACCGTATGACGTTTATCACAGAATTGGAATGAAATATAATTACTATTAATTGTGCATTGACACTTACTGATACTAAAGAAATTTCAAGTCTATAGACCAGTATGCAACAAATATCATTTGTTATGAGTTCATCTACATTATGAAGGTACATTTATTCGTCAGTACGAAAATGTTCGTAGGCCTATTGATGTCAGTGTGTGTGTGTGTGTGTGTGTGTGTGTGAGAGAGAGGGGGTATGTATGTAGGCTATGTATGCATGTACTCATATGAATATGTGTATAAGGACAATCATTTCACATTAAATTTTCAGGTAGGCTTCCGTCGCCCATTTACAGGTAGGCTTAATCATGCTTGTCATGAAGCACATGCAACGGAACCGTTACGTTGTATTCAACCATCTTTTTCTACCATTTCACGTTGTTTATTACGAAAGCCTATTGAGGTCAACTTAAATTTTTAAATAAAAGTCGTTTTTACGAGATAAAAAGTCGTTATAACGATATTTTTAAAAAGTCGTTATTACGAGATTTTAAAAAGTAATTGCGAGATAAAAAAAGTTGTTATTACGAGATAAAAAGTCGTTATTACGAGACTTCAAAAAGTCGTTATTACGAGATAAAAAAGTCGTTAATACGAGATTTGAAAACGTCCCACTCAAGAATATTTCACTCATATGGAGACGTCACTAAATGCCGGTGAAGGGCTTCAAATTTTAGCCTATGCTCAGCACTTACGGCCATTGAGCAGTGAGGGTTCTTTAACGTGCCGACACCTACTGTGACACGGGACCTCGAGTTTTACTGTCTAATCCGAAGGAGAGGAAACCAACCTGCCGCTGGCGGGACTCGAACTCACGATCCAGTGTCGAGCGCGCTACCGACTGAGCCAGACCGGCTCTAAAAAAATTGTAAAAATGAGATAAAAAAGTCGTTATTACGAGATAAAAAGTCGTTATTACGAGATTTAAAAAAGTCGTTATTACGAGATTTAAAAAAGTCGTAATTACGAGATAAAACGTCGTTATTACGAGATTTTAAGAAAGTCGTTATAACGAGATTTTAAAAAGTCGTAATTACGATATAAAAAAGTCGTTATTGCGAGATAAAAAAGTCGTAATTACGAGATAAAAAGTCGTTATAACAAGATAAAAGCCGTTATTACAAGATTTTAAAAAAGTCGTTATTAAGAAATTTATCATCCCCAGATTTGAACGAAATTGAAATACATGTAACTATAAATGAAGACCTGAAAAACTTAAAAACTTGGTCAGAAAAGTGACTTATGAATTTCAATCCCCAAAAAACATAAATAATGTAATTTTAAAGCTAACTACAGAACCAAAACCTCTATTTATTTTTGATAACAAAACTATTTCTCTAACAGATCGGTGTTTATTTCAGCAATGATGGTAAATGGAATTTCCATATCGACAATATCATAAAATCTATTTCAAAATATATTTCTACCTTAAGAAAACTTAAATATACTCTTAGAGGAAAAAATTTAGAAAAAATGTGCATGTATCTTGTCTTAATTCGTCCATTGCTCGAATACACGTGTGAACTCTGGGATAATTCTAATATTTCTTGTTCAGATAGATTAGAAAACATCCAGCTTGAAGCAGCAAGAATTATAACCGGACTCCCTATTTTTTACTAAAAAAAGATTTCATTTACAAAGATTTAGGATGGACAACATTTAATCAAAGACGAGAACATAAAAAACTCTGACCCTCTTGTATAAAATTAAAAATTCGGAAGCACCAGCATATCTAAAGTCACTCTTACCTCCCTTTATCTCTGCTATATCTTCATATAGACTTCGGACTAATAACAACTTTCAACTACCTCGATATAGGCTAAATCTAACTGAATCTTCTTTTATACTAGATACTTGTAAAATCTGGAACAATCTCCCAAATGAATTAAAAAGTTAATTTCCCTACCTATATTTAGGAAAACTATCAGAAAAGAGGAAATATCCCCTATATAATATCACACTAACTGTTACCCGGGTAAGAGAAAATTAAACATACTCCATTGCAGACCGAGAGACAGAGCCAGTTCCCTTAATTATGATTTATTCTATGCTAATATCATTACCGACCCTTCTTGCGAATGTGGTAGCGCATGTGAAAATGCACAACATTATTTCTTTGAGTGTACCCGGTATAATAACCAAAGATACACACTCTTTTCCTACCTGTTTTGGTATAACCACAAAAATCTTAGTAACTTTCTATATGGTGACAATAATCTGACATTAGACGAGAGCAAATTGTTAGCAAAATCTATCCAAAAATTTATTGAAGCAACAAATCGTTTTTGATTGGGAATTGATTTTTGTTTTAGAGGGCACATGCGGTGGCTCATGGAGGGCACGATCATCGAGTTTTTGTTTTGTCGTTGTTGTTTTTTGTTTTTTTGCGAGGGGGGTGTTTTTTGTTGTTGTTTTTTTTTTGTTTTTTGCACGTGCATTCCGTGTTTATCCAGGAATGAAGAGCAGTCCCTAGAGTATATGCTGTACTTGGCTGAACACGAAACTCTCTCTCTCTCTCTCTCTCTCTCTCTCTCTGTCTGTCTGTCTGTCTGTCTGTAAATACAAAATAATTCAAATTAACACCTATACGTGAAACCGTTACAATAACGAATCGCGAGTTATCCGGAGTCTGTCAAACCCATTTTTTCTATGCCCCATCTCTCACGGCATGTAAATTGATGTATAATTTTATAAACATGTAAGGTCGTTTTTATTGATAGTTAATATTAAGTTACTGCATAATAGAGGCATCCGATGTGTAATTACTATGGATTGTGTTACCTGGAAGGAAATGTTAAGAAGCTGAGGAAGATTTTAGGAAATGTTGTATTCAAAGACATTAGACAGAATGAAAGGTCAACGTGTGTATAGCTAGTTTTTATTAGATGTCTACTTACTGTTATAATGTAATATCGATATATTTTAAATTGTAAAATTAATACATGATCAATTTACCAAGTACATGTATATGTAGAATTTGCCGTGTATATGTATATACTTTTGTTACCCCATCACCCCTTTATTTACTGGTATTCTTTTCAATTTGTTATGTTCCTATTTACATGTATACATTCATTGTCACCTCTTAATTTCTTTTTGTCATAATTCTATACTGATTAAGGAGAAGACAATCTAAGTTGTGATAACTTGTGTCTCATCCTATCCTTTGAAACAATAAAATATGTTTAAATCAATCTTGCTCAAGTAATCGATTAAAATCGGGTCAGAAAACTCGGCCTAGTTCAAAGACGTGAAATGTTGAAATACCATCTTTAGCGTGTTTATGTACTGATTCCCAATGAACGAAAGTCGGGTGCATGCAAATTAAAATCCAAGATATGGACTTTTAATGACCACCCTGACCCTCCTTTCATTTTAACGGGGGGGGGGTGACGCTATTTCTAGCTCATGGTGGTAAATGAATTTTTGTGGGTATCCGAGTAGATTAGCTTCTCACCAATTATGCGACCAGTTATTTTTTCAAGTCGAAAAATGATTTTTTTAAAAAGTCGTAATTACAAGACAAAAAGTTGTAGTTACGATATTTCAAAAAGTCGTTTGTTACGTAATAAAAAGTCGTAATTATGAGATTCCAGAAAGTCGTAATTACATATACGAGATAAAAAGTCATAATAATGAGATTTTAAAAAGTCGTTATTGCGAAATAAAAGTCGTAATTACGAGATTTTCCTACTATATAAGAATGCAACAGGAAATCATGGGTGGCATTCGTCGAGAGTTGATATGGTATTTGATACAGATTTTGTCATATTTCGTAGTTGTTATCGAAATTTGGATATCTGTAATACATTTGTTCGATATAACACATCTATGAATATCACATCAACAAAAACTAGACAAATTCCGGCAATAAATGATGTCATATAGTTATTATTTCTCCCAGCGATTCCGGGTAGGGGTAGTTTTACATTTTATAATCAATAATATACAAGCTATTCTACGGAAGCCGATACGTGCCACATGTAGTAATAAAAATATGTCGTTATAACGACATATATGTTGTTATAACGACTTATTATGTTGTTATAACGACATATTAATTATCTTGTTATAACAAGATATTATGTCGTAATAACAAAATATTATGTCGTTATAACAAGATATTATATCGTTTTAACGAGATATAAATTATTTTGTTATAACAAGATATTATGTCGTAATAACAAAATAATATGTTCTAATAACAAGATATTATGTCGTAATAACAAGATATTATGTTGTTTTAACGAGATATGAATATTATCTTGTTATAACAAGATATTATGTCGTAATAACTAGATATTATGTCGTAATAACAAGATATTATGTTGTTATAACAAGATGTGGAATATCTTGTTATAACAAGATATTATGTCGTAATAACAAAATATTATGTCGTAATAACAAGATATTATGTTGTTATAACAAGATATGAATTATCTTGTTATAACAAGATATTATGCCGTCAAAACAAGATATTATGTCGTAATAACAAGATATTATGTTGTTATAACAAGATATTATGTTGTTATAACGACATATGAATTATCTTGTTATAAACAAGATATTATGTCGTAATAACAAAATATTATGTCGTTTATAACAAAAATATTATGTCGTAATAACAAGATATTATGTTGTTATAAACGACATGTGAATTATCTTGTTATAACCGAGATATTATGTCGTAATAACAAGATATTATGTTGTAATAACAAGATATTATGTCGTTATAACGACATATGAATTATCTTGTTATAACAAGATATTATGTCGTAATAACAAGATATTATGTTGTTATAACGAGATATGAATTATCTTGTTATAACAAGATATTATGTTGTTATAACGAGATATTTGAAATATACGGAAGCGTATTAGGACCACGAGTTGTCTTATAATTGTTAGTTGTTAAGGTTTCGTTTGCATTGTTTTTCACATCGTTCTTCTTAATAAGGCATGTGACATTTTATCATTCTTGTTCAATATTGTTACTATCGCAACCTTTATAAATACGTTTTATTAAAACTGATAATATTAAGAGTATGTTATGTAAAAAATCTTTGTTTTAAATTGTCCGTTATCAATCTGATTAAAAACCGATATCTCACCGCTCCCGTTTTCTGATATGTCTCAATCCGCTATGGGGTCACGTGCGAGTGACCTCTTTTAAGTTCATAATGTTCGACCAATTGAAAATGCGACTTACAAAATTAAATTACAAAGAGATGTAATTTATTTTATAAAAAGGAAACCGTCAGTCCGCAAAAGTCCCATCGGAATGTATTTGGTGATTCGAATATATCCAACGTTATGAAAATATTTCTGTACTTTCGGATTTTTGTTTAAAATGTTAAAAAATATTTACATCTCTTTGCCATTAGATCGCTTTACAAGATTGTGTAAGGTCGCTTTTTCATGGGTCGAAAATGACAATTTTACGAGGTCATCCTCGCGTGACCCCATTAGCGGATTGTGTTTAGATCCTGCACGCGACATATCAGAAAACAGGAGAGATTAGAGATCGGTTTATAATTAGATTGGTCCGTTATATAGGACATTTTCTGTTTGATTATTTTTCCAAATAATTGTGTCATATTTCTAATATTAACGCAACTAACTTGTTTTTAATTTTTAACTCCCATGCAGTTTATTCTCGCCATCATTCTGTATGCCAAATATGGAAGGAATGGGATATATAAGGCGATAACTATTGATTCTGCGGGGGGAGCTGGCAGAATTTTAAATTAATATCTGGCCTTGAAAACATTGAAAAGAAATAGTCTGTCCTTTATTAGCAAATTGATATAAAAATCTGACCTTAACTGGTGCTAAAGAAAATTATTTTTAAAAAAACGTTTCGGCTCGCTTCGCTCGCCGTATTTCTCTAAAATTTTGTCGACTGGCTACCCCCCCCTCTTTTTTGATTAATACATAAAGACATTTATATATAATTGAGATCAAAGAAGTTTCGTTTGCTGACTCCATCAGTGGTCATCTGCATCCATTTGTTTCTGCAAATCCACCATGACGAAGTAGAAAAACGCTGACAAACCCCCCCCCCCCCCAAAAAAAAATAATTGAAAATATACAAATAATCAGTCTCTCTCCGTTTAATGAATTTGAGATAAAACCAGTTCCTAATTTAATGTTTGGAACCTAGATAATGAACTTTGAACTCTGTGGACTTGTGAAATTTAACATTTCCTAGAGAGTACTAGTATACTCCCTGGAACATATGGAAAACTGATTTGTTTCGGGGGGGGGGGGGGGGGGGGGGGGGGGGGGGGGGGGGGGGGGGGGGGGGGGGGGGGGGGGGGGGAGTTACAAAATGCTTCATTGGGCTTCCAAATTGGAAACATTCCAACTTTTATCTGGAGAACATACTCTAGAATCCCCTAGCCGGAGTTGAATTTCACTTCATTTTGGAGGTTTGATCCGTCTATCAGAGGGATGGATTATGTTTTCCTGAACAGTTTTAGTTTAGATTGATATATAAGTTTGAAATATTACCTAGACGCCCCCCCCCCCCCCCCCCCCCCCCCCCCCCCCCCAACTTTTTCACATACATTTTTTTATATTATCAACACATCTGGAATCCAGGAAAATGCTTCCCGGAGCTTTCAAATGTAAAATGCGAATATATTCCTACATTTGCACCCTATCCAACTTTAAATCATAAGTCTGCCTTTGGTGAGAGTATGCATTATATGACAGTTTTAACAAGTATAAATTTCATGTCTCCAGCATCAAACCCACTCACCCCCCTCTTGAAAAAAATCTAGATCCGCCACTGTTGTATATGTTTATTGCATAATCAAAAGGTATATGAAAATATTTTATTTTACCGGGGAAAACATTTTCAGAAAAACAAATTTGCCCCCCTTTTTGATTTGCTTCCTACGCCCACTGTATTAGCCAGGTAGACAGGCGTAATTTTGTATCTTGACGTGCTGATAAAAAAGCCTGTTCATAACGGAAGTATGGAAGGGATATGTGGAAAAAAAAATATTTTATCTCGTGCACACGACGACTTTAATACTATTTTTCTTCAAAAATCATGTCGTGCGCACGACTTAATATTTTTTTTTCTCATTTGTTATATCGTGCGCACGACTTAATGTTTTTTTTTCTCATTTGTTATATCGTGCGAAAAAAAAAAACATTAAGTCGTGCGCACGATATAACAAATGAGAGAAAAAAAATATTAAGTCGTGCGCAACGACATGATTTTTTGAAGAAAAATAGTATTAAGTCGTGTGCACGAGATAAAATATTTTCGGATTTTTGTTTAAAATGTTAAAAAATATTTACATCTCTTTGCCATTAGATCGCTTACAAGATTGTGTAAGTCGCTTTTTTTTCATGGGTCGAAAATGACAATTTTACGAGGTCATCCTCGCGTGACCCCATAGCGGATTGCGTTAGATCCTGCACGCGACATATCAGAAAACAGGAGAGATTAGAGATCGGTTTATAATTAGATTGGTCCGTTATAAGACATTTTCTGTTTGATATTTTTCCAAATAATTGTGTCATATTTCTAATATTAACGCACTAACTTGTTTATATTTTTTTTTCTCTCATTTGTTATGTCGTGCGAAAAAAAAAAACATTAAGTCGTGCGCACGATATAACAAATGAGAGGGGAAAAAAAATATTAAGTCGTGCGCACGATATAACAAATGAGAGAAAAAAAAATATTAAGTCGTGCGCACGATATAAAAAAATGAGAGAAAAAAAAAATTAAGTCGTGCGCACGCATAATATTTGAGGAAAAAAAATATTATGTCGTGCGCACGAGATAATTTTGTACACGTTCCTTCCATACTTCCGTATGTTCAGGATTCCAAATTTCTGAAATTTTCTGAAAGATGCGAGAGCGTGTCTCATTTTCCGTGGCGAAATCTCGCCTCACTAATCCAATATGCAGTGTCGTATGTATTGTAAGATATGTATCAGTTTTAAACAGTATAAATGTTCTTCATGTTACACACCCCTCAACTCCCCTATGACATTTTTTTTATCCGCCACAGCAATATAAATACTACTTTCTCACTACAAATGTAAAAAAAATGAAGAATATAAACAATCTGTCTCTGGTCTGCTTTAAAATAAATATTCTGTCCTGCGACGGTATGAAAATATATATAATCTGACTCGAACAAAATTTGCCCAGCGAGTTACAATGGTCTATTTAAAACCCCTTTCAACCCTACAGACCATAAAAAAACTAGTCTTTAACAATAAAAAGAGAGCATACCACTCAGATTTTCAGGGTGAAAGGGTTTAAACCATAATACAACTTAAATTAAGACACCATTAAAATATATAGAAATAGATAAATGAAGGTTGTGATATTACACAAACAATTTTTGTTGTAATTTTCTCAAGACAATGCCCTTTAAAAAAGGAGTATTTCGTGAAAAGTTAGAAGTGGTTTAATTTTTTCATAAAATATAGCTTCTTTAAATTAAGGTTGCGTTAATAATAATATTGAATAAGAATGATACAATATAAACATGATTAGTGTCTTGTAACACAATTATTACCAGATAGTAATGCGGTGTTATGCCTGTTATTAAGAACAACGATGTGAAAAAAATTCAAATAAAACCTTAATAAACTAACAATTATAAGACAACTCGTGGCCCAAATACGCTTCCGTAATTACGACATATTATCTTGTTATTACGACATAATATCTTGTTATAACAAGATAATTCATATCTTTTTATAACAACATAATATCTTGTTTATTACGACATAATATCTTGTTATTACGACATACTATTTTGTTATAACGACATAATATCTTGTTATAACAAGATAATTCATATCTTGTTATAACGACATAATATCTTGTTATTACGACATAATATCTTGTTATTACGACATAATATCTTGTTATTACGACATAATATCTTGTTATAACAAGATAATTCATATCTCGTTATAACAACATAATATCTTGTTATTACAACATAATATCTTGTTATTACGACATAATAACTTGTTATTACGACATAATATCTTGTTATAACAAGATTATTCATAATCTCGTTATAACAAAATAATATCTTGTTATTTACGACATAAATATCTTGTTATAACGACATAATATCTTGTTATAACAAGATAATACATATCTCGTTATAACGACATATTAAGTCGTTTTAACAAGATATATGTCGTTATAACGACATATTTTTATTACTACATGTGGCACGTATCGGCTTCCGTACTATTCATACACGTGTGTGAATGAAATTGTACTTAACGACATTGCTGGCGGAAAAACCAATAATCATTTATATATATATATATATATTTGTATATAGTAAATGTTAATAATTAGAACACGGTCATGATTTAGGACATAATTTTAATTCAGTCATTGCGATAACCTCTTTTCAGACGGAATCTGCTTTCCAAGTTTAAATGTCTGATACTTTGTATTTCTGGTACATTGTGCCTCGATAAGCCAATATGATAGAGTTAAAATTTGGAACATTTTTTTTTTTTTACTTATTTATGTTCCTAAATCAACTTGACAGTGTATTGTGTATTTGTGTATTCCAAAACCTGGCGTGTAACTTAAGCCAAAGTCCTATTACCCCTGTGGTATTTGGAGTATACGGCCGAAGGATAACTCCCTTTTATCAATGAGATACTATTTTTAGCTCGCCTATTAGAAGGATAGGGAGGCTTATGTAGTCACGTCGTTATTTTTATTTATTTTAGTTATTTTTACGCCCAATCAAACTTTAAACTTCAGTCGGCTTTTGATGATGTATGCATTGCATCAAAATAAGTAGAATTTTAGGCAATCAGCCTAAAAAACCATCCACCTATTAAAACAATTCTAGATCCCCCACTATTGTAAATATGTATTGCATAATCAAAAGGCTATGAAAACGGATCACATGCACAGTTTCGTGTATTACTGTACGTACTATACGTAATTTTCTGTTATTGTAAAAGTTAATACTCAACCTCTCCTTTCAAAATATCCTGGATCCGCCCTTGATATATAATATTAATTGTTATAGGGAAACACATTCAGTGGTGTAGGGGGGTCCTTGCGGTCCTGCCCCACCCCCTGAAATATATATTTTTACTTATAACTTTCACAGCCCCACTCTTAAACCATATACATTACTGATTGTTATAAGGAATCACATTCATTGGTGTATGGGGGGTCCTGCCCCACCCCCTGAAATATATATTTTTACTTATAACTTTCACAGCCCCACTCTTAAACCATATACATTACTGATTGTTATAAGGAATCACATTCATTGGTGTATGGGGGGTCCTGCCCCACCCCCTGAAATATATATTTTTACTTATAACCTAAAAAACTGTTCACAGTCCCACCCTTAAACTAAATATGTTTTTGATTGTTATAGGGAGACACATTTAATGGTGTGTGGTTGACCTGCCCCATCCCACCCCCAAAATATGAACTTTTAATTATTATTTAAAAACCTATCACAGTCCCACCCTTAAATTATATATATTATTGACTGTTATAGGAAAACATCTTCAGTGGTGTATGTGGGGGTACTGCCCCACCCCCTGAAATATATATGTTTACTGATAACTTAAAAACCGTTCACATCCCCGCCCTTAAACCATATACATGTATATTATTAATTGTTATGGGAAGACACATTTAGTGGTGTATATAGAGGACCTGCCCCACCCCTGGAATATATATTTTAACTTATAACGTGAAATACATTCACATTATTGATCCTACACTTATTAATACTGTGTGTTACTTTGCTACATTTAATATCAAAGCAGGGACTGGCAAGACATATAATTATGTGCAATTCTTGTGATAATTTGCGCCCATTTAGGACAACTCTTGTACTTGTGTAATGTTGCCTGCCTACCGACCCAAAATGCTGCCGTCCAAATAGTAAATTTTCCACATAAATTTTCCAAAAACTTTTTATCCATATTTTTTCAGTCTAGTTCCAGCAACCAATGTTCATTTGAGTGTTTCTTTGAAAGATTGTTTACTAACTTCAATCACAGACTTGGAATCCCTTCCTAGGTCTAAGCTCCCTGCTGAATTTGGTTCTGGAGAAGATGTTGAAGAACATTGGGCCACAGTGAAATCGCACTTGGACCTTTGGGCTATGTGAGCTAATAATATATACATGCCATTACACATATAATCTCTCTTCACGTTAACTTTATTTTGTTTTAAAATCAATGTATACAGAGATTGAGCCAGTTATCAAAACATACCTTACTTGCTATGTTTTATTTTATTTTCTTAAAAATATATTAATTACCCACCCACAGCTGAGAGGTATGGTGATCAGTAAAACCAAGCAAACAAAAGCTGTTTGTAAAACAGAATTGTCCCTCCCCCATAAACCGAAAAGTTCAAGGGACATAACTGTCAAAAATTGTTTGATAGTAACCAAACAAAAGGTCAAATGGGCCTTAACTGTCACATGAAAAAAATCCTGACAAGTTTGGTTAAAATTAGCTATAATCCACTAGTTCTTGAGAAGAAGTGGAAAATGTCTAAAATTTGACAAAAAAAATATATTTTCGGTTTACTTAGATGCTTGTGACCTTGACCTTTAACCCCATGATCTTGAAATGTTATCAAAATGATCCTTAGATAATTCCTAACAACTTTCTCATATATCTTTGTATACAAAAAGTCTATCAGTTTTAAGTTATTAAACAATTTGTATTACAAGTGTACCCTGCGTTACTGAAGCTCCCCGTAGTGGCTCGTTTAAGGACAGATTTCATTATCGTTCGCAAACTTTGTAGATATTGATTTAACAATAAAGCATACATAATTTGAAAGTCATTTGATCATTACTTCACGAGAAGAAGATTTTTAAAGCTGTACCAAGTTTTGGTTCTTTTGGGCCATTTGAGGGCCCCTTTTAGGGCCCCTATGGGTCCCAGTCCCTTTTCATTCGCAAAAGTTATGCGGCTTTACATGGGGATGCTATATGCCAAGGTTTGTTAAAATTGGCCCATTGGTTCTTGAGAAAAAGTAGAAAATATGTAAATGTCAATGGCGGATGACGCACGACACACGGCGGACGACAAAAGACGATCGCAATAGGTCACCATGAGCCTCTGCCTCAAGTGCCCTTATGAAAACTTAACCTAGATATTCCCATGATGTATCTGTATGCCAAATTTCATTTCAATATGTGCACCCATTGCTGAGATAATGAACGGGAACTGAGAATTATTGGAAATTTTCTAGGTTCAAGGGGCATAACTCTATCAAAAATTGTATGAGGGTAACCAAATCAGAACTCAATCTAGATACTCCCATAATGTATCTGTATACTAAATTTCATTTTAATATGTGCACCTGCTGCAGAGATAATGAACAGAAACTGTTGGTGTACGGACTTACCGAGTGACCCACTTACCGACCGACAGCGAAAGCAATATGCCCCTCCTTTTACGAAGGGGGGGTAACATTTTTTTTTTATAGTGGGTCAAAATTTTATCTGCGAGGGGTCTCCGTGGCCGAGTGGTATAAAGTTTCTCTCATTTGATCAACGCAGGCTCGAACCGACGGCACTGGAACCTTACTGATTTTGCGAGAAAATTTGCCAGTTTACTTGCTGATGGCCGATGGTCTGATCGCCACCATATGACTGAAAAAATCTAGCCGCGACATGATATATGTGATCGTGGCGGAATGGTGGAAAGTAGTCAAATAAATAGTATTCAGTGTGAAAGCATTTACGGTGTATAATGCTCCCTGTACATGCATTTTAACATCCTTGCGAGACGTTCTCTACGCCAACGCCACGCTCTGTATAAAGTAAACCAACTATGGTTTCATGACATTCTTTGTCCGCTATTTCATGCCATCCATAACTGCATCAAGATGCAGATAAACATTGTATGCAGCCGTTGAATATCGTAAAATAAACGTATTTTCTTGCGTATCTCCGTTTCATTAAACATCGTAACTTTTCGCCTACTAAGTTTTAGTAGAAATCCTGAGCTTCCTCAGACTACCCATCGATTAACTTTTTGCGTAAGCGTCACTCGGCGCGTGTTTAGACAGAACGGAAACGAATTATGGTTGTATTTGTCTATCTCATTGTCTATCTCAGTGCTAAAAAAATACTTAAGAATACAAATAATATCATCTATAGGCCTAGATGGCCACCATTTCGGAAAAAAAACACAATGGTTTAGCATGGTTTAGTCTAATGCTATGCACCTTTCCGACAGCATGTACGTCATTAAAAGAACAATGCCGTCAAAGTTTAGCAAATGATATTGTCAATATTAGAATATATCTTTGTTAAGACACAGAAACCTGAAATTCTGTCTATATATTGATGAACAAGTCGTATAGACATTTAAGAAAGTTTAATGGATCTGTCGAAACATGTTTTGATATTTAAAAGTACAAGCGTATCCATTGGAGAAATCGCATCGTTGTCAAAATGTTTATATGTCATCTTTTCGTTCTGTCGTCTTTTCGCCCCGAAATATCGAAATGTCGGCATGTAACAAATCGGCTTCTTGTGGTCCATAATAGTTAATTACTATCGATATGAAAACGAAAGTAGTTTTGCGCATGATTCAGATGCCGTAACTAATTAATAAAAAAATAAGTCAGAATTTTACGTGCGCAAGGATTTACGGTGCTTCATGAAACGGAGTTTAGGATTTTGTCATATTGTTTTTGAAATTTACCTGTAAACCATAAAAACCGGTAAATGTTACTAAAGTCCAGTGAAATCTATCTGATAACTGGTCCAAATGACCAGTAATTTTCCATATCATTTCAATTGTGTATATATACAAACCAGTAAAAAAATTTCTTTGACCAGTGAAATTGCTTTATTCACTGGTCCGGCTGACCAGTATTTTTTTTTAATTTCAAAATGTCTGATATTGTAAATTTTGAAACCCACCCAGTCAATTAAAAATTTACAACACGACAGTTTACTAACATTCTGCTTAAATTGACTTACGCAAAAACTTACGATGTTACTCGCAATACGACCAACAATTTCCATTATCTGCAGACCCTAGTTTTTGCAATGTAATGGTCTTTTTTCGCGTACAAATTTTACCCGCTCTCTGTTTTCGAAATACGATGCACATATAAGTATGAACGCACGAATATGACTTTTATATTTCTTTTGAACTTACACGATACTGTATAACGTCTGCCAAGGTAAAGTGGTACATCCGGTTTCTGTCAGAAACCAAAACAAATTTGATATTTCCCCCCAAAAATTATAATGTACAGGTAAAACGAGACTACGTGTTAGGCTTCTATATATAGGAGCTACTATTGTTAGTATTTTGTGTATATAACAAGTCTGTCACCACTGTTTGGATTCAATTTAGGGGATATCATTTTTGTACTTATTCATATTTATGTTTTTCTTCTAAAAACCAAATAACGAAAATATCCTTCGCCCTATTGTCTAGGCGCCTGGGATAACATACTGGTCATTTACCCGGCGACAATAAACAATAGCTGTCCTTCAACAACCACTCTGTCAGGGAAAATTCCATGAACTAATGCAGTATTTAAAAAGAAATTTTCCATATCTAGATTCGATCAGCATAACAGTTTTTCTATGGATACAAACAATAGATTCAATAAGTCTTATGCTTGAAATTTCATCGGCGTGACCGATCAGGTAAATTAGGTCGTGTGCAGATAATCTCTACTCCTCGCCTTTCGCAAAAGTAGGCGGTAGTAAATTTTTACAGAAGAAAAACGAGGACCGGGTGATCGAAAGATGGAACGTCAATACTTTTAGAGACATATCTGGTTGACCGTAAATCAGTAAAGTGACACTGGATGTAATATATATATTTATATATATATATATATATATATATATATATATATATATATATATATATATATATATATATATATATATATATATATATATATAAACATAGTTAAAGATATAACAACCAAATAACATTAACTAAGACATGTCTGAAAATAAATGCTGACCCGTTTGACTTCCATATTTAATATTTTGGCATGCATGGTCAAGTGTATCTGTAATCATTATGTCTCAGCGGAAGTCAGAGTTTTTAAAGTAAAATAGATGATTTAAAAAAGAAAAATTAACCATGTAAGACACCAGATACTTAATTTATATAATAACTAGGTGGTAGTAAATACAAAGGTTGTCATGTTTTAGTTTTTGTATTCATCATCCACCTAGTGAATTCAAAAATTAAAACGTGACACAAGGAGAATTTTGACAAAGTATCAAGGTTCAGGGTCAAAGGTCAATGTCATCTTTGTTAACAGAAAACGTATTGGTTTTATAAAAAGGACTTGAATCATGTGTATATTTGAAAGTTGTTAGAAATTATATGAGGGTCATTGTAATAAAGTGAAGGGCCTCCGTATTTAGAGCATCGCGCTCCCTTTTATTATTTAATGTTTGATGAAGTATGATATCAGAAAGCGTCTAATTAAGCCCTGCAATTTCTGTAGACCTTCAGTTTTTAACTTTGTTCAACTTTTAAGTTCTGTAAATACAAAAGAGTTCACAGATTTTGTCGGGTATTTAAATGTCGCAACTCTTTGATGCGAGTTCGTACAAAACAAAGTCTTGATACTGTCTATAAATTGTATATTGCCTGTGAACTCAGTACAATGAAATGATTGTATTCTCTGCTGGATATCACCATATAGTTATACTTCATACTCTGTTTTGTACATTAATACCCAGTGGCGATGGAAGCAATTCAAAAGGGTCCCCTTTTTTAATAATGATTTTCCAGTAAAAAATAGTTTTCGTGTGCCTTTTGTTTATGTAATTGATAGATACATTAGTGGTGGACCAATAAAAAAATTGAAAAGTTAGTGTTTTTAGGCTGGCGACATAAAATTATACCTATTTGCCATGCAGTGCATACCCCATCAAAAGCAGACTGAGGATTCAAAGTTGAAGTAGGCCTAATAATGATAATTTATCATGTTCCCACTTTTTGGTAAAACCCCTGGTAAATCAAAAAGTGGGAACATGATATTATGAGTTTTCTTACATCGACAGTGAGTCAATAGATTTTCAATTACAGTGATTTCAAATAAAAAAATCGACAAGAACTTTTATCGTTCAAAGAAAAAAATAGATTACAGTGAGTCTCATATCTAATTAAAAACCCAAAGATCTCAAATCTTTCCCATTTTCTGAAATTTATCCAGATCAAGTAATTTTTTAAACGGAGTCACAGGCACTCTGGCTTGTTTTGAACATTCCAAATCTGTTATATCAAACAATAATATATAGTTCAACTTCAAATTCTCAATATCGGAAAAATTGTTCATATATATTTTAAGCGAAGCGTAAAAGTTAACTTTAGACCCGTTGTTAATGCCATGTTATTTCTACAGGCGCCCTGTCGAGTATCACGTGACTTTGACGTACAACAAAACAAACCTGAAACCTGCGTCGGAATATTCAAATACGAAGAAGGTCTATTATACCGACAAACCCGAATTTATAGAAAAGGAACATCAGACAGGATAGGCCACTATAAAGCTAAATTATTACTAACAATACCGACTTTATAGAAAAAGAACACCACAGAGGCTAGGCCCCCCCTTTTTGGCAAAGATAGGCATAGGTGTTGAAAATTGGGGCTTAGCCCCCAAGACGTTTCTGGCGTGTGTGTGTGTTTTAAGTTGGTTTAGGGCCCCCCCCCCCCCCCCCCCCCACTTCTGGCGTGTGTGTGTTTTAAGTTGGTTTAGCCCCCCCACTTCTGGCGTGTGTGTGTTTTAAGTTGGTTTAGCCCCCGCACTTTCAATTTGCTTCCGACGCCTATGAAGTAGGATCTGGCATGACGTCACGCATTATTACTGGGGTAAACACGTAGATTACATATTTGGAAGCACAATGTAAAACTTGGGTACAAACAGATGTCGTTTTCTAAGGAAATGGTTACATTAAAAATAAAGTGGTATTCATCAACAATAACGTGCTGGTCACAGAGCTGACACAACCGATCTTCCCTTGGGATATCATCCCATCTACCAAATTCCACAGGAAGCCTGTGATGTGTAGCACGGTAACGTATTAAAAAGATCTTTGTTATTTTATTCAAACTTAATCAGGTATGGTTCAAGACTCGAGTTTACTTTGAAAATATATTTATGGGACTGTGTATAACATCCCAAGCATTCATAAAATACTGTAAGCCGAAGCTTGTCGGCATCTTTTACCTCCCGACCTTGTACCTGAACTGGACGGAGGTGTGAAAATCGCCGCAGCGTGAATACCAGTTGTTTATCGTTGACCTACACGAAAAAGACTGTTGTTTATTTCCTAATAAAGTAATTAAAAATGATTTTGAAAAATATTTTAAATATAAAAAAATACCCAGTTGATATTTCATTGTTTAACATGTTATCACCTGTTGATGCTAAAATAAAATAGAATAAAATAAATCCTACCGACTTTATGAAAAGGACAATGTTATAAATTGAAAGCTGACTTTTTTATGGTCCTTGTGTAGACTATTGTTGATAATTTATTAAATCAATTATACTTACAGTCTCACATGCATTTTTTATCGCCGATTATATTTATTTTTATTTTCTGCGTGGTTAGTTTAAACGTTATTTGTAAACAGAACTGATATACACACGTGGTTGATTTGATACAGGTATTAATGATGACAAAGGCGAATTATGAAAACCATAACTCGAAATACCGTGTAATTTACAGAATACTAAAACGGAAAATTATGAAATTAAAACTTGATAATTTCCTAAATTTTCATACTTAAGAGCATGATATATTGTTTATTTACTGTTTGTTTGCAACACTTTTTACTACTTGTGATGGTCTGGTGGTTGAGTATTCCACTCGCAAGCAGATGGTACAGGGCCATACCAAAGACTTTTAAAAGTGATAGTAACTGTTTCTTTGCCAAGGGTGAGGCATACAAATTGAAAGTCTTTGGAATGAGACTTAAAATCGAGGTCCCATATCACAGAAGGTGTGGCACGTAAAAGAACCCTCACTGTATTGGTCCAAGTCCATATCACAGACAAAAATATGTAGCACTTCACCTAAAGCTGGTGACATCTCCATATTTGTGAATGGCAGGATGTAAAACAACAAACAACCAAAAAAAGCAACATATTTGTTTTAGTAAAAAAATTAACATGAGATTGATTTTGAAAATACAGTTCTCTAATCAGGTAAACATTAAACGATATATGATATTTTCTTCATATAAACATTACTGAAATTAATCATATTAAATTTTGTTTTATTAATTTCTTTGCACTTTTTTAATTATTCAATAAAGATATGTTGAAATACAAAACATGAAAAAGCGATCCAACAAAGTCTAATAGATAAAAGCATGTCGTTTTTGTCCGATTAACTCGTTTATATTATGTTGATTTCCCATTCGGTAAGCTTGTTGTCAAGAGACTGTTCACCCTAGAAGTGCCTGTTACTAGTGACGCTTCGATGCTCGGAAGCACCTATGTACAGTACAAATCAACTCTAAATGCCAGAAAATATTTCACATAAATTTACAAATATTGAAAACAAACATAAAATTTCGAACATAATTGTAAAATGATCTAGTATTGCAATGTTTGACACGCAATACACATGCAACATGTACATCTGATTGTTGTTGTTGTTGTTGTTGTTGTTGTACATGTATTTCAAAGTTATTATATAGAATATTACAATCAATGAAAATGAAATTTTCACTCGGTTGATGAAATTGTTTCTGGTGTAAAACTAAACAAATGGGCTAAAATGATGTCCAGTCATGGTCACTTAGATAGTTGGTATTCTCAGTTCATTCATACAATTCTGTCACGTGATTGATATGGTCACTTTAATTTCACTCGCTTGAATGTTTCTTTTTTCTTTCTTATTTTAGTCGTAACCAACTATTTTTTAGCAATAGTGAGTAGGGTTTTAGAATTATATTATTTATTTCACTGGCTATAAGCTCATATTAAAAAGAATCGTATTGATAGCGTATGTTTCCAATTGAATTACCTAAGCCTTTCTTAATTGAATGGCATTTTCTCGCGTAACATTTGTTTGTTTACTAAATAGATGTGGATTATTTGTGACAGTTGATTGTGTCATTATTTACATAACTTATCAACAAATTACAGAAAAGGGATAAAATGAACTTTTTGTTGTCAACATGTTTAGAAAGACTGCCAATGGAATGCAAATACAAAATATCCAAAATAAAGAATTGTTATTGAACGCAGTGAAAATTATGGTGGCTGATTTCTGTCATTTCGCGTTGTTTTTAACGCGAAAACGGGAAAGGCGAGAAAATTAACACAAAAAGCGCCATTTTAGGTTTTTAAAAATCTCGCTTTTTCCTGTAACTATTGTCGCCTTTTCGTGTTGTTATGACCAAGGCGAAAACCAACTAAACGTCGAATTTTCGTCTTGTAAACTACACGAAAAAAACCGCAGAACGTCGCCTTTTCATCTTGTTTAAAACGCAAAAACCCGCCAAACGCCGCCTCTCGCGTTTATTTTACAAGGCGAATAGTCGACGTTCGTGGGTTTCTTGCGTTTGAATGATGCAAGCGGGTTTTCGCGTTGGTAATAACAACAAGAAACTGAGACCAAAAGGCGACAAAAGTTAGGCGGAAAGGCGCGAATTTTAAAAGTCTAAAACGGCGTCATTTGGTTTTAATTTTCTCGCCTTTTTGGCGTAGATAATTAAAGGCGCCGAACGTTACAAACAAGGCGAAAAGGCGAAATGGCAAAATCAGCCACCAAAGAAAATTGACGAAAATGGATACATTTATATGTACTTTCCACTCAATGGACCCACAAGGGACAACATGAGATAATAATGTATGTCAATGGACAACTGAACAGAAGTGCAGAGAACCAAGGAAAAGAATACAGATGAGACAAAACAAAACCCGTCAAACATGTATATACTAGTTACTGGCAAAAAATAAGTCCTGTACATGTCATAAAAGTTAACAGCACTCAAACTAGATAATACAATTTACATAAATTGGGTAAGAAGGTCAGTATGACCTAATGATAATTCCACCTCGCGGTCTTATTATAAAATGTGCCACTACGCTGGAGTCGGGTAATCTAAATACTATTCCACTACATGAAAAAAATAGCTCCTCATTTGGACAGATTCCAATTTGATGTAGTTCTATCCAGGAAAAGATGACCGGGTCAGGGTCTTTTAGCGGATAATTTAGTTCAAACATGCACCACTATCCATGTAGCCTATAAGCACATGCGACTGGTACTTCATACTGTATATAGATATGGAGTCATATATTAGCCTAGTGTATAGTCCGTTTGCTCTCCATTATATGGGGACTGATTTGTGCCATGCCGACTTTTTGTCGAAAAGACGACAAAATAAATTTGCGACTTTTGTTGTCTTTTCGTCTGGCGTTTTGTCGTCCTTTCGCTCCGCAAATTTGCGACTTTTTTGTTGTCTTTTCGCCCCGCAAATTTTCGACCTTAAACTGTCGTCCTTTCACTCCGTAAATTTGCGACCTTAAAATGTCGTCTTGCCGCCAATATAGAAAAAAACCCATATCGGACAGAACGGATATTTAAGAAAGAAAAAATGAATGTTATTAGAATACTTGTGTCAGAAATAATAAAGATTTATTTGAATTAAGTATTTACGTAAATTATAATTTACTAGTTATACTTGATCGACTTATAGTAAAAAGGACACTACCCTTCAACAGGTTACTATATACCTTAATTATTACGCACAAAGCCGATTTATAGAAAGGGGGCACTATTACAATATAGTTTAATTATTACAGACTACACCAACTTATAAAAATAAAGGATACCACCCTGGAGTAGGTCACTTTATAGCTTAATTATAACGAACTAGATCGATTTATAGCCAAATGGACACCACCCTGGGGTAGGTTACTTTATAGCTTAATTATCACGAACTAGACTGACTTATAGCCAAAAGGATACCACCCTGGGGTAGGCCACTATACAGGTTAATTATTAAGGTCTGGTCAACTTATAGAAAAAAAAAAGGACACCACCTCGGGGTAGCTCACTATATAACTCAATTATTTCGGACTAGACTGACTTGTAGAAACAGGACACAACCCTTAGGTAGGTCAATATATAGCTTAATTACTACAGACTGAGCCGACGTATAGAAAATGGACACCACCCTGGGGTATGCCACATTATAGCTCAGTTATTACGGGCTGAGCCGACTAATAGATATAAGGACACCACCCTGGGGTAGACAATTTTATAGCTGAACTAATACGGAATAGACTGACTTATTGAAAAAGGACACCACCCTGGGATAGGTCACTATGTAGCTCAGTTACTACGGACTGAGCCGACTTATAGAAAAAGGATTTCATTTAAACATATTTCATTGTTACAAAACAAATGGATTGGACATAAGTCCTTTCCATTACATACAGCAAATATACATTTTTAACAATTCACGTAAGGGTGATTTAAACAACAGGATTTATATTTGTTACAAAAGATAACAAGTAAAGAACAGAAAATAATTTACAAAAGAAAGAACGAATATGCAGAAACAGAAAACTAATTTTCAGAGTAATATTAGACTAACATATCGGGCCTGTACACACTTGACCACATTCGACAGCGTTCGTCTTATCAAAAAATCTTAAAAGTACACAAACCGGAAAACCTTTCGTCTGTTAACAGTCTATGCATTCTTGAAATCCAATCCTGGAAAATCTCGCATTCATGGGACCATCATTTGAAATACAATACTAATGCAAAAACCAAAAATTACAACAACATTTTTTCAAAAAAGGTATACGATTAGGCAATAAAATTTAAACTTTAGATCCTCAAGAAAATCGTTTTGTTGAATAATATATTCCTGAACGCTTGTACTAAGTTTTGTATTTAATCGTTCATCAAGGCTGGGGTCGCCATATTTTATTGTTTCAACAGATATACAATTCATTTAACAATGTAATACGTCTATCATAATATTTGGGACAATGAAAGAAAAAATGGTTTATGTCTTCAGATGCAAAGCCACAATCACAAGATGGATCATCAATCATAGATAGAAATTTAGGGGACTTGCGCGGTTTCGGAGTTTACAGTGTAAAATGTAAAACTTTTTAATTTGTATAGTTGAAGGAGTAAAAATACTGTTCCGCAGTGATATCTTTTTAAGAAATGGAAAAAAAGACACCACCCTGGGTTAGGCTACTTTAAAGCTTAATTATTACGGACAAGACTGGCTTATAGAAAAAGGACACCACCCTGGGATAGGTCATTTTATAACTAAATTATTACGGAATAGACTGACTGAATTAAAAAAGGACATCACCTTGGGGTAGGTCATCTTATATATTAGTTATTACGGAATGCACCGACTGGTACAAAAAAGGTCACTTTAAAACTCAATTATTACGGACTAGACTGACTTATAGAACAAGAGGCCCATGGGCCACATCGCTCACAATTTATTCCAAAAACAGGAAATAAAATCATGCATCCGTAAAAATCACTCAGATGCAATTAGTTTTTCAATCCATGCAGCAGTTCTGGAGAAGATTTTTAAAGAGGGGTACCCCTGAGACTTATTTTACCCCACCTTGGGCTGATCTGACCGAAATGATCAAACTTGGTAGTTTATTTTGAGTCCTTACTTCCTATAATATTTTACCAAAATTCCTTTAGCGGTTTTGGAGAAGAAATCGAAAATGTGGAAAATTCCCCCTTCCTCTTCATTTTTGCAGTCTTACAAAATTCATAAAAAATTAAAAAAATTAAATTTCAGCAAAATTCTTTCAGGAAAGCATTTATCTACCAATTACAGCTAAAACACATAAGATAAATGCATTATAAAGAATAATAGGGGGGCTCAAAGAAATCATACAAAAATGAATGAAAAATTCAAAGTCTAAAAAGACATAAAAAAAAGAACAGGTCAAAAATTAATTGTCCGATTTCAACGACATTAACAAACTTGAATTATACGTCTATGTAGAGCACTCAGATACAGTTAGTTTTTCAATTCATGCAGCGGTTCTGGAGGAGAAGATTTTTGATGAGGGGTACCCCCTGTGGTCTCTTTTGCCCCACCCTGGATCCATCCATTGGCCGATCGGGCCGAAATGAAAGAAACGTGGTAGAGGACCTTGAGTACTTACTTCCTATAAAATTTTACCAAAATCCCTTTAGCGGTTTTGGAGAAGAAATCGAAAATGTGGAAAATTATCCCCAATTTCATTTTTGCAGTCTTAAAGAATTCATAAAAAACCCAAATATTAAAATTTCAACAACATTCTTTCAGGAAAGCCTTTATCTACCAAACCACAGCTAAAACATAAAATAAATGCATCATAATGCATAATAGGGATAAAATAAAAGAAATCATACAAAAATGAATGAAAATTACAAAGTCTAAAAAGACGTCAAAAACAGGTCAAAAATCAATTTTCCAATTTCAACGAAATTAACAAACTTGAATCATATACCTATGTACATCACTCGGATACAGATACTTTTTCAATTCACGCATCGGTTCTGGAGGAAAAGATTTTTAAAGTTGGGTACCCCCTGAGGATCCACCCCTTCGGCCGATTGGGCAGAAATGAACAAACTTGGTAGAGGACCATGAGTACTTGCTTCTTACAAAGTTTCATCAAAATCCATTCAGCGGATTTGGAGAAGTCGAAATGTGAAAAGTTTACGGATAGACTGACGACGGACAAAAGGCGATCAGAAAAGCTCACTTAAACCTTCGGTTCAGGTGAGCTAAAAAAGGACACCACCCTTGGGTAGGCCACTTTATAGCTTAATTATTACGGATTGCGCCAATGAGCATTTAATATATATATATTTATATATATATATATATATATGTGTGTGTGTGTGTGTGTGTGTGTGCGCGTGTGTGTTAGCAAAAAAATGATATAACCCCACTTAGTATGTACGCATTTTCAAGTAGGCTAAGTTCATCTAATGTACTAGGCTAATAATGGTAGAAATATACAATAGTTACTTGTGCGTTCAAGTTCAATGATTAAAGAGACTGTTTACGCAATCGACTGACTCCCACAGTGAGATTGTAGGGCTACCTATGGGCTGGAGCGATGGTAATAATTAATAAGCTTACTGTGTACGTCTGCCTTTTCCGCAAGTCAATCAGAGAAACAGCCAATGAAAGAGTAGGGAATTCTGATCTGTATACAAACTACCACGTGTTTATACTGTCATGTACCGGTGCTAATTCTCAATTTCTCACTTAGCCGAGGAATAGCAGGACACGCACGTGTCTGGAAAAAAGTTCCATAGAAGGTAGGCGATATTATAATATAGTTCACGCCTTACGGTATTTATCTTTGATATTGTACTTGTATATAAACTAATGCATACTTAATAAGCTAACGTATGCATGCACAACGGTACGAACAGATTCTTAATCTAAATGATATACTGTATGCCTTAATATGTCTGTATTCACTTATGGAAACAAAACTCTCGACACCAAGCAATGGCGGATTCAAGGGTATGTGGAAGGCGTACGCGCCCCCTTTAATGCCAAAGTATAGATGTGTATACAGTAAAAACCAACTCAAAAGCTAAAGCCCAGAAATTGACAAAAAATGGTTAAAACAAATTTCAAATTTTCGTTTGCGTTTTCTCAGCATGTATGAATGTGATAATTTATTTGTAAAACAAGCAGTGGATCGAAATGTATAAACAAATTTCAGTTAAAGATTGCAAAATTTAATCCTCGATGATATCCAGTTCTTAAAACAGAATGAATACACCATTTTTACATATACGGCGTCTTGTCCACCACAACACCCCCAAATAAACCCCAAACAAAAATTTTATGCCCCTATTTGAAATTTCCTGGATCCACCCCTGCAAAATACCAATTGTTAAACGCAGGTTCTACGATGTGTATGTTTTCCCAGTTCAACCGGTATGTAGTTATATATCTTAGAGTTGTACAATGTGTATATTGTCCTTGTTTGTGAATCTACATACCGGTATATGTACTGATGAATTTGCTTGTAACATATTAATCCATTCGAACAGAATGATTTGAAATATTGTACAGAAGTATATGGATAGATAGCAATCTATCAAACATCCTGAGCCTAGGTATTTTGATTAATCACCAACAAGAAATATAAATATGTACACAACATAATCACTTGTTAATACACAACATCAGTATTAAAGCAAATTTTATATAAGGCGGAATTTTGTTATGTCAAAATCAGATGAGTCGAAGTTCCGGTTATGTCAAAGTCGAACGGCCAGTCCCGATTATTTTACTATATAATTATACTACCTTTATTCCAGATAATCTCGAAATTGTGCTTATCTCAAAGTATTTTTCTGGTTCAAAGTATTGAAACATTACAGAATTGCCATTTCTTGTCTCAAAGTTATCATCTGCAATTGAAGGTTTACATTTCATACGTAAAAATCATTCTTAAAATTACTTGTTCATCTACTTGTTCGAATATGGTTAACTCGAATTTCAGATATCTTGAAGTAAACGGGGTGGTCCTGTGAATTTCAAGGTAGCGAGATTCCACTGTATGTATGTATGTATATATATATCTATATAGATATATATATATATATATTCTTCTTTCCCTGGACAGATTTAAACTAGACTTGGCAGGGTACTTAGCTTAAAGTTTGCAAACAAAAAACAGCTAGTTCCTATAGGGGCTTCCTAAAGCCCCTTTCACATATTCACAGATGAGATGCTGGATCAACACCGACTATCATGGTTAATTTTTAGCCACACCTACATGGATAAAAATCGCCCAGATTGATCAGTGTACCTCAGTATTACAATCGAGAAGTCAGTGTAGGTATCAAAGTATTCGTGCAAAATCGGGGGTCATCTGTTGACACCAGCAATCACGTCACGAGAAATTCAATTTTTTTTATCAGAAATTTGATTTTTTGATATCAGAAAATGATTTTCTGATATCAAAAATTCATTTTCTAATATGAAATAATTAAATTTCTGATATCAGAAAATATTTTAGATATCAGAAAACATTTTTTATATCAAAAAATCATTTTCTGATATAAAAAATCGAATTTCTGATATAAAAAAATTAATTTGTGATATCAGAAATTTGATTAATTTTTTATATCAGAAAATAGTGAATAAATACTTAAATGGCACCCCATACATTTTAGTACATGTGTAATGCTTTGATTAATATAAATTGATTCTCAATTTCTGCATTATAAATTCTGCACTAAAATTAATAAGTATGATGTATGAATTCAGGTAGATAAGATATATTTCTAGACCTAATTTAACATTCAGTGTAATTTAAAACTTATCTCTCACTGCTTTTATTTTCTTATCTGTGTATTGATGATCTAACGAAATACATATGAGCGACCTCATAGGTGTGTCATGTTCGACCAATGAAAATGGGACTTACAAGATCTTGAAAGTTTGTCATATGATGCAAAAACTTTAAACAACACAAAATCTAGAAGTAGAGGAATCCTTTTTGGCTGGATTGCAAAGCAAGTCCGGTCTATAGATTGATGATGTCCATCGGTCTTTCTGTCTGTCATCATTTTGGTTAAAATTTTTGTTTAAGCAAATTCTCAGCAATTGATAGAGGTGCAGATTTTATGCTTGACCTGTAGGTTACCCGTGACAAGTGCAATTGAATTATATGGGGTTGAATTGGGTGGGTGGGGATGGGGGGTGGGGTTCAAAGTAATAATTGGTTTGGGGATCAACATTTTGGTTAAGTTTGAGGTTGAAGCAAATTCTAGGTAATGGATAGAGGTACAGACTTCAAACTTGGCCTGTAGGTTACATGTGGCAAGTGCAATTGTGTTATGTGGGTTTGAATTTTAAGGATGGGTCAAAGTAGTAATGGGGGTCAGTAATGGATAGAGGTACAATCTTCACTCTTGGCTTTTAGGTTGCCTGTGACATGTGGAATTAAATTATATGGGTTTAAATTTTGGGGAGGATCAAAGTAGTAATGGGGTGGGGATCAATATCTTGGTTAAAGTTTTGGTTAAAGCAAATTCTTGGCAATGGAAGGATGTACAGACTTCATATTTTTGTAATTATAAACAAAAGACTTGGTTTAATAGTGCTCAAACATTTTGACATTTGGTTTCAGGTTATTAAAATAAACCTAATAAGAAATAGTTCCAAACACCTGGGCATTACACAGTGTACTTGTGACTAATTTACTAATTAGATTTTACTTTGCAATCCGGCCATACCGTCTTTAGTGGTTACTTGTTTAACCTTGAATAGGATTGAATCACCAAAGAAACTTTAAATCTTATGGACTGATGATTTCTTCGTTAATTAAAAATTGTTACATTTCTTTACCATTTGATGAACTTTCAAGATCGCTAAGTCAGTTTCTCTGTCTGTGTCACTGTTTGTCAAGTTTTCTCCTATATATGCCTCCATTTGGTTTCAGGTTATTTTGGTTTCACTATTTGCCAAGATTTCCATTGTCAATGCCACTTTGTCAAGTTTTCCCTTGTCTATGCCACTGTTTGTCAAGCTTTCCCCCCATCTATGCCACTGTTTGTCAAGCTTTCCCCTGTCTATGCCACTGTTTGTCAAGCTTTCCCCTGTCTATGCCACTGTTTGTCAAGCTTTCCCCTGTCTATGCCACTGTTTGTCAAGCTTTCCCCAGTCTATGCCATTGTTTGTCAAGCTTTCCCCTGTCTATGCCACTGTTTGTCAAGTTTCCCCTGTCTATGCCACTGTTTGTCAAGCTTTCCACTGTCTATACCACTGTTTGTCAAGTTTTCCCCTGTCTATGCCACTGTTTGGCAAGCTTTCCCCTGTCTATGCCACTGTTTGTCAAGCTTTCCCCTGTCTATGCCACTATTTACCAAGCTTTCCCCTGTCTATGCCACTGTTTGTCAAACTTTCACATGTCTGTGCCACTATTGACCAAGCTTTCCCCTGTTATGCTACTGTTTGTCAAGCTTTCACATGTCTGTGCCACTATTGAGCAAGCTTTCCCCTGTTATGCTACTGTTTGTCAAGCTTTCACATGTCTGTGCCACTATTTACCAAGCTTTCCCCAGTTATGTTACTGTTTGTCAAGCTTTCTCAGGACTGTATATGCTTCTATTTGCCCATGTTTCCCCATGTCTATGCCACTGTTTGTCAAGCTTTCCTATGTCTATGCCACTGTTTGTCAAGCTTTCACCGGTCAATTGTTTGTTGAGCTTTCCCCTGTTTATGAAAATGTTTGTCAAGCTTTCCAATGTATATGCCAGTTTTCTAAATGTTCCCCTGTCTATGCCATTGTTTGTCAAGATTTACCCTGTGTATGCCACTATTTGCCAAGATTTCCCTTGTCTATACCACTGTTTGTCAAGGTTTCCACTGTCTGTGCTACTGTTTGTCAAGTTTTTTATTGTCTGTGTCACTGTTTATTAAGGTTTCTCCTGTTTGTGCCACAATTTGCCAAAGTTTGCCCTGTTTATTTCTTGTTTGACAAAATTTCCCCTGTCAATGCCACTGTTTGTCATGCATTTCCCTGTCTATGCCATTGTTTGCCAATGTTTCCTCTGTCTATGCCACTGTTTCTCAAGTTATCCCCTGTCTGTGCCACTATTTGCCAATATTTCCCCTCTTTATATCACTGCTTCCCCTCCTGTCAGTGTCTGTTAAGTTCTTTCTCTGCCTGTCATTGTTGGACCTCCCCTACTTTACTTCTGTTGTTGTCTGTTAAGGTTTCTCTATCACTGTCATTGTTGAACCCCACTTCTTTCAGTGTGTTAAGTTCTCTGTGTCTGTCAGTGTTGAACTTTCTCTCCTGTACTCCTGTCAGAGCCTTTTAAGTTTTCTCTGTGTCTGTTATTGTTGGACCTCCCCTAATCCCAGTGTCTGTTAAATTCTCTCTGTGTCTCTTATTCTTGGATGTCCCCTCCTGTCCGTGTCTATCAAGTTCTCTTTGTGTCTGTTATTATTTGAGCCCCCTTCCTGTCTGTGTCTATTAAGTTCTCTCTCTGTCTGTCATTGTTGGACCTCCCCTCCTGTATATCTGTTGTTGTCTGTTAAGGTTTCTCTATCACTGTCATTGTTCGACCTCTCTTACTGTTCTCTCTTAAGTTTTCTCTATATCTGTCATTGTTGAACCCGTCCTGTATTCCTGTCAGTGTCTGTTAAGTTTTGTCTGTGTCTGTTATTGTTGGACTTCCCCTCCAGTCAGTGTCTGTTAAGTTCTCTCTGTGTCTGTCATTGTTGGACCTCCCCTCCTGTACTCCTGTCAGTGCCTTGTTAAGTTCTCTCTGTGTCTGTTATTGTTGGACTTCCCCTTCCTGTCAGTGTCTGTTAAGTTCTGTCTATGTCTGTCAATGTTGAACTTTCCCTCCTGTACTCCTGTCAGTGTCTGTTAAGTTCTCTCTGTATCTGTTACTGATGGACTTCCCCTCCTGTCAGTGTCTGTTAAGTTCTCTCTGTGTCTGTTACTGTTGGACTTCCCCTCCTGTCAGTGTCTGTTAAGTTCTCTCTGTGTCTGTTATTGTTGGACTTCCCCTCCTGTCAGTGTCTGTTAAGTTCTGTCTATGTCTGTCAATGTTGAACTTTCCCTCCTGTACTCCTGTCAGTGTCTGTTAAGTTCTCTCTGTGTCTGTTATTGTTAGACTTCCCCTCCTGTCAGTGTCTATTAAGTTCTCTCTGTGTCTGTTACTGTTGGACCCCCCTCCTGTCAGTGTCTGTTAAGTTCTGTCTATGTCTGTCAATGTTGAACTTTCCCTCCTGTACTCCTGTCAGTGTCTGTTAAGTTCTCTTTGTGTCTGTTATTGTTGGACTTCCCCTCCTGTCAGTGTCTGTTAAGTTCTCTCTGTGTCTGTTACTGTTGGACCCCCCCCCCCTCCTGTCAGTGTCTGTTAAGTTCTGTCTATGTCTGTCAATGTTGAACTTTCCCTCCCGTACTCCTGTCAGTGTCTGTTAAATTCTCTCTGTGTCTGTTACTGTTGGACTTCCCCTCCTGTACTCCTGTCAGTGTCTGTTAAGTTCTCTGTGTCTGTTGCTGATGGACCTCCCCTCCTGTACTCCTGTCAGTGTCTGTTAAGTTCTCTCTGTGTCTGTTATTGTTGGACTTCCCCTCCTGTCAGTGTCTGTTTTGAACTTTCTTTCCTGTACTCCTCTCAGTGTCTTTTTAAGTTCTGCCTTTGTCTGTCATTGTTGGACCACCCTCCTGTTATTGTCTGTTAAGTTCTCTCTATAGCTGCCAAAATTGACAAAAGTTTATAATTTTTACAGGTGGTGTATAGTGGTGTGTCTTTAAATCATCTTTAGACAAGCATAATGTTGTCCAAAGTTCTCACTGGGGAGATGACCTTTGTTTCCCAGAAACCTCCCAATTTGTCCAGCTGCACTAAAAAGTGAGTGAAATAATTATTAGCATTCATTATTTTTTTTTGAGGGGGTGGGAGGTTTAGTGACAATATTTTGTTTAAAGAATTGGTCTTAATTTTTGTTATTTTGATAAATGAAAAATTAAAATCAATATCTCAAGTTAATATGATTGTATGATAATTGCTTCTTTACATGCAATATGTATTTTATATGCAACACACATATTTGTTGTTAAGATTTAAATAAATGTACACAGAAATAACTTTGTCCAAACAATTGTTCATGTTGTATTCTCACTCAAACTTTTGTAAGTTTATAAAACTTGTGCCTAATCCCATTTCATGTTAATGAAATAAAATATGTCTAAACTAAAAACACTTTGATTTTGTAGACAACTACAAGAATATTTTGAAAACAGCTACAGTCTGAATGAAAGTATCTTCACAGCATTACGAGGTAAATGAAAATGGAAGTCAAATGGAAACTTTAGTCTCTTCCTTACATATATTGTAATTGAGGACATTGCATTTTATTTTTTTTATTTAAATACATGTTGTTTAATTTTTGTATTATCCATCCTTTCTTGACATATGTTTGTTTTACCATAAAATAGGCCACTTTACTACTTAACCTGACAGTGGACCACTTTATCTGACAATGGACTACTTTACCTGACATTGGGCCACTTAACTTGACAGTAGGCCACTTTATGTGACAGTGGACTATTTTACTTGACATTGGACCACTTGACAATGACCACTTTATCTGACAGTGGACCACTTTATCTGACAATGGACTACTTTACCTGACAGTGGGCCACTTTACTTGACATGAGACCACTTTATGTGACAGTGGACTACTTTACTTGACAATGGACCACTTGACAATGACCACTTTACCTGACAGTGGACCACTTTACCTGACAGTGGGCCACTTTACTTGACATGAGACCACTTTATGTGACAGTGGACTACTTTACTTGACAATGGACCACTTGACAATGACCACTTTACCTGACAATGGACCACTTTACCTGACAGTGGGCCACTTTACTTGACATGAGACCACTTTATGTGACAGTGGACTACTTTACTTGACAATGGACCACTTGACAATGACCACTTTATCTGACAATGGACTACTTTACCTGACAGTGGGCCACTTTACTTGACAGTAGGCCACTTTATGTGACAGTGGACTACTTTACTTGACATTGGACCACTTGACAATGACCACTTTACCTGACAATGGACCACTTTACTTGACAGTAGGCCACTTTATGTGACAGTGGACTACTTTACTTGACATTGGACCACTTGACAATGACCACTTTACCTGACAATGGACCACTTTATCTGACAATGGGCCACTTTACTTGACAGTAGGCCACTTTATGTGACAATGGACTACTTTACTTGACATTGGACCACTTGACAGTGATCACTTTACCTAACAGTGGACCACTTTATCTGACAGTTGGTCACTTTACCTGACAGTGTGTCATTTGACTGTTGCACAACAAGAAACAAGAAAACAATAAAAGAGATATCAAATGATAGATCAATGTATGATAAGCTAAAACCCTGTAAGTGCTTGTCTAAGGAACAAGATGTACATATGAATAGATAACAGTACTAAATGACACAAATTTATCTCCAATAGCCATTGATATACTGTATACAGGGTTATTTTCGCCCTAATGCACTTCAAATGGTTTCGCCTGTTTAAAATTCGCCCACTTTTATTATAAAAATAGATAAATTTACCTTTTTTAATTCACCCACTAACGATGAGGGCGAAAAGGGAGAAAATGAAACAGGGGCAAAAATTTTCCTGTATACACTTTACTTATATCCCCATGTTGATACTGCCATGATGTTGCATGTATGGTACCTCACAGGATAAAATGAGACCATTCAGTCAATCGAATGGTGGCTGAATGGTAACTGAATGGTCACTGAAATCCTTTCCAAATCCATTCAGTTACCATTCAGTGACCATTCAGTTAATTGAATGGCAGGAACCATTCACTCATATTTCAGTAACCATTCAGTGGTCATTCAGTCACCATTCAGTGGTCATTCAGTGACCATTCAGTCAAATTTCAGTGGCCATTCAGTCATCTTTCAGTGACCATTCAGTGGTCATTCAGTCACCTTTCAGTGGTCATTCAGTGACCATTCAGTCACATTTCAGTGGCCATTCAGTCATCTTTCAGTGACCATTCAGTGGTCATTCAGTCACCTTTCAGTGACCATTCAGTCACCTTTCAGTGGTCATTCAGTCATTTCAGTGACCATTCAGTCACCTTTCAGTGGTCATTCAGTCACCATTCAATCGCCTTTCAGTGTCCATTCAGTCGCCTTTCAGTGATCATTCAGTCGCCTTTCAGTGTCCAATCAGTCGCCTTTCAGTGACCATTCAGTTGCCTTTCAGTGTCCGTTCAGTCACCTTTCAGTGACCATTCAGTGTCCATTCAGTCGCCTTTCAGTGACCATTCGGTTAATGTCATATATATTTCTTATACCGGTACCTTTTAGACGATTAGTGACAATTCAGTCAACTTTTAACATTCTCTGAAGTTCTTGGCCCCGAAGTCACGGGCACCAAATTTAATCAATACTCAAACTCAAATTTAATTCCATTACTTTGACTATATAAATGTTTGTAAAACTTTGGGTTTGAGTGATTAGGAAACATTATTTTTCGTCATTCAGATATACAATTTTACATTACACGTAAGATTTTACCATAAAAATGAATGAATAGGTTGATTACAGTACTCAGAATTTAAGTTTAATTTAATTTGAGTATGTACTCAAACATTTTCTTGAAATGAGCAAGAACTTTGATAACTATTTAAAATTGTATGCCAACAATGTACAAATATGAGCATGAGTAAATTTGATGATTTCGGTCCCTGATGATTTGAAAAACAAAATAAAGCAAAATGAATTGTTTTGAAATTAATTAATTTATTTAATAATCATAAAAATAAAAGCAATTTTCAAAACCTTACCATGCACTGGATCAATGTATGGTCCAAATAAAATACATTCATTTCACAAAATCAGAGTACACATATTTTGATTTCATTTGCAAACTTTTTAAATATTGACTGATCAGTTATGAATACACACTTTAAAAGTCATCTGATCATTAACTCATGAGAGGATTTTTAAATGTGAACTTACTAAGTTATTGTCACTGACACCAATTCTTGGGTAGACTATACCCTTCTGCTCCTGTTTATTTATGGTACGTCTGAATCCTCTAATTCCTTACATACATGTTCTTTGTGATGACATTTCTGGAGTCTGAATTAGTTGGATACCCTGGAAAAATGGTATTCAATATTATTAGCACACTAATAAATGTTAACTTTAAGAAAAATGGTAACTATGTACATTACTACAATGTACCATTTCATGGAATCTAGTAAAAATGAGTATTTAAAAATTTATAAACATGTTAGGGAACCTCTTTCCAGCAGTAAACAAAGCCGAGATACGGCGCGTTAAATTAGGAGTGCAAATGAACAATATATAACGATGCAGTGTGAGATCCTAATAGTCCTCCAAACGTTGGTTTGTAAATATTTATATAAAATATAATACAACTTGCTGTCCTTAAAAAAGGATTGCAATACATGGACCTTAGGCATGTGTGTCAGACAGAAACTTAATAGATTCTAGGTTGAAATAAAAATGTGTTTAAAACATTTTTTAAATCTTGACACATGCACAGAAATCATTACAAATCTTATTGTAAAAGCTGTAATGATATGTAATGGATATAAAAAATAGTTTTAACCTCAAAATTAGATCATCCTTGTATATGATCTGAACCATAATGTTCAAATTCAACTGAGAAAAAAATCTGTTTAGACTATTATTTTTTCATACAGGGTAAAAACTATTTTATGTACATTTAATTTTTATGTAGAGTGACACATATTTGACTTATGTACGGCATAAAACCTTCAAGTGTACATTCTGAGGTAACCATTCATTCAGCATTTTTAGTGATATGTTATGTTAATGCAATTTACTAACTCAATTGAAAATCAGGTCTGGTCAACCTGACAAGTTCAGTCAAGTTCTGTCCCTATATTCTTCTATTGCGGATTTATTGTATGAATCAGCAACAAGGGTGGATATAGGAAACTTTGAAATATATATAATATTGTATGACCAGACGTTGAAATGTGCTGATAGGGAGGCTTGGTGGGTCAAGGCCTACCCCAAAATTTTCAGATTTTATAATGCATTTTGTTTTCTTGCGCATATTAACCGTCGATTTTAGAGTCAGAAGTTCGACAGATACAGAGAGAACATTCAGTAAAAACGAGTCGACTGATCGAGTGCACATTTTTTATTCCCTACTTTTTGTATAAAAGATACCAAATATTTTTCATAACAGAAAATAAGAAATAAATTCCCCAGCGGTTTTCCATACCCATTTGCATATAATTTCCGAAATGCCGTCAATTTGCCTTCGGTTGACCAGCAACACCATAAATAAACATTATAGGTAAATGCCTATATTAGGGCCTCATTCCCTGGTTCTTAAAAAAGATCATTAAAATTAGTAAATTCAGAAAGACTGGATACATTTAAAACAAATTTTATTCTACTAGAATGAATTTAAAACATTACACAGGTCTATGGACTTTTCGATTTGAGGTAACTAAATATTTATATTATTATATTTAAATATGTAGGCAATATCAAGCATACATTATTACTTAAACAAAGTTCCACTGCGTTATCTTCGTTAGTGTGGCTTTAAACAGTCAGAAATACAACCCAAACTTATCATGTGCATGAACTTTTTCTTTTTTTTTTTTTTTTTTTTTTAACACACAGCTAAACTTGTTTTGTGATCTTTTGTCTCTTTAATCATCCTATAAGTATAATACACAGGATTTATTTGAGCACCCCACATCCCATGTCACCCATCCAGGTGCTGACTGAGCTCCCTGTTGCTTAATTTCAGTGTATGGACAAACACACTAACTGTCCAGCCACAACAGCTAGCCATTTTGAACTGGACAGTTAATCTGCCATATCAATGACTGTTACACTCCTACCCAAATTTCACTTTTAAATGTGCATTGAAAGTATTTTACAGGATTATTAAAAGAGACAAAACTGAGAAAGAGGAAATAAAATGAGATAAGATGATGTTACACTTCAATTTTAGTTTGGAACAAAGTACTTCCAAAAAATGAATGTGCATGCATACTAAACCGGATTTTGTCCTGACATGTCCATATATGTACATGTATGTGCATTTAACAAGGAAATAGTATAATATTGAAACTTAAGTATATATTTCTTAGTATCCTGATAGGCTTGCTTTTTAAAACGACATACACCTCAGCTAGAAAACAATTTGTTTCCGCTCGTTTCAATAAGTTTAATAACATTGCAACTTTATTTTACTTGTTTACCTGTTAAATGCACATTAATATTTTCCTGTTAAATGCACTATCATAAAACCTCATCAGGATGTCCATATATGTACATGTATGTGCATTTAACAAGGAAATAGTATAATATTGAAACTTAAGTATATATTTCTTAGTATCCTGATAGGCTTGCTTTTTAAAACGGCATACACCTCAGCTAGAAAACAATTTGTTTCGGCTCGTTTCAATAAGTTTAATAACATTGCAACTTTATTTTACTTGTTTACCTGTTAAATGCACATTAATATTTTCCTGTTAAATGCACTATCATAAAACCTCATCAGGATATTTCCGGACAATGTCAGGACAAAATCCAGTCTTTATTATGTCCTGTGTATGTGCAAACTAACTTTTCCCCCATAGAATCCATTTTCAACTCGCTTATACATTCTCTCTCTCTCTTTTTTGCTCTCTCTCTCTCTTTCTCTCTCTCTCTCTCTCAAAACAAAGCCATAACAAATTGAATCTCAGGTGTACGTACTATTTTAATCAGAGAGAGAGAGCGAGAGAGAATGAGAATTTATTTGTTTCAGTATCAAATTCCTCTATCTCATAAGTGTTTTGATAGTCAATTTTGAATACCTCTTACACTGAACAAGATTTAATTTTTTTTTTATTTCTGAAAACATTTATAGTATTTAAAATAAGACAAAGTGCTGCGTTATAATAGAGTGCCTCTTCATTTTGAATTGAAAAAAAGATATGTAGCTGTATTCCCTGAACACAACCTGCTGTACATCTTTGGTTTTCAAAAGATTAGGGTACAGTTATCTATTGGTATACGAACAGTAATGAGATAGCTATCGGACATACATTGATACATTTATTGAAAGCCTGTTCCATGATATTTCAGTATTTCGAATTCAGAAAATCGACTGAACAAAATAGGTCAAACTTGATTAAGTACCATGTATTGTATTTTGTCCATTCATCCGGGGGGAGGGGGGGAGGAGAGAGAGAGAAGAGAGAGAGCGTTATAATCGAATATATATATAGAAAATATATACAATTGTATTCATGTTTAAATTGAAATTGTAATTGATCATAATACCAGTGTTGATAAGGATGCCGAGTACATCCTGGATACATAAATAGTGTCATAGGAAGCGAATAAAGAGTGTGTGGAAGCAAAACTTTCTGGTACAATTACATTTTAAACATTACATTTTTGCTTATGCATTGTTAATATAATAATTTTGTTATATTTTGTGAAAAAATGTAGGATCAAGATTAATTGTTTGTTTATGCAAACATTTATAGCTTTTAAAAGTAAGAAAAATTGCCACGTAGGTTTAGAGTATAACTTCATTTTGTAGATTTATTTAACACGCCCCTCAATCCAAGAGCCCTGCTGTTTTTGGTTATCAAAGGATTTTGATACAATTGTGTGCTGGTGTCGGAGCAGTAGCGATATAGGATCTACGGTAATACCAATCTGATTTGAATAAAACATACCTGTACTGATAGTCCCTTTCACGATATTTCAGTTTTCAAATTCAGGAATTTGACATTAAAAAAGGGATCTCATTTGATTTAAGTCATAAATGATGAATTTTCCCCTTTAGAGATTCAGTTTGTTATAGCTTTGGGGAGAGAGAGAGAGAGAGAGAGAGAGATTGAGAGAGAGATAGAGGGAGAGAGAGAGAGATTGAGAGAGAGATTGAGAGAGAGATAGAGAGAGAAATAGAGAGAGAGAGAGAGATAGAGAGAGAGATTGAGAGATAGAGAGAGAGATAGAGATAGAGAGAGAGATAAAGAGAGATTGAGAGAGAGAGAGAGATTGAGAGAGAGAGAGAGAGATTGAGAGAGAGAGATAGAGAGAGAGAGAGAGAGAGAGAGGGAGAGAGAGAGAGAGAGTAAAACAATTTATATCTACTAGTTATCCAGCTTTAACTTTGTATATACCACATCCAGTAAAAAATATGTATTCTAAATCTAATACTCTAATAAATTATTAAATATATTCATACACAGAATATGTGAAGAGACAAAAACTAAAATTTACTCATGTAACAAATGTGTATCTTGTTGTCTTGTGAATTAACTGTTTCAAAATGTAGTGATAAATGTCTCTTCGTCTGTCTGTCTGCCTGTCTCTCCACACCTATGGTACACAATGTATTAATTGTTGAAACAGATGTAAGTATTATTGTTCATTACCAATACAGGTAACCTAGTTGATTCACTTGTCAATCACCGAAAAGATTCAATTAGTTTGAATAAGTGTACTCTGTGTGTCACCTGTGTTATTCAGGCAAGTGAGAAAATACAGCAGGCATGATATAGAAACATTATATATATATATAATTTCCAATTATGATTGGACGGTGATATGGCACACTTGCGTTGAATGTGAAACTAGGGACGTCCGTTGTCATACTAAATTAAAATTTAAATTCGCTAAATGATAATAATATGTGAGATATTTATTGAATCACTGAGCGGTGTCTGAATCACCACTGAAAGGCGACTGAATGGTCACTGAGAGGCGACTGAATGAACACTGAAAAGCGACTAAATGGTCACTGAAATATGACTGAGTGGTCACTGAAGGCTACTGAATGGCCACTGAAACGTGACTGAATGGTCACAAGCCGGCCTGGCTCAGTCAGTAGTGCACTCGACTCTGGATTGTGAGGTCGTGAGTTCCAGTCCCGCCAGCGGCAGGTTGGTTTCCTGTCCTTCGGATGAGACAGTAAAAACTGGAGGTCCCATGTCACAGTAGGTGTTGGCATGTTAAAGAACCCTCACTGATCAATGGCTGTAAGTGCCGAGCATAGGCCAAATTTGGAGCCCTTCATCGGCATTTGGTGACGTCTCCATATGAGTGAAATATTCTTGAGTGAGACGTTAAACAACAATAAAACAGAAAATCCTGAATGGTCACTGAAATATGACTGAATGTCCACTGAAAGGTGACTGACTGGCCACTGAAACGTGACTAAATGGCCACTGAAACATGACTGAATGGTAATTGAAATATGACTGACTGTCCGCTGATCTCTGACTAAATGGTCATTGAAAGACGACTGAATGGCCACTGAAAGGTGACTAGATGACCACCGAATGTTGACTGAATAGTCACTGAAATATGACTGAATGATCACTGAAAGATCACTGAATGGTGACTGAAAGGTTCCTGCCATTCAGTGAACTGATTGGTCACTGAAAGGTACCTTTCAGTTAAAATTGAAAGGTCTGATTTCTTCCTGTGCCTGTTATATTGAGATGTATTGATTACAGACACCAGGTAATCACATCTAAAGAGGTTACTTATGTTTACACTGTAGCATATAGATCCCTATATTAGATAAAATGTAATCATAGAAATAGGTAAGCCAAAGGTGTGAGATATAGATCTTAATTCTAAATACATTTCATACTGGCAAAATTATCTTAAAAATTGCTTGTTTTGGGGATTTCATAAAATTCTGTTGACTATTTTTTCATCATATAAAATATTTCAAAATGCTGAAAAAGGACATAGAATTATTTTTAAAATGGCATAACCAGTTATATAATTACATCACATGATGATAAACTTAAAAATAAAAATGGCATTTTTGGGCTATCCAGTTTGTATTTGTAAGTAGGCTTCTCATTTAAAGTGATATGAGCTGTCGTAGGTGATGCATGTGTATAATTGCAACAATCTTGCCAAACTTAACAGGTAATATCAGTTATTATTTGTCTGCCATTACTTTCAGCATTAACTTGCAGTAAATTTTTACAAAGATCAGTGTCCAATAAACATGCGCTATTTGCAATTAGTATACATTCTATTCTTATTACCCTTTGCGTTTATTTTCGTACATCATCATTTCTTACCTAAATCAGGCAGTTGGTCTTTTTTGTCATTTCAAAACATTTGTCTCAGAAATTGTCCACATTGTATATCAGGTGATCTTGACCCATTTTTAGTTCACCTGGCCTAAATTGCCAAGTGACCTATTGCTATAGCCAAAGTTCCGGAGTCCATCGTCGACGTCCGGCGTCCGTCTTCATCCATCTGTTAACTTTTGCATTTAAACATGTTCTTAAGAACCAGTGGGCCAATTTTAACTAAACACTTGTCATATAGCACCCCCATGTGAAGCCGCATAAAGTTTGCGAATGAAAAAGACATGGGACCAATAGGGGCCCTAAAAGGACCAAAACTTGGTACATCTTTAAAAATCTTCTTCTCATGAACCAATGATCAGATGAGTTTCAAATTTTGTATGCATGATTGTTAAGTCAATATCTACAAAGTTTATGAACAAAAATGAAATCTGTGATAAATGAGCCACTAGGGGGTGCTTCAGTAACACAGGGTATATTTGTATAACAAATTGTTTAATGATTAAAAACTGATTGACTTTTTGTATACAAAGATATATAAGAAAGTTGTTAGGAAATATCTGAGGATCATTTTGACAAAATTTCAAGGTCATGGGGTCAAAGGTTAAGGTCACAGGAACCTAAGTAAATGGAAAATATATGTTTTTTTTGTAAAAATTTTAACATATTTTACTACTTCTCCAGAACCATTGGACCAAACATGGCTGCCATGGCTAAATATAGAACGAATGAGTCAGCAGATATTTTTTATTTAATACATGTATCTCCAAAATTATTAAAGCTAGAGAAAAAACTGTTACCTTAAAATAAGCAGCTTGCAAAAATCTACAAATATTTCATGTTGGTGGAAATTGTTATTTCCCCTTTAAGTGGAATTTTCGTGTTTTTGGATGTTTTTTGACATTATCTTGAAAAGTAAAATAGATAGAGAGAAAGTGAAAGAAGCACAAATGTTCAGCATGCAAAGATCTACAAAAAGTCAATAGGGTCAAAATTGTCAGGTTGTCCCTTATGGGATTTATTTTCCCTTTTAGTGGATTTTTCATGTTTTGGGGTGTTTTTTGGACATTATCTTGAAAAGTATAACAGATAGAGAGAAAGCGAAAAGGCAAAAATGTTCAGCACGCAAAGATCTACAAAAAAGTCAAATAGGGCTGAAATTTTCAGGTCGACCCTTATGGGAGTTATTCTCCTTTAGGTGGATTTTTCATGTTTTTTGACAGTTTTGTCCTATTGTCTTGAAAAGTATAATAGATAGAGAGAAAGAGAAAGAAGCAAAAATATTCAGTATGCAAAGATTTATGAAAAAGTAACATGAATTAAAATGTCAGGTTAACCCTTATGAGGGTGATTCTTGTGAAAGTTAGTTCCCCTTTTAAATGGATTTCGCATGTTTTCTACCGTTGTTGCAAATTATCTTGAAAGATCTATAAAAATTTTGGCAAGGCAAGTCTACCCTTATGCAAGTTCATTCTCCATTTCAATGAATTTTTCAGTTACTTGTCAGTAAAATACATTTCACTCAGGTGATTGCTAAGGTCCAGTGAGCCTACTGTTTTTCATATTTATTAGCCATTTTATCTTTCACACATTAGCAATCGGGGTAACATTAAAGATCAGAAAAATTTCTTTTAGTGAACTGATATATTTATTCATATATTCATCTGATTTTCTTCAGGTATTCAAAACAGCGATGAAAAGCATATATTTTACATAATACATGCACAACGTCCTGTATTTTAGAAGTAAATATAAAACACATAAAATCGGTCAACTTTAACATGGTCCGATCACATAAAGGACCGAGATCCCTTGACTGAATTACAAAGTACATTTGATATGGCGAAATAGTTTATCGGAAAGGTCATTGCATATGGAAATACAGAGTGATTTTTAAGGTACAGGAAAACTTAAATTCTAATAAAACAAATAACTTCAAAAAGACGATCTTTTACATTATTTCACATGTTTGATAATGTATATGAACACACATTTTACCATATTATGGACTATATGTCAGGGGACAAAAATAATCATTGTGACAGATTTTATTTTCCCAAAATTTGAGTGTGTAAAATTAAAATTTGCCCCACCCCCATTTGTTTTTGGTAATTATTTGACAGGTTTAAACAGGACTGTTTAGAACATGCAGGGTTTAGCTGTGATGCATCATAATATGTAATAAACATGCCCCTTTTAATCCCCTCCACACATGTTTATGTAGTGATAACACAGTTGATACATACACAGTTACAATATTTCATATCCAATGATAATAAAGACCAAGTTATTTCTAAAAACAACAAAGACTGTATACCATTAGATCTAAACTGGATATTTTATGGTCATTGTAGTCAAAGACGTTGTCAGTACTGCTTATTGATGGTCAGTTATTTTGACTTGGTAGATAAAAATGTCTGTCTGGTTGGTGTAGCTAGACTACTCTTTTGATCAGGTAATTTTGTATTATGTGTATTTGTCTAGGCCATTTGCTTTGACCAGGTAAACAAAATGTTAGTGTCAGCTTGCTTAGAGTACAGACATGTATTGAATACTGTCATCAAATCTTAAACCAAATACATGTCATATGAACCTGTCTCATTAGCAATATATTGATTGTAATTGATTAAGAATAATTAAAAAGGTTAACATTTGCTATTTGGCATACAAAACAACAATATAGGCCATGCATGAATTTTTAAAAACATTTTCATTTTTGTAACAAATGTCATTATAATTAGTTGATAGGAACAAAACCCTAGTGAAATACTTCTTTAGGAGAATACATAAAAGTAATCATCATTATTGTATTACAAGCAGTCAGTGTTTCCAAGGTAATTAGTGGAAAAACAATAGCCTTCAGTCACACACACACACACACACACACACAGACACACACACACAGACACACACACACACACACACACACACACACACACACACACACACACACACACACACACACACACACACACACACACACACACACACACACACACATGTGTGTGTGTACATACACACACATATACTCACATGTGTACATATACTCATACAAACTCAGTCTTACTTATTCACACACTCACACATGTACACACACATACACACATCATCTGTTCCTGCTTTGATATTAGGGTCACACAATGAAGAATGAAGTCTTGTGTAATCAAGTGAATTGATTTAAGGGATATTGCCATAAAATCATTTATGAATTAAAAAATCAGGCTTTTGGAGTGAAAAATGTTTGTGAGTTACCAAGCAACTACATGTGATTATTGCATCTAATCTATACTGGATTAAGTACATAAACTTCAAAATGATTCATTATCAGTAAGTTACTGGAGATAAAAAAGTGCAGAGTTGTGATGTTCATCTCTGATTTAATTTGTCATTTAGTGTTTTTATGTAGCGTGATGTATTTACTGGTTTAAATTTCTTATCACAAATTGGATCACCTTGTCATGTGGTTTTAAGTAGTGTGACATTAGTGACGTATATACTTCCTTAAATTGCATACTCTTTTTTACTGCACCATGCCTGAAGGGTCAAGTGAGTTATTAGCTCAACAGGCCTAAAGGGTCAAGTGAGTTTTTTAATGATCTAATGTCCATTGTTGTCATCAGTCTGTTAACTCTTCCATTTAGACAACTTCTTCTCAAGAACCACAGGCCAGATCTCAATCATATTTGTCAGGAAGCTTGATCCTAGGAAAGGGCTTTGAGTTTGCAAACAAGAAGGGGCTTATATCCACAGGGGTTCGAAAAGTGCCAAAGCCTAGCACATCTTTAAAAATCTTCTTCTGATGAACCAATGATCAAATTTCTTTCAAATTTAGTATAGTAGGGGCCTACATTATTTTTAAGTCAAAATCTACAAAGTTGTCAATGAAATGGAAATCTACTCACAGATGAGCCTTAAACTAACCCTTCAAATAACATATGAGATATGTTTATACATATAACATATAGGGTATGGTTATACAAATAACATATAGGGTATGGTTATATAAATAACATATAGGGTATGGTTATACAAATAACATATAGGATATGGTTATATGAATAACATATAGGGTATGGTTATACAAATAACATATAGGGTATGGTTATATAAATAACATATAGGGTATGGTTATACATATAACATATAGGGTATGGTTATACATATAACATAGGGTATGGTTATATAAATAACATATAGTGTATGGTTATACATATAACATATAGGGTATGGTTATACATATAACATATAGGGTATGGTTATACAAATAACATATAGGGTATGGTTATACATATAACATATAGGGTATGGTTATACATATAACATATAGGGTATGGTTATACAAATAACATATAGGGTATGGTTATACAAATAACATATAGGGTATGGTTATACAAATAACATAGAGGGTATGGTTATACAAATAACATATAGGGTATGGTTATACATATAACATATAGGGTATGGTTATACAAATAACATATAGGATATGGTTATACAAATAACATATAGGGTATGGTTATACAAATAACATATAGGGTATGGTTATACAAATAACATATAGGGTATGGTTATACAAATAACATATAAGATATGTTTATACATATAACATATAGGGTATGGTTATACAAATAACATATAGGGTATGGTTATACAAATAACATATAGGGTATGGTTATACAAATAACATAGGGTATGGTTATACAAATAACATATAGGGTATGGTTATATAAACAACATATAGGATATGGTTATACATATAACATATAGGGTATGGTTATACAAATAACATATAGGGTATGGTTATACAAATAACATATAGGGTATGGTTATACATATAACATATAGGGTATGGTTATACAAATAACATATAGGTTATGGTTATACAAATAACATATAGGGTATGGTTATACAAATAACATATAGGGTATGGTTATACAAATAACATATAGGGTATGGTTATATAAATAACATATAGTGTATGGTTATACATATAACATATAGGGTATGGTTATACAAATAACATATAATGTATGGTTATACAAATAACATATAGGGTATGATTATAAACATAACATATAGTGTATGGTTATTATTAATTCAAAACTAATTGATGTTTGTTAATTGTTTTACAGAGATATATGAGTAAGTTGTAAGGAATTATCTTATGATCAGTATCACAGTGACAAATTTTCAAGGTCATGGTGTCAAAGGTCAAGGTCATAGACACCCAATTCCACTGAAAATATCAGGTTTTTTGGTCAGCGTATACGGTACCATTCTTTATATTTTACCAAGAACCAATATGTTAATTTCAACCAAACCTTGTAGGAAAGATTCCCATGTTCACCGGTATCAAGTTTGTGAAGGAAAAGGGCGTTCCAAAGGGGCTGAACAAGGGTTAAAACTTAGCACATTAAAAAATCTTCTAATGAACCAACAGTCAGATTTCTTTCAAATTACATGTAGATATACATGACTTTAAGTCAATATCTATGGATGGAAATTGAAATATTGTCATAACTGAGCCTTTACTTCAAATGACATAGGGTATGGTTTTATACAAATACTCAAAGCTGATTGACCTTTTTAACACAAAGATATATGAGAAAGTTTTAAAGTGATATGAGCTGTTGTAGGTGAAAAATTTTACATGCTCATTTTATTTAATATTTTATCTCATATATATTCTAAAGAGACAATCTGGTAATTAGAATAACAAATGCATGTGTAAAATTGCAACAATCTTGCCAAACGTAACCCATAATATCAGTTATTTTTTGTCTGCCATACTTTGAGCATTGCAAATTAACTTTTGGAGGTCCCGTGTCACAGTAGGTGTTGGCATGTTAAAGAACCCTCACTGCTCAATGGCCGAAAGCCCTTCACCGGCATTTGGTGACGTCTCCATATGAGTGAAATATTCTTGAGCTGGACATTAAACAACAATAAAACAAACGAAGATTATCGAGTGTCCAATAAACAAGTGCTATTTGCAGATAATATACATTCTAATATTATTACCCTTTGCGTTTATTTTCGTACATCATCATTTCATACCTTAATCAGGCAAAGTTTGCCTTTTTCGTCATTTCAAAACATTCGTTTCTGAAATTGTCCATGTGCAGGGTATATCAGGTGATCTCGACCCATTTTTAGCTCACCTGGCCTGAATTGCCAAGTGACCTATTGCTATAGCCAAAGATCCGGAGTGCATCGTCGACATCCGGCGTCCATCGTCACCAGGTATATTGGATGATTTCGACCCATTTTTAACTCGTCCCATCACATTCTCGGCTTTTTTATTCTTAACACTGCCCAACTCCACCAGACATGGCGGCATGATTGTAAAACATGAGGTACGCATACTTTTCACAGTTATATTGTTTTGATTTGTCAATGTCGGCATTCAGGGTAACATTAAAGGCCCATGATCGGCTAATATTGAACTACATGATATATCGTAAAAAGTTATCCGATTCACACATTATACAATTTAAAGACATATTGATGAAAACTAGTGCACACATACTCTGCAGTTAATCAGAAAACGATAAAAACAACATTATACAAACACCCCTAATTAGCCATCACACTTGTACCATTCACTGCTGTTACATTGATACAGAAAGCATGTCAAACACAGAAACATAGAAAAACTACCGTTTTTTTAAACCAAAATCAAATTGCCAAATGCTCAAAAATTGTAACGACCCCTTTACTTTATATCCATATAACCTGGTGAGATGTAGTCTTGTGAACCATTTCTTGACCCGGACACGTTCAAATTTTAGGTAATAAAGAAAAGCAACATTAAATTTACAATGACAAGAATAATCATTCTTTCTTGTTTTCCTACCTAGGGGTATCCAGTGGGGGATATAAAGTTTTTTTTTTACATAAAATTTGCCCTCACCAAAAATTTAGTAGAATCATCCGCAAGATAATCAAAAGGTTAATCTGCCTATCATGTTTTGTGAAGTGGGCAATACCACTGTTAGTGAAGTACTTCTGAAGAAAATTCATTTCCACAGATAGTTGTATGTCAATTCAATACCAAATGGCATTATGGTATTTACCTTGTTGGTAAATACATATATACCTTCATAACTAATTCTACAATCAAACAAGCGATGGGCATGAATGAGTTAATTGATGGGCATGGATCAGCTAAAACATGGATAGGAGTCAACCAATTCACTTAGGTACGAGTTGTGATGGATACGAGATGACAATAACTTATATGTTGAACTTATTCGTCTGAGGTTGCCTTAAATATTACGCAACTCCATTTGTATTTATTGTCGTTAGGAGTAAAAATCAATTATTAATCTTCAATCTCAGATTACTAGAAAATAGAGAATCACTCAGAAGCAAATCAATGGGAAGACAATAACTTTATATAAACATTTTGCAAAGTATATTACCAATTTAAAACAAAACTAACAACCTTACTGAGCATAAATCGCCAGTCAAGGGCTTTGATATATTTATTCACATATTCATCTGATTTTCTTCAGGTACCGGTATTTAAAATAGCGTTGAAAAGCATATATTTTACATAATACGTGCACTTTCCAATAAAAATCACATTCTGTATTTTAAAAGTAAATATAAAACACATAAAAATTGGCCGACTTTAACATAGTCCGAGCACACAATGGACTGAGATCCTGTGACAGAATTACCAAGTACATTTGATATGGCGAAAGAGTTTATCTGAAAGGTCATTGCATACGGAAATACAGCTTGATTTTTTAAGGCACGGGAAAATTTAAATTCTAATAAAACAAATAACTTCAAAAAGAAGATCTTTTACAATGTTTCATGTGCTTGATTATCTTTTTCTATAAAAGTGGGAAAATGTACTTAAATTTTGTTAGAAATTAGGCTTAATTTGCTAGGGCCTTTAAAATCCATGTCATAGATTTTAGGTTATTTCTTATTCTGCAGACAGTATGGTAATAATCTCACTTGATTTCGTCTGGAATTTTCCCTTTGTTATTTCATAAAATATCTGCCATTTTCTCCTTTTTGTCGACAATCTTAAATCATCATTCCAAAGTTCTGATTTGTTGAATATAATATTCCTGAATCTCACAAAATTTCTGCATTTGTTCTCATAAGCTAAAATGGCTAATCATAAGAATGATACTGCAAAGATATTTATACTAGATATTTGATAAAAAAATCGATAGTACCATAAGTACAATAGAAACACCCATCAGGTTTTGTTAGTAGGGTCTGATAAATTAAATGTACAGGATGGTACAAATAGGTAAATTTTCCATCAAGTTGTAAGCCCTCAACATGTTCCTCAATTTATACTCTATATGTCTATTTGTTGAAAAAAATGCAGGTGTTTTTTCTAAAGTGTGGTAGCAATATTTCCATAGTAAAAACATAAGAAAAGTGTTTTGTCTGACGCATATTGAAATTATTCAAACAGGATGAAAAATTATTTATTCTTTTGTAGTTTGAATACTTTTCTTATGCTAACATGAAATGATTGATTTGAATGAAGTAGTAATATGTCAATAAAGTGCATAAAGTTTCTGACCTGATCTAGTTTATTTTTAAGTATAGACATAGTACAATGAATAAAAGGTAGAAATAGTGTCTCTATAATGGTAAAAAGATCTTTTTTATTCATATGAATGAAATTATGAATTTGTATTATGAAGAAGATAATATAAAACATGTTATCTTATAGAAAGATAAAATATTAGTCCATAAGATAGATCAGAACCAAATAGTATATTTCTTGTTTCAATTTTAGGTGAGATGAGGTAATAATTTTAAGTTACTTATGAAAAAAAATAGGTCAATACCATATGATATATCAAAATGAATAAAAAAATAAGGGTCGGGAAACCTGTCTAGAAAGGTCACCACATATACCTTTTTACGAGGTAACATAGTCAGATTGTCTAGTTATGAGTCTGATTGAAAATGGCGGACTGCCTAAAAAATGCAATTTACATTTTCTTAATTGTCAAACTCTTGAATATAGTGAATCCTACAAACCATTTTTCATTGGATCATGAATGACAACTTCAATACATTGATATTTGATGCAAGACTTACCCTTATAAGATTCATTAGGGGGTCTAAATTTGGTGATCTTTGATTTTTTTTATTGAAATGTATGCTGTCAACTGATAGACATACAGGTGGTCTCATAAATGATAAGACAAGTGATCTTTCAAGAGAGCTGCTCTCAAGACCGATGGTCTCTGAGGATAGATGATGATCTCTGAGGACAAATGACCTCTCAAGACAGATGATCTCTAAAGACATAATGATCTCACAAGGCAGGTGGTATCTCAAGATATGATATCATGGAACAGGTGGTCTCTCAAGATATGTTAATATATATCACAAGACAAGTTGTCTCTCAAAAAACAAATGATGATATCTCAGTACAGACAATCTCTAAAGATAGATGATCTCACCAGACAGGTGATCTCTCAGGACATGATGACCTCAGAAGAGAAAAGATGATAATATCTAAATACAGAAAATCCCTCAAGGTAGATGATCTCACCAGACATGATCTCTCAAGACGTGATGATCTTATAATACAGGTGATCTCATAAGACACGATGATTTCACCAGACATGATCTCTCAAGACATGAGACCACTTTGTCTATGGATTTAGATGTCAGGAAAAGCCCATTCCAGAAGTGCAGGAACTACTTTATCATATTTTTGGTGAACTCTTCAGACAGGTGATCTCACAAGGTGATCTCACAAGACAAATGATCTGATATCTTAAGACAAGTGATCCCTTAAGATCTCACAAGATAGGTGATCTCTTAAGACATGATGATCTCTCAAACCAGGTGATTTCTCAAGACAGTAGTTTCTCAAAATAGGTTATATATTCAAAGGATTATTTTTAGTGGGTTCCTCCTTGATATTGGGAGCTAGTCAACTCATACCCACATTAACTTGTACCCATGTTTGGCTGACTTGTACCAAAAATAATTGGCTTAGTTTAAAGTGATTTGAGCTGTTATAGGTGAAAAATTTTACATGCTCATTCTATGTGATATTCTGTCTCATATATATTTAAAGAGACCATCCGGTGGTTATATTAACAAATGCATGTGTAAAATTGCAAAAGTCTTGCCAAATGTAACCCGTAATATCATTTCCTTTTTATCCTCCATACTTTGAGCATTGCAAATTAACTTTCGGTAATTCTTTACGAAAATTACCGAGTGACCAATAAACATGTGCTGTTTACAGTTGATATACATTATGTTCTTATTACCCTTTGCGTTTATTTTTGTACTTCATCATTTCATACCTTAATCAGGCAAAGTTTTGTCTTTTTTGTCGTTTCAAAACATTCGTTTCTGAAATTGTCCACGTGCCGGGTATATCGGGTGATCTCGACCCATTTTTAACTCATACCATCACATTCTCAGCTTTATCATTCTTGACACATATGATTATTAACTGTCCAACTCCACCGGACATGGCGGCATGATTGTAAAACATGAATTACACACACTTTTCACAGTTATATTGTTTCGCTTTTGCTAATGTCAGCATTCAGGGTAACATTAAATATCAGGCAAATTTCTTTTAGTGACCTGATATATTTATTCATATATTCATCTGATTTTCTTCAGGTATTTTAAATAGCGTTGGAAAGCATATATTTTACATATATACATGCACTTTCCAAAATTATGCCCACTATTTTAAAAATAGATATAAAACACATAAAAATCGGCCAACTTTAACATCATGTTCTGTATTTTAAAAGTAAGTATAAAACGCATAAAAATTGGCTGACTTTAACATAGTAACATAGTAATGAACCGAGATCCCGTGACAGACATTTGATATGGCAAAAGAGTTTATCTGAATGGTCTTTTTATACGGAAGTACAGCTTGATTTTTTTAAGGTACGGGAAAACTTAAATTCAAATAAAACAAATTACTTTGAAAAGATAATCTTTTACAAAGTTTTACGTGTTCGATAATGTGAACACACATTTCATCATAATCTAAACTTTTTTGTCAGGGGACAAAAATAATTATTGTGACAGCTTATATCACGAATGCTGGACAACTCGCCCCCAAGACAACTCGCCCCCAAGACAACTCGCCACCTTTTCAGGACAACTCACCCCCAGGTTAAGACAACTCGCCCCCAGGTTAAGACAACTCGCCCCCAGCTTTAAGAAAGCAAACTGGGGGCAATATTTTTTAAATAAATGTATATATTTTTTATTTAATATATATATTTATATATTATTTCGATATTTATTTTTAGTCATTTCTTCCTTATATAGGGACTATGTCAAATTATTTAATTTGTTTCCAACGCAAGCTTTCTTGAATTCTTCATCACTTTTAAGTTGCTTTGGAGCTTGGATACGCCAACTATAAACACGTAATTTTCAGGGCTTGCTTGTCCTAATTAATCATCACTTTGAAGTTCCAATTTTTTTATTAACGAAATACACGTAATTTTCGGGGCTTGCATGTCCTAATTAATCATTACTTTGAAGTTAGTTTCAAATTATACTTGTGAGCTTGGGTATTTCATTAAAATTCTGTGTGATAATTAGATTGTTCAACTCTTAGAACATTGTACTTGATTTACCCAGACATATTCTACAAATATAAATTTTAAAACAATATGATGAATCAAAATGCATTTATTTGCTCTATTTCACAAGAAAAAAAAATAAGGAAATTTATACCTACACCGTGGTTACTTTATATATATTATTAAGTGAAAAAAAAAAAAAACAACATACACAATCGTAAATATTAATTAAATTTTATTTATAATACATATGAAATTTTAAATTTGCATTTAAAATATATTTTATTGAATAAAATATGTCATTTTTCCTTGCAATACACAAGAAAAAACAATGGGGGCGAGTTGTCTCTACAATGGGGGCGAGCTGTCTTGAATGGGGGGCGAGTTGTCCTAAATTGGGGGCGAGTTGTCTTTACAGGTTGGGGGCGAGTTGTCTTGGGGGCGAGTTGTCCTGATTCCTATATCACTGTTATATGGACACATTTTAGAATAAATTACTTTTGATTATAAAACCTTTATTGTCAAAATGATAGAATTATCCATTGAATTCAGTGAAATGTATATAAACTTCCTTGTTAAGATTTATATCTTGGAATTTTAATTTTTAGTTTAGCAGAAATTACGTGATTCATCTGTTATAGGTAATCATAATGAAATTTGTGAACCAATGAATACAGTGCAGGATAATGTGATTTCTATCTAGATTACATTAATGTTTCGTACATCCAAGCACATATTTCAAATTGGTGAACTAATGGATACGGTGCAGGATGACGTGATATCTAAATAAGATTACAATAATGTCACATACATCCTTGTACACATTCCAACAGAAAAATCATTTCTTTGTTCCTGTAAACTCAATTATCTGTTTAGTGTCCATCTGAGTGTTGAAAATAAAAAGTGTCGATAACATTTTATCAGACAAAATCTTTGGAAGTTAGTACAACCTTCATTAGTTACAGTTTGAAGGGCATGATTGTTAATATCAAAATCATAATACACCTGTCAATTTTGACCATTCAGAAAACATCTTTCTTTAAAGAGAATTTATCAATTACACCTGTCAGTGCTAAAATTCAGAATACACCTGTCAGAGTTAACAATTCAGAATACACTTCTCACAGTTAACAAATCACAATACACCTGTCACAGTTAACAATACACTTGTCACAGTTAACAAATTACAATATATCTGTCACAGTTAACAATTCACAATACACCTGTCACAAATACACTTGTCGCAGTAAACAATTCACAATGCACCTGTCACAGTTAATAATTCAGAATTCACCTGTCATTATTAACAGTCAGAATACACCAGTCAGTGTTAACAATTCAGAATACACCAGTCAGTGTTAACAATCAGAATACACCAGTGTTAACAATCAGAATACACCAGTCAATGTAAATAATCAGAGTATTCTTGTCAGTGTTAACAATCAGAGTATACCTGTCAGTATTAACAATGCAGAATACACCAGTCAGTGTTAACAATCAGAATACTCCTGTCATTATTAACAATTCAGTATACAGATGTCAGTACTAACAATTCAGAATACACCAGTCAGTGTTAACAATCAGAATATACCTGTCAGTGTTAACATTTCAGTATACACCTGTCACTGTTAATAATTCAAAATACATCTGTCAGTATTAATTATTCAGTATACACCTGTCATTATTAATATTTCAGTATACACCTGTCATTATGAACAATTCAGCATACACCTGCCAGTATTAACAATTCAGAGTACAACTGTCAGTATTAACAATTCAGTATACACCTGTCAGTATTAATAATCAGAATACACCTGTCAGTGTTAATATTTCGGTATACATCTGTCATAATGAACAATTCAGCATACACCTGCCAGTATTAACAATTCAGAGTACACCTGTCAGTATTAACAATTCAGAGTACACCTGTCAGTATTAACAATTCAGTATACACCTGTCATTATGAACAATTCAGAGTACACCTGTCAGTATTAACAATTCAGAGTACACCTGTCAGTATTAACAATTCAGTATACACCTGTCATTATGAACAATTCAGCATACACCTGCCAGTATTAACAATTCAGAGTACATCTGTCAGTATTAACAATTCAGTATACACCTGTCAGTATGAACAATTCAGTATACACCTGTCAGTATTAACAATTAAATACACCTGTCAGTGTTAATATTTCAGTATACACCTGTTATTGTGAACAATTCAGCATACACCTACCAGTATTAACAATTCAGAGTACACCTGTCAGTATTAACAATCAGAATAAACCTGTCATTATTAACAATTCAGAATACACCTGTCAGTGTTAACATTTCAGTATACACCTGTCATTGTGAACAATTCAGCATACATCTGTCAGCATTAATAATTCAGTATACACCTGTCAGTATTAACAATCAGAATACACCTGTCATTATTAACAATTCAGAATATACCTGTCAGTATTAAGAATTCAGAATACATCTGTCATTGTGAATAATTCAGAATACATCTGTCATTGTGAACAATTCAGAATACACCTGCAAGTGTTAATAATTCAGAATATATTTGTCAATGTTAATATTTCAGAATACACCCGTCATATAGAATTTGTGAAAATATACCTATAGGTATGAATAATGTCAGAATACATCCGTCAGTAGTAGAATTTATCAGAATACACCTGTCAATCTTATCAATTCAGAAAACACATCATATTTTGTACAATTGAACAAAACACACCTGACAATGTTAATAAATCAGAGAACATCTGCCATTATATACCTAGAGGTATCATGAATTATCAGAATATGTATATCATTGATTGAGTATTTTATCAGAATACACCTGTCAGTGTTAATAATTCAGAATATATACATGCCATTATACCATGATATCATAATACACCTGTCAGGAAAGCAATTTATCAGAATACACTTATCTGCCTTCACAATTCAGAATACACATGTTATTATATACAATTTATCAGAAAACACCTGTCATGAAAGTAATTTATCAAAATAAACCTGTCGGTGTTAACAATTGATCAGAATACACCTGTCAGTGTTAACAATTGATCAGAATACACCTGTCAGTGTTAACAATTGATCAGAATACACCTGTCAGTGTTAACAATTGATCTGAATATATCTGTCATTGTTAACAATTGATCAGAATATACCTGTCATTGTTAAAAATATATCAGAATATACCTGTCAGTGTTAACAATTGATCAGAATACACCTGTCATTGTTAACAATTGATCAGAATATACCTGTCAGTGTTAACAATTGATCAGAATATATCTGTCATTGTTAAAAATATATCAGAATATACCTGTCAGTGTTAACAATTGATCATAATATACCTGTCAGTGTTAACAATTGATCAGAATATACATGTCAGTGTTAACAATTGATCAGAATATACCTGTCAGTGTTAACAATTTATCAGAATATACCTGTCTGTGTTAACAATTGATCAGAATATACCTGTCAGTGTTAACAATTGATCAGAATATACCTGTCAGTGTTAACAATTGATCAGAATATACCTGTCAGTGTTAACAATTGATCAGAATATACCTGTCATTGTTAAAAATATATCAGAATATACCTGTCAGTGTTAACAATTGATCATAATATACCTGGCATTGTTAAAAATATATCAGAATATACCTGTCAGTGTTAACAATTGATCAGAATATACCTGTCATTGTTAACAATTGATCAGAATATACCTGTCAGTGTTAACAATTTACCTGAATACACCTGTCAGCATCATTACCATTAATATCATTTTGTTGAAAGTCAAATTTGAACCACACATTGGGCTTTGTTACAATCAGTAAAGAAGACAGATGTGATTGAAGTAACTTACAGATATTTATGTAACCATCACAACTACATGTAGGCGTACCAATAAGTTGTTTTATAAAATATATAAGATGTTATCACTGATAGTAATCCCAGTAAACAATAACTTTATCAATGGTTTCTGTGTAGAAATAATTTTTTGATTTCTTTTTAGATGAGACAGTCATGTATAAATGTCCAGATCGGCTGCGATTACCATTGGTTTTCTATTACTGCCACACTGCTGTGGTTTACGTCAACAAGATGATGTTAGCTGGACTTCTTAAGGTAAACGAAATTTTAGATATGTTTAATAATAAGAGTATAAATACATATATTTATTGTTATACAATGGAACCTATCTTGAAAGACTATACACCTTTTGTCAGCAACATGTGGTCTCACAAAAAAGATGGTATCTAAAAACAGGTGGTCTCTCAAAGCAGGAGATCTCACAAAATAGGTGGTCTCTCAAAAGAGGTGGTATCACAAAACAGGTTATCTCTCAAAACAGGTGGTCTCTCAAAACAGATGGTCTCAATACAGTTGGTCTCACAAAACATGATCTCACAAAACAGGTTGTCTCTCAAAACAGGTGGTCTCTCAAAACAGATGGTCTCAATACAGTTGGTCTCACAAAACATGATCTCACAAAACAGGTTGTCTCTCAAAACAGGTGGTCTCACAAAACAGGTGGTCTCTCAAAACAGGTGGTCTCACAAAACAGGTGGTCTCATAAAACATGGTCTCTCAGTACAGGTGGTCTCTCCAAATAGGTGGTCTCTCAAAACAGGTGATTTCTGATTACAGGTGGTCTCACAAAACAGGTGGTCTCTCAATGCAGGTGGTCTTTCAATGCATGTGGTCCCACAAAACAGGTTGTCTCTCCAAACAGGTGGTCTCTCAGTACAGGTGGTCTCTCAAAAGAGGTTGTATTTACAGATATATGTAACTGAATTGTTTTCAAAATCTGGTCTCAAAAGACAAGTGGTCTTTCATGAAAATGGTCATGTAGGACAGGGTAACAGATTTGTATCTTCATGTATACACTCACTAAATCTGAGGTGCATAGTGTAACTAACATGAAGATATATCTTTTGATAACTTGATATCCTGGCATCTCACATCAGTAATTCTGATATGTATCTTAATTGATGTCAATTCTGTGTTATAAATACATGTTTATATTTGATAATTATCACATATTTAAAAAATGGGAGTGAAAATTTCCAGATATACACTAAATTGCAGTTCATTGATGAAGACAGTTTTGTAAGCCTCAGTTGTAAAGTTATGGATGGGATGGGATATAAATGAAACTGATAATGTAAGAGCAGTAGTCAACATTTGGTCTCTAATTGATGAGTAATCTTTGATCTCATCTTTTTTAAATTAGGCAATGATTAGGGACAACACTATTTGAGTTTGTATTTGACCAATCATATTGCTCAAGAGTTTCTGCTCACATATTACCTATTCATATTTTTTTTGTTTAAGAAAGTTTTATATTTTAACTGCTCACCTGATTTTTACTCATTTTAAGAGGGCTGTGGAGGTGGTTTACTCATTTTAAAATAAGTCATGGAAATGTCGAATTGTTAACGATTGACTCCTTTTTTAATGTAAATATTTGCAGGTTTTGATAAATTTGTAGACTTCAACTTTTAAAGAAGAGTAGATCAATGTTTAAATGATATAGAAGTACATTAATATTTGTCTTAACTTTTAATGTACAAATCTTTTATTGTATAACATGATTTTTTAACCAATATAAATACATTAAGGAATATTTGGAGGAGTACATATTTGATAAACAGAAAAGAACTATCATAGTGGGGCGATTGGCAATGGAAATTATTTTTTGATCCGTGAGGAACTTAAGTGTTATTGGGGTTTTGGACCTTGAACTACTTTGTTAAGCCAAACAACATTATTAAATGTATTTTCGTCTTTTGAATCACAGGTTAAGAACTGGCCTGGAGCCATGCTTGGCCGAATTTCTAAGCTCCATTTAAATGTTACACATATCTTTTCAACATAAAACAACTTCATAAATATTTGTAGTCTATTTAAAATAGCTACAATTGTTCACTGTCCAAGTGATTTTCTACCAATAATGTTTAAGGTCACTATACTGAGGTGATATATTGGGATCAGTTTGTGACCATTAGTGTTGGTATGACACGTGTCATTGTTTGTTCACTTTAAAGATCATCTCAAAAATAAATGTCAGTGATTTCAAATTTTGTATGAAGTGTCCCCAGGGAAAGGATAAAAAAATGACAAATTTAATTACTTTTTAGTGGGAAAGAGTTTCTTATGGCAACCCAACTAAGCATTCATAAAATCCTGGATAACAAGATTTGAATAGGCTATATTCTAAGTTTGACTTGTTGTCAATTAAATTTCTCAAAAATAATAAAAATGTAATCAAATTTAATACATGAAATAATCTAAAAAAAATATTGGTGTCTATGCCATAAAGAATTTTTTCTGAGTTTTGTAGAAAGTGTGAGACAAAGGTGATCTTTAAGTCTTCCTGTGTTCCAAACTCATTTAATCTTTTGGAACTCCACCAGGAAGTGAATAAATTTCTTGACTTCAATTCCTGGTCAAGATGAAATACATGTAATAAACTAAGCTTTAGATTTCACATAGCAGTTTAAATAAACTGAAAAGAAAATAGGTTGGTCAGCATATGCATGTATATACTTGTCATTACTAATGGTGACCATAACTAAGTTGCAACTAACAGTAATGGTTGTGATTATAACTAACAGTAATGGTTGTGATTATGACTAAATGATAACTAACAGTAATGGTTGTAATTATGACTAATAGTTATGGTTGTGATTATAACTAACTGTAATAGTTGTGATTCTGATTAATAGTTATGGTTGTGATTAACAGTAAGTTGGATCTGATTAACAGTAATGGTTGTGATTATGACTAATAGTAATGGTTGTGATTATGACTAAATGATAACTAACAGTAATGGTTGTGAATGGTTGAGATTATGACTAATAGTAATGGTTGTGATTATGACTAATAGTAATGGTTGTGATTATGACTAACTGTAATAGTTGTGATTCTGATTAACAGTAATGGTTGTGATTATGACTAATAGTAATGGTTGTGATTATGACTAATAGTAATGGTTGTGATTATGACTAAATGATAACTAACAGTAATGGTTGTGATTATGACTAATAGTAATGGTTGTGATTATAACTAACTGTAATAGTTGTGATTCTGATTAACAGTAATGGTTGTGATTATGACTAATAGTAATGGTTGTGATTATGATGGTTGTGATTATGAATAGTAATGGTTGTGATTATGACTAAATGATAACTAACAGTAATGGTTGTGATTATGACTAATAGTAATGGTTGTGATTATAACTAACTGTAATAGTTGTGATTCTGATTAACAGTAATGGTTGTGATTATGACTAATAGTAATGGTTGTGATTATGACTAATAGTAATGGTTGTGATTATGACTAAATGATAACTAACAGTAATGGTTGTGATTATGACTAATAGTAATGGTTGTGATTATAACTAACTGTATAGTAGTGGTTGTGATTATTGACTAAATGATTAACAGTAATGGTTGTGATTGTGACCTAATGATAACTAACAGTAATGGTTGTGATTATCTCTAGTGATTATAGGACTAATAGTAATGGTTGTGTTGTGATTATAACTGTAACTGACTAATAGTTGTGATTCTGATTAACAGTAATGGTTGTGATTATGACTATAACTAGTAATGGTTTGTGATTAACAGTAATGACTAACAGTAATGGTTGTGATTTTGACTAAATGATAACTAACAGTAATGGTTGTGATTATGACTAATAGTAATGGTTGTGATTATGACTAACAGTAATGGTTGTGATTATGACTAACAGTAATGGTTGTGATTATGACTAATAGTAATGGTTGTGATGATGACTAACAGTAATGATTGTGACCATGCCTAATGATAACTAACAGTAATGGTTTGGATGATAACTAACAGTAATAGTTGTGATGATAACTTACAGAAATGGTTGTGATTATGACTAAATGATAACCAACAGTAATGGTTGTGATTATCTCTAACAGTAATAGTTGTGATTATGACTAACAGTAATGGTTGTGATTATGTCTAACAGTAATGGTTGTGATTATGACTAATAGTAATGGTTGTGATAATGACTAACAGTAATGGTTGTGATTATGACTAAATGATAACTAATAGTAATGGTTGGGAAGATAGCTAACAGTTATGGTTGTGATTATAACTAACAGTAATAGTTGTGATTAAAACTAACAGTAATGGTTGTGATGATAATTAACAGTAATGGTTGTGATTATAACTAAGGGTAATGGTTGTGTTTATAATAAGCAATAATGACTGTCTGTGATGGTCCAGTGGTGGACTCACAAGTGCAAGATCTCAGGGTCATAACAGAGAGTTGAAAATGGCAGTGTTCAACATAATAAGAAAGTCACAGGTCTTTCAGATGAGAATTAATACAGGGGACCTATTGCAAAGTAGATGTGACACATAAAACAGAATTGGTTGTGTTTATAACTAACAATAATGGTTTTGATTATGATTAATAGTAGTGGTTGTGATTATGATTAACTGTAATGATTGTGATTATGGTTAACAATAACAGTTGTGATTGTAACTTAATTATAACTTTATTGTTATAAGTCATTATGTTTATAGCTAACACTAGTGATCATGTTTATAACCAGCAATAATGGTTATGATTATGATTTACAATGATGGTTGTGATTATAACTAATAGTAATGGTTGTGATTATAACTAACAGTAATGGTTGTGATTATAACTAACAGTAATGGTTGTAATTATAACTAACAGTAATGGTTGTGATTATGATTAACAGTATTGGTTGTGTTTATAACTAACAAGAATAATTGTGATTATGTTTAACAGTAATGGTTGTGATTATGTTTAACAGTAATGGTTGTGATTATAACTTACAGTAATGGTTGTGATTATGTATAACAGTAATGGTTGTGATTATAACTTACAGTAATGGTAATGTTTATATCTAACAGTAATGGTTGTGATTATGATTAACAGTATTGGTTGTGTTTATAACTACATGTAACAGTAATGATTGTGATTAAGACAAATTATAACAGAAAGTATTGTTTTGTTACATTTTATGGGTGGGAATAATGTTTTATGCTGGTATTTTAGTTTACCAAATTGCATTAATTATGTATGCAAGTTAATTACAGATTGTAATAAGAATTAGATATAATGAATTCTAAGTACTAAATTTAGCATTCCCTTTCATTAGATTATTTCTGACTTGATGATTTCACTGTAATATGAATTATTAACTGAAATTTTCTACAACTGTTAGTGAGAGAAAGAACATTCTTTGTTAAGAGTTGAAAAGAAAATGAATTTGTATCAGTTGTTTAAATATTTCCATCAGTTGTCCAAACATTTCCGTCAAATGTACATAGAAGTTAATTATCAGCTCTTACATGTACTTTAAACTTATATGTTTGAGGAAATTAATAAACATTTTATAATCTTCCTACGTGTATACTGGTACACATCTACAGTATTTGGTATTCGGGTCAGCTTGTTATTCAAAATGAATGGTAGCAAATAAATGTGAATTTGCAGAATTTTTTTCACAAATACACATTAAGATAAAAATTCCTTAACATTTGTACATGTTGATATTCTAAAAACTGTTTCTAAAGACATTTGGACTGGTCGAAGTCATTGATTTCAGAGGAGTCCATTTTTGTTCATGGTTGAGGAGTTAAGTAGTGAGTTAGTAGCTAGGGTCAGAAACAAGAATATAACATTATACACACTTACACCTAAATATGGAATACCAAATAATTAATGAGCGATAAAAGGACACCAGTAAAATTTTCCAAATGTCCTTTTGTAGGTCAATCTGACATAATATTGACTACTCACAAGTGTTTGTATTGGACACAAATTCATTCTGGTCAAGTCATGTTAGTCCTTGTTAAACATTCTATACCATTCTCATTTGCCATTGAAACATTTAAATATCAAATATCAGTCATTCTCCAAATCAATTACTGCTTACAATTACAGCAAACTTGTATTAAAGGACACCTCAGATGTTTATCACCATTATAGTCTTAGATCACCCATATTATACCTACTGGTATCTTTATGATGTTTTATCACCATTACAGTCTTAGATTACCTGTACTATGATCTTAGATCACCTGTATTATACCTATATTTATGTTGTTTATCATCATTATAGTCTTAGATCACCTGTATTATACCTATCTTTATGATGTTTTATCACCAATATAGTCTTAGATCACCTGTATTTTACCAATCTTTATGATGTTTATCACTATTATGGTCTTAGATCACCTGTACTATACCTATCTTTATGATGTTTTATCACCAATATAGTCTTAGATCACCTGTATTATACCTATATTTTTTATGTTTATCACCATTATAGTCTTAGATCACCTGTATTTTAGCAATCTTTATGATGTTTATCACCATTATGGTCTTAGATCACCTGTACTATACCTATCTTTATGATGTTTTATCACCAATATAGTCTTAGATCACCTGTATTATACCTATCTTTATGATGTTTATCACCATTATAGTCTTAGATCACCTGTACTATGGTCTTAGATCACCTATATTATACCTATCTTTATTATATTTTATCACCAATATAGTCTTAGATCACCTGTATTTTAGCAATCTTTATGATGTTTATCACCATTATAGTCTTAGATCACCTGTACTATGGCCTTAGATCACCTGTATTATACCTATTTTTATGTTGTTTATCACCAATATAGTCTTAGATCACCTGTATTTTAGCAATTTTTATGATGTTTATCACCATTATGGTCTTAGATCACCTGTACTATACCTATCTTTATGATGTTTTATCACCAATATATTCTTAGATCACCTGTATTATACCTATCTTTATGATGTTTATCACCATTATAGTCTTAGATCACCTGTACTATATGGTCTTAGATCACCTGTTTTATACCTATCTACGTTCTGTCACCATTTTGATCTGCCACCATGCTGATCACCTTTGATTTGTCTATTCTGTCATCATTTTGATACATTATCACAATTTTGATCTTCTATCACCATAGTGATCATCTTTCACTCCTATGGTTGATTCAAGTTGTATTTAATTGTATCCTTGGTAATATTTCTTAAAACCAATGGATAGACTGTCCTATTATGACTTGTGTACAACTGACCTGCATGGCTTTCCAATGGTTAGAATATTTATACCCCAAACAGTTGACTTTTTGTATATGCATATGCATTTGAAATTTATACAGCCTAAACCTCAGATAATTTTTTGGACTTGGAAATTTGCTGGTCCCCAACCCCGGGGTAATATGGAGGGAGCCAAAACCATTGAAAAGCAATATAATGTCTATTTCTTAGAAGAAAAAAAGACATTTTGTATTAACATGTGCATTTGAAAGTTGTAGGGACTGAAACAGAGATTATTTTGGACTTGGAAATTGTTTGGTCCCCATACTCTGGGGCACTGTATGCGAGACCAACTTATAGAAAAGCACTATAATCCAGGTGCGTGAAGTTAGTTTGACGAGTGAAGAAAAGTTGTGAAGTTAGTTTGATGAATGATGAATTGATGAGTGACAAAAAGTTGTGAAATTAGTTTGACAAGTGACAAAAAGTTGTGAAATTAGTTTGACAAGTGAAGAAAAGTTGTGAAGTTAGTTTGATGAATGATGAATTGACAAGTGACAAAAAGTTGTGAAGTTAGTTTGACAAGTGACAAAAAGTTGTGAAGTTAGTTTGACAAGTGACAAAAAGTTGTGAAGTTAGTTTGATCAGTGACGAATTGATAAGTGACCAACTTTTTTTTCTAAAAAGTTTAGATATAAACCGGGGCTTTCTTTTAAAATTTGAAGTTAGTTTTAGATCATCGTCAATTGATCACAAAAGTTGATTGATGATCAGTGATGAAATTTTTTTTTTGACTTAAAAGTTTTATTTTATCAGGACGAATTGAAAGATACTGTTCTCTCTAGACATTTTAAATATAAAATGGGGTTTTCTTTAAAAATTTGAAGTCAGAGGTTCCTCATTGGGACTTCGTCTATTCGTCAAACGGATTGATGAGTAACGAAAAAAATTTTCTTAAAATTTTCTTATTATTTTTTTAAAAACACTATCTCTATACATTTTAAATATAAATTAGGGTTTTCTTTCAAAATTTAAGCTCAGAGGTCCCTCATGGGAACTTCATCAATTCATCCCTCGTCAAACTAACTCCACGAAAAAAATTTGGTCATTTTTCATTCATTTTTTTAAAAACTCTACAACTTTTGGTCATTTGTCAATCATAAAACTAACTCCCACAACTTTTCATCATTTCACTCATCAAAGGTAACTCCACAACTTTTGGTCATTTGTCACTCATCAAACTAACTCCACAACTTTTGGTCATTTGTCACTCATCAAACTAACTCCACAACTTTTGGTCATTTGTCACTCATCAAACTAACTCCACAACTTTTGGTCATTCGTCACTCATCAAACTAACTCCACAACTTTTGGTCATTTGTCACTCATCAAACTAACTCCACAACTTTTTGGTCATTTGTCACTCATCAAACTAACTCCACAACTTTTCGTCATTTGTCACTCATCAAACTAACTCCACAACTTTTGGTCATTTGTCACTCATCAAACTAACTCCACAACTTTTGGTCATTTGTCACTCATCAAACTAACTCCACAACTTTTGGTCATTTGTCACTCATCAAACTAACTCCACAACTTTTGGTCATTTGTCACTCATCAAACTAACTCCACAACTTTTGGTCATTTGTCACTCATCAAACTAACTCCACAACTTTTGGTCATTTGTCACTCATCAAACTAACTTCACAACTTTTCATCATTCATCACTCATCAAACTAACTCCACAACTTTTCATCATTCATTACTCATCAAACTAACTCCACAACTTTTCGTCATTCGTTACTCATCAAACTAACTCCACAACTTTTGGTCATTTGTCACTCATCAAACTAACTTCACAACTTTTTGTCATTCGTCAATTAGTCACTCGTCAAACTAACTTCACACACCTGTATAATCCCCATTTCCTAAAAAACTATTTTTATATATGTTTTTGTATATGCATATGTATCCAAAAGTTTTACGAACTTAAGCAAAGATTATTTTGGACTTGATAATTTGTTGGTCCCCACTTTTTGGGACGCTATGGGCAGGACCAAAACCATAGAAAAGCAATATAAAGTCTATTTATTAAAAAAAACCTTCACATTTTTGTAAAGTTATATGCATTTGAAAATTGTAGGGACTGAATCAGAAACCAATGATTAACTTTTGGACTTGGAAACTTGTTGGTCCCCATGCCTGGGGTATTATGGACGGATAAAAACCATAGAAAAGCAACATAATGTCTCTTTCTTAAAAAAAAAACCATCAACTTTTTATATAGCCATATACATTTGAACCTTCTAGGCACTGAACCAGAGATTATTTGGACTTGGAAAATTTTGGTCTCCACACTCTGGGGCACTATGGGTTGGACCAAACCAGAGAAAAGCAATATAGTCCCCATTTCCAAAAAAACTGTTGACTTTTTGTATAAGCATATGTATCTAAAAGTTTGAGGGACTGAAGCAAAGATTGTTTTGGACTTGGTAATTTGTTAGTTCCCACCCCTGGGGCACTATGGGTGGGGCCAAAACCATAGAAAAGCAATATTATGTCTATTTCTTTTTTTAAAAAAACAATCGAATTTTTGTATAGATATATGCATTTGAAAATTGTATGAACTGGATTAGAAATCATTTTGGACATGGAAGTGTTTTAGTCCCCAACCCTGGGGTACTATGGGCAGGACCAAAACTATTAAAAAAAATTAAATGTCTTTTTCTTAAATACCTGCGAACTTTTTGTATTGCCATATGCCTTTGAAAGATATAGGGACTGAACCAGAGGTTATTTTTGACTTGGAAATTTTTGGTCCCATACCCAAGGCTTTTTGGGCAGGACCAAACCATAGAAACACAGTATAATGACATAAACTTTTTATAGGCATAACCCGTACAGTGACATCTAGCAGCCAGAATGTGTGTATGTGGGGGAGGAGTCAATAGGCAATAATTCTAGTTTTGATTTATTATCAAAAGCATCAAGATCAACTTTATATTTAATTTGATGTTTCACACTGTTGAATTTAATTATTATTTTGATTCCATTTGTCTTTTAGGATCGTGTAAATCTGGAGTTTGAGACCATGTTTGAAACTGGAGTTGATGAGATGTCTTGGGATGACACAGTGAGTTCATTACTGTATACTAAATATGACTTTATGTCTTGGGATGACACAGTGAGTACATTATTTTATACTAAATATGACTTTATGTCTTGGGATGACACAGTGAGTACATTTTTGTATGACTTTATGTCTTTGGATGACACTGTGAGTACATTATTGTATGACTTTATGTCTTTGGATGGCACAGTGAGTACATTATTGTAAACTTAATATGACTGTGTCTTGGGATGACACAGTGAGTACATTATTGTATACTAAATATGACTTTATGTCTTGGGATGACACTGAGTACGTTATTGTATGACTTTATGTCTTGGGATGACACTATGAGTACATTATTGTATGACTTTATGTCTTGGGATGACACTGTGAGTACATTATTGTATACTAAATATGACTTTATGTGTTGGGATGACACAGTGAGTACATTATTGTATACTAAATATGACTTTATATCTTGGGATGACACAGTGAGTACATTATTGTATGACTTTATGTCTTGGGATGACACTGTGAGTACATTATTGTATTCTAAATATGACTTTATGTGTTGGGATGACACAGTGAGTACATTATTGTATACTAAATATGACTTTATATCTTGGGATGACACAGTGAGTACATTATTGTATACAATATGAATTTGACTTGGGATATATACATTATTGGGACTTTATGACACAGTGAGTACATTATTGTATGACTTTATGTCTTGGGATTACACTGTGAGTACATTATTGTATGACTTTATGTTTTGGGATGACACAGTGAGTACATTATTGTATTCTAAATATGACTTTATGATGACACAGTGGGATTACATTATTTTATATCTTGGGATGACACAGTACAATATGACTTTATGTCTTTGGATGACACTGTGAGTACATTAGTACTTTATTGGGATTTGTACATTATGCATACTTTATCTTGGGATTACATTATTGGGATGTCTTTGGATGACACTGTGAGTACATTATTGTATGACTTTATGTCTTGGGATTACACAGTGAGTACATTATTGCATACTATATATCACCATATCTTGGGATGACACAATAAGTACATGTTACAAAATGTTTTTGGGCAAGAATTTTGTCCAAATTTTATTTCTAGAATTTTTTATGAGTATAAGACTGTGAAAAAGAGGGTGGTGCATTTTTCATACTATCAGCTTTTGTTACAAAACCACTGAAAGAATTTTGATGAAACTTTAAAGGAAGCAGGTACTAAAGGTCCTCTACCAAGTTTGTCGGCTAGATCGGTCCAGGGATGGATCCGGGGTTAGGCAAAATAGGTCCCATAAAGCATCCCTCTTTAAAAATCTTCTTCTCCAGAACCACTACATTAATTGAAAAACAGATTTTTCTGAGTGATCTACATGGATGTATGATTGATTAGGATTGTATTTTTCATAGAAAGTGGAATATTAAATTTTGACACATGTTTAGGTCTTTTCAGACTTTGTCATTTTCATTCATTTTTGCATGATTTCCTCAATTATCTCCCCTTGCATTCACTTTGATGCATTCATTTAATGTGATTTACTTGTAATTAGGTGAAGAAATGTTTTTGTGCAAGAATTTTTTCGAAATAAAATTTTAGAATTTTGAATTTTTAAGACTGCAAAAAAGGGGTGGGGGTGTGCATTTTACACACTATCAACTTTTGTTTAGCCGAAGGCTCATGTGAGCATTTGGGATCACTCCCCGTCTGTCATTCTTCCATCCATCCATCTGTAAACTTTTCATATTTCGACTTCTTCTCTGAAACCACTGAAGGGATTTTGACGAAACTAGAGAAACCAAGTACTCAATGTCTTCTACTAAGTTTGTAGTTTTCAGCCAGATCAGCCAAGGGGTGGATCCAGTCCGAGTGGGACAAAATTTTGCAATATTACAAGTTTGGATTGTGATATAGTAACCAAACTTAGACTGTAACTTCATCTAAGGGTTGCTCACACTGTAGCATATACTTGTATAAGATCCATGTAACCAATACCGTAAAAACTCATGTAATGTGCACATTTTCTTCACTTTAAAATGATATCCATAATTAGGGTTGCGCACATTACATAGGTGTGGGAAATTATCATGTCTTGCTGGTGACCATTTTTAAACACTATTAGCCCACCATCAACAGATATTCATTGATATTCATATGGACCTGCATCCGTGGTCCTGCCATGGTCCTTCCTGAACAATTCTTGTTACCACTATTTCTCAGAAAGGACCGAAGAGATCTCCTGGAAATTTGACATGAAGATTCCCCTTGAAGTCTAGTTGTGCATTTTCAGAGAGATCGGAATCCAACATGGCCTACAGGGGGCCATCTTAGATTTTTACCAAAGGAAGTTTGTTACCGCTATTTCTCAGAAAGTACTGAAGGGATCTACTTGAAATTGGACTTGAAGGTTTCCTGTGAGGTCTAGTTGTGCATATTACATTTTCAAAGAGATCAGAATCCAACAAGGTCGACAGGTGGCCATCTTTGATTTTGACCAAAGGATGTTTGTTAATGTTACTGCTTCTTCTCAGAAAGGACTGAAGGAATCTCCTTGAAATGTGACATGAAGGTTCCCCTTGAGGTCTAGTTGTGCATATTACATTTTCAGAGAGATTGGAATCCAACATTGCCGACAGGCAGCCATCTTGGATTTTGACCAAATTAAGTTTGTTACCGCTATTTCTCAGAAAGGAATGAAAGGACTAAATATACTTGGAACATCGTTTTATTTTATACAAATGCTGGCTTCTTGTATCTCGTTTTGAAGCCTTGATTACCCATATCGGCAATTTCTTTAGTGCACATATTACATAGGGATAATCTTTTTTTAAAGATTTTCAGCCTTTAAAACTGGGTGCACACATTACATGGGTGCGGAGATTACATGGGTTATTACGGTAATTAAATATATGATGACTAAAATCACACTGGGATGGAGATATTTACCTTTTAACAACTAAAAAAATCCATGCCCCCTTTTGAGCACCTTCGGTAATGATTAGAAAATCTCGGAGCAAGTGTGGTGGTGTCCGCTATTCTTATGAGTGTCAAAATATCAATACAGACTTATATATATGAAATGATGCTACATTAACAAACATAGCATTTAGATGTAAGAAATATTGATGGATAAAAAAGAGGTGTATATTCTTTCCAAAAACGTTCAAGTTTGTTCTGTTTGATAAGTGACAATAGATAAATGCATTATCATAATTATCTTGCGGACAAATTGTCCTCAAAAGACACTAGTCATAGAGAATTCCAGTTTGACAATCACCTGTCAATCATTGTATCATTCAATTAGCTAGAGTACTTATATACCCTGTGGATCGCCTCTCTGTTCAGTGAAGTGAGAAATACAGCAGACTTGATATAGAAACAGTTCAAATTACTTGTATGTCAACTTGTTGTTATGATATTAATTTTAGCAGCAATATAAAAAAATGAAAAGGCTTTTTATATCGGTGATTTTAGTGAGTGCTATTTTGCGAAAGGGAAAGTGTGTATCTGGTGTAATTTCTAATACTTATATCGGAATATTATCAAGTATCTTTAATAAATAAGAAAAAGTGACCAGAACAATTTTTACTTAGGCCTCAAAGAAAACAAACAAAAAGCCAACTTAAGCTAAAATGAGGTATTTATTCAAAATAAAATTATGCTTTAAACAGACAAAGTTTTGAAGAAAACTGCGACGTAAATGGCACATATTGCCAGCATTGCTGGTACCGGGCTTGAAAGAAAGGAAATTAATTTAAAAAGCATTTTCTAGATATCAGTTTTAATAAATTAATATTTCTGAATTTCATGTATAATTTTGAGACATGGTTATTTCACGCGGCCATTTTCATCATCCACATATGTTACATATAAGGTTTGAGTTTTAATCATTTCAAAAGCCTTGGTAAATATGTGTGTTATAGATGTACATTGTATGTACGTAAAACCAGTGATGATCCTGGTAAAACTAAAAATAAAATAAGGAAATCATGAAGTTTTGGTTTAGAAATGAGACTTAAAGTAGATCTAATTACAAAAACTGTATACAAGATACAAATTTATTCAAATAGAGTTTGTAATATAGAAAATGAAACATAAATATCACTTGTATATCACTGCTTGTATTAAATCGATGTTTCTATTCTATTCATAGTTTTAAAATCAAGTCAACTTCCTAAATTTATGCGTAATGCAGTAATTAATGGTATCCAAACTGATATTGAAAGAAATATATACAATACATTTGTTATGTGAACATTAAAGTTAACTTTATTTGGATACAAGACTATTGTAATATGTTTGTAATTGTTGTTCTATTATATGTATTTTATTTTACAATGTATCAGGTAAATTTTAAGTTCTGGATGACAAATTCCTGTCCAGATATTATATTCTCCTTCTTGGGGCTATAGCTTATACATACATCCACAAACAAACGTAGTATTAAATATCATTTAATAGGTATTAATTTGATTTCCGTTTATTTCTTAGTCTGGTTGCGGTGTCACACTATTGAGCTAATGCTTGTCTTAGTTGACCAGTCAGTTGGTTCAATAGGGTTATCCCTCTAGGCTATGATAGTGTCGCCATCTATTAGATGACCGGTTACACGTTAGCCAATCACAGTCATCCTTGGCTTGGTCAGTGACCATAACAAGTTTTAAACCAACCAATCAGATTGTGTAATACTGGCGGCAATGCTGTTTAAATTTAACAGCTTAGCGTCAGTTCAGATATCATCGCCTCAGGCACAGGTCACAATTTTTTTTTTATTTTTTTTTTGTATGAATGTGTGGTGTATGTGGGTATTGATATATTTATCTTGTTTTGTAGTTTAGAAGATTAGGTCTACCATGATTTTATTCATAATGTTTCACACGGTTGAGTCATTATACATGTAGTTATTGCTTTTACCATTGCTGCATACTGATGCCTCAGACTTCTTACTCGACCAGGACACTTTACCATGTAATGTACATACATGTCTATATCATCATTTCCGTAATAAAATCATGGGTATTGCCCAAAATGGTGTTCGCCTCTTCTGTTAGGAATAAGAAATTAATCAGTATATGTTAATACACAGACAACACATCAATACTACTGGTACCTGGTTAATACATCACACCATGAGTTCACTTTAAAAAACACACAGCAGAGGCCTGAAGAGGCTGGTTGAGATATCCTGTAGATCTTCTTACAAATAACTTTATCAGGGAGGTGTGAAAATTTACACACTACTTGATGATCAATATCTACTTTAGGCTGATTGAATGTTATGTCACATAGAAGGCATATCTCCAGTGATATACATGTATGTTAGGGTTTGTATATATCGCTGATAGATCTAAAATAAAAATAATAACTGAGTAGAATGATATTCTTGAAAGAAAGAAGAAAAATACAGTATATTTAAGCCTTATATCAAGCCTTGCACATGAACCACATATATAGTTTTTAGCTCACTTGAGCCAAAGGCTCAAGTGAGCTATTTGAAATCACTTACTGTCCGGCCGTGAATTTTTCATATTTTTGACTTCTTCTTTGAAACCACTGAAGGGATTTTGACAAAACTTGACAGGAAGCAAGTGGTCAAGGTCCTTTATCAAGTTTGTAGTTTTTAGCCAGACTGGCCCAGGGATGGATCCAGGGCGGGGCAGAATAACTCCCAAAAGGTATCCCTTTTTAAAAATCTTCTTCTCCAGAACCGCTGTATGAATTGAAAAACCAATTGTTTCTGAGTGATCTACATGGATGTATGATTCAAGTTGTATTTTTCATAGAATTGGGAATATTGATTCTTAACAAGTTTTTTAAGTCTTTTCAGGCTTTGTCATTTTCATTCATTTTTATATAATTTCCTCAATTATCTTGGCCTGATCAGCCTACATGTACATATACTTTTTGGTCTTTCCACATTTGTAAATGGTTCTCAGGTGAGCGATTGAGGCTCTCTTGGGCCTCTTGTTATCTTACCGCTGACCACCACATGTACGTCACTTCCCATTTAGCAGACTGAGCCGAGTATGTAGTAAAGGGAAACTACTCTTTCTAACCTAAATTTAGTTACCTTTTTCCACCTGGAATGTGTAAATGGAGGGGTAAAAAAAATTCTTTATTCGTAATACTTAGGTTTATGTATATAAGTAACATGATGAAATCAACATCAAATTTTCATGTCCTTTGACCTTTAAATAATCATTTTGATAAAACCTTTTTTGAGAGACCACCTGTCTTGTACATGTAAGACCACATTTCAGTGGCAGATTAGACAGGTTCCATTGTATAAAGAATTCTCTTATTCATTTGAAATACATTAGGTTCCTCAATACTCATCTTATTTTACAAATATATTTCAGGAAAATTATCGTATGGGTGGCAGCTATGAATGGCCATCGCTTGATGCCACAGTGAATTACAGACGAACAGTAAAAAACTTGGTCCTTAAGATGATTCAAGACACACCACTAGAACTTCCAATCACAATGGAGTCACCATGGGTCAGTTATTAGCATACTAAGTATTTGATGAAAATGTTACTCTCCTTATAAAATTTTGGATAAATACTAAGAAATGATTACTTTTATATACTGAAGCATCAAAATGTGTGCAGCACCACAACCAAAGTTGGAAGTTGCCTCCATTATACATTGGCCAAACACCATGGAACATGAGTATTATTTAGATCAGGAATATTGTCTGATTCACATACATGTAAGATGGCGGGGTGGAGTAACCTTTTTATTATCATACGGATGATTCTACTTACTTTTGGGTTATCTCAAGATGAATGGGAAAAGCATTTTATTCCTCACTGGATATTCTCTTATGTATGGTGACAAGTAGGAACGATTATTCTAGTCAGTGTGCTTTTAATGTTATGCTTTATTACCTAAAATTTAAACTCGTCCAGATCAAGAAAGAGTTGACAAGACTCAGCCCCGCCAGGTTGTATGGATTTTACTATATTACTTAGCTAACCCTGAAATCTGACTAGTTAAGTTGGTCAAGTTAAGAACATGCTCAAGACTCTGTAATTACTGGATAAGTGGAACATAATGGATACTTTGTATAAATACAGTATGAATAACTAAAATGTCAATAAACTGTACTTTTCTGTTTACAGGTTTATATACTGTATATCTGAAAATTTTGTTCCTGTTTAATTTTTGCCCTCAGTTGAGAGGGCAAGTTTAAACTGAAGGTGAAATTTTCCAGCTAAATAACTGAAACATGGTTATGACAATCATGAGACTATGGTGATTTAGGGCGAATTTAAGAAGAGCCAGGGGAATATGTTTTCTGTCGTAAAAAGGAGAAAATAACCAGGGACGAAAATGTCCATGTATATAGTGAATAGTAGTTTATATAAAGAATTCACAAACTATTTTTCATACAATAGTGGTAGCTCTTCTCACATTTGCATGTCCTAAATTGTTAATGCCAATCTTAGAACAAAACAATGGATGATATCTTTTCAGATGAAATATTTCATGATAGAAAATATTATTAATAAATTTTTATGAAATTTTTCATGACGCCTGTGAAAATCATATGTTGATACGTAATGTTTGCTTATTTTTCACTATTAAATTTCATTATTGATTTATTGACTTTCAGAAGTTGATTTTCTTTTTCTGTGGTTTTTAGTGGGCTTTGATGATGGGCATTGAACATGAGAGGATTCATGTGGAAACTTCATCAGTTTTGATTCGTCAGCTTCCTGTCGAGATGCTCATAAAACCAGATGAATGGATATATGCTCCCCATAAACATGGTAAGATATGTAGATTTAATAATTGATTATACACATTACACACAGAATATCTTAGACTTGGGATGGATATCCACAATACACTAACTTAACATATCCACATTACACTAACTTATGATATCCACATTACACTAACTTAGGATATCCACATTGCACTAACTTAGGATATCCACATTACACTAACTTATGATATCCACATTACACTAACTTATGATATCCACATTACACTAACTCTGGATATCCACATTACACTAACTTAGGATATCCACATTACACTAACTTAGGATATCCACATTACACTAACTCTGGATATCCACATTACACTAACTCTAGATATCCACTTTACACTAACTGGATATCCACATTACACTAACTCTGGATATCCACATTACACTAACTTAGGATATCCACATTACACTAACTTATCCTGGCACTATTTTGTGGCGCTATTCTGGCACTATATGTTATTTACTGTTCATTCAACACATTCTACTGGTTACAGTGACAAGTTTGTGTAGCAGATATTCTAATGTTAATTTACACTTTAACAAAGAGATAAGTCTTATACTAATGTTGTAACATGCATATTTATATTGGTCTAAAATGTTTAACCATGATAAAATTACCATTACCAGCTTCAAATATCCATTGATTTCCACTTAAAGTTTATGAACCAAATGCATATAGCTCTTCCAAATATTTCATCTTAACAGCATTATTAGAAACATTGGATTGTACCTACATGTATTTGCTACCCTGTTTTCTTGGTAATAACTGATTGACAGAATAAAACTTTAATGGCATTTATGGCAAAGATTACATTCCATTTCCACCAAATGTTCAACTCTGATCACTTGAATTCATACATCTTCAACACTGTGACAACTATTAAATTTAGTGGTCAGTTTAGGCATCATGTGATCAAATATGAATTCAGCAGCTTGTAATTCATCGGTCAGATATAATACATGTACACATAGTGCCATAATAGTGCCACTAAATCTCTTTGATGTTCTGGCACCATTCTGTCAGATTTAGAGCCAGAATGTGGCCACTAGTGGCACTATCCTGCACTGTTCTGGCACTATAGTTCTGGTGCACTGATTGATGTGCCACAGTATTATTTTTGTAAGTAAGAGAACTGACATAATTATTCCTTTTCATATTTTTTAAACAAAAATTATCCAGATTATAATAATTATGTAAAAAAACAGTTATTGACTTTTAATATCAGTTGACACCTTTATTTTACAACCGTAGTGAAGTGACGTTCATGTTGGCCTCAGTGAATATCACTTCCCTGGGGATAATAAAGGAAGGTGTCAACCTCATCAAAAGTCAATATGTATAGACCGTCATTGAGAATAAGTGTAAATAGCACAGCTCAACGTATTTATTGTAAAATTTGCAGGTGCAAAAGTAGAAAAAAATGATTTCATCAAAGTAGCAGCAACTGACGTTACTGTTGGCAAGCCTAGAGATTTTCCATCTTATGGCTGGGACAACGAATATGGAAATGTCAAATATAGGTATCTATGCTTTATTTTATGTATTAAATCTAACTAAAAAATTGTCCAGATCACAAGGTCTGTGTGTCATTGTTGGTATTTGTTTTTAGTTTGCATGTCAAAATTTTGCAGTTGAAATGAATACATGTATATTAATGGTTGAGTATTGTTAAGGCAATAATTGGCTATCATCTGCACACAGCGCTCATGTACTTATGCAGCTGAAAACCCATGACACCGATATATATGTGTGTCGCGGTATGTGTGTGTATGTGTGTTGTTGATGTTGTTGTTGCAGATAAAGGTAGAGTATTATTTCAAATTGAATTCATTGAGCTTAATTGTAATTGACAATATCGTGTAGTGATCAAGATATTGTAAGAAGAACATTTGATTGTATTTCCTCTCCAGTGTTCCAGAATTTGAAGCCACAAAATATCTCATCACTAATGGTGAATTTCTGGAGTTTGTTAATGCTGGTGGTTATAACAACCGTACATATTGGAGTGATGAAGCGTGGGAATGGAAGATGTTTCGCCAGTCAAAACACCCAGTATTTTGGATATGCAATGAAGGTATTTTGATTAGTTCTGCTTTTACTACTCATACTTGATATACAGTAACAAATAAGAGCTATACACTGTCCAAAATATCTATATCTATCATAATAATAAGATCAAGTCCAGTGTGGTATTCATATACAAATAGTAAGGATGAGTTATATTCAAATTGAAATTGAAAAAGTACCAAAGTTGGGTTTCTCAAGCAATATATAGGAATTAAATAATTTTGATGCCTGTGTATATCTCTTTTTTGTTATTGTTTATCAGTCTAAGTAGTAAACAAGGATTTTAAAAAAAAAAAAAAAGGCTAATTCCCTTTTAAATCTGTTTGTAGTTTTGTGGATTGTGATTCCCTTCTTGTAGTATTTAATATTGGATTCAAGAAGTACAAAGTATAGCTAGTCTACACTTGAAAAAGAGGTAACCTGTATTTTACCTCTGTGTCCCAGCAAATTTGGAAAGTGGTTTCGTAAATATTTCAGAAAACTGTTTTCCTCTGGGAACAATATGCATGCAACCATAAAATACTACAAGAGTCGTAAACTCTTATTCCCATTGATTATGTCCCAACCCGTAGTAAATCTTAGATATAATCATCAATTGGTAAATCGTATTCATGACCTTTTTCACTGATGAAACTGGATGTTTACCTTCAACATTCCAATTGCAAGTCAACAGAAAAGTTTATTTAAATGCAGGGGTGTTGCAGGGTGTAGTATTTCTGGTTACTAATGGGTGATGAGTTGTTCACAACCCATCAAAATGATAAACTGTTCCCATGTAATCAACAACAACTATGGTCGCTGCTATTTCAGCGAAACAATTTTTGAAAAATTCAGAAAGAATTTAACTAGAACTCCTTTGAATTGAAATGTTAAATCAGTTACAGTTATGACATTTTTTTAATAGAATAGCAATTCTATCAGCAAATCGATGGTTTCTTTGATGTTAACTTCCAAAAATCAGTCTTTGGGTTTGCTGGAACATGGTGTACTTTAAAATGTTCTTGTCTCTCATACTAAAAATTCTCCTCCAAATGGTAGAATACATATGGCAGCAATGTTGATTTTTTATTTTCCCAATATCACTTACTCCTTTTTTCACTTTCCACAGTTTACATCATGGCGTCATGTATACAAACTGCAGTGCAATGTTTTGGAAGAGAAAATTCAAGTTGTAAAATTCTTCAAGTGCAGTACCATATCATGTGTTAGTTATATACCTTGCACTGGACTGTAAAATTCTTTTGGTTGAGATTTTGCCATCCCACACCAGAACTAGTGATAAGTTCATGTGTTAGTTATATACCTTGCACTGGACTGTAAAATTCTTTTGGTTGAGTTTTTGCCATCCCACACCAGAACTAGTGATAAGTTCATGTGTTAGTTATATACCTTGCACTGGACTGTAAAATTCTTTTGGTTGAGTTTTTGCCATCCCACACCAGAACTAGTGATAAGTTCATGGGTTAGTTATATACCTTGCACTGGACTGTAAAATTCTTTTGGTTGAGTTTTTGCCATCCCACACCAGAACTAGTGATAAGTTCATGTGTTAGTTATATACCTTGCACTGGACTGTAAAATTCTTTTGGTTGAGTTTTTGCCATCCCACACCAGAACTAGTGATAAGTTCATGTGTTAGTTATATACCTTGCACTGGACTGTAAAATTCTTTTGGTTGAGTTTTTGCCATCCCACACCAGAACTAGTGATAAGTTCATGTGTTAGTTATATACCTTGCACTGGACTGTAAAATTCTTTTGGTTGAGATTTTGCCATCCCACACCAGAACTAGTGATAAGTTCTATATAACCCTTTCACTACCAAGTAACTTAATGGAATGCTCTTTTCTATTGTATTAGATCGGTTTATTATGGTTTGTGGGGATGGTGGGGTCAAAATGATCAAAGACTAATGTATGTTTTGGTAATTAATGATTAAAACATGCTGCTGATGATTTGGAAGTGTAGAAACCTACTAGTATTAAGATTTCAATGTGAAAATCATAGAATAATACAATATTTTTTCAATTTTGCATCGTGTTGTACATGTTGTAATGTTGTGTTATAGGTTGTAAATCAGGATGTGGTGCTGAGCTAGTGAATTATTCTCACTGCCATTTTCCTGCTGATAACCTAAAAGCCTGTGACCAAACTAACGGATACACAAATGGGGCTGGTGCCCAAACTAACGGAAACACAAATGGGGCTGGTGCCCAAACTAACGGAAACACAAATGAGGCTGGTGCCCAAACTAATGGAAACAGAAATGGAAGCATTAAAACAGGAGAAAAATATATGTAAGTATTGGACGTATGTACAGTGACCCTGGAATCACCAAATCTACTCATCAAGTTCAACCTTTATATCATTATTTTGACCATATACATGTAGTTGTTTGTCAAAATACTGGATCTGACTGAATAGGAAATACTTTATTATTTTGACATGTAGTTGTTTGTCAAAAATACTGGATCTTTATTATTTTTGACCATGTAGTTGTTTGTCAAAATACTGGATCTGACTGAATAGGAAATACTTTATTATTTTGACCATTTGTAGTTATACTTCTGACTGAATAGGAAATACTTTTTTATTTTGACCATATACATGTAGTTGTTTGTCAAAATACTGTCTGTTTAGGAAATACTTTATTATTTTGACCATATACATACTAGGAAAATACTGGATCTGACTGAATAGGAAATACTTTATTATTTTGACCAAATACTTTAAATACTGGATTTGAATAGGAAATACCCATATACATGTAGTTGTTTGTCAAAATACATCTGACTGACTTTATTATTTTGACCATATACATGTAGTTGTTTGTCAAAATACTGTCAATAGGAAAATACTGACCATATACATGTAGTTGTTTGTCAAAATGGATCTGAAATAGGAAATACTTTATTATTTTTGTACATGTAGTTGTTTGTCATACTGGATCTGACTGAATAGTATTATTTTGTATGTACATTGTTGTTTGTCAAAATACTGGATCTGACTGAATAGGAAATACTGACCATATACATGTAGTTGTTTGTCAAAATACTGGATCTGACTGAATAGGAAATACTTTATTATTTTGACCATATACATGTACATGTAGTTGTTTGTCAAAATACTGGATCTGACTGAATAGGAAATACTTTATTATTTTGACCATGTAGTTGTTTGTCAAAATACCTGATGATAAATACTGTAGTTTGTTTGTCAAAATACTGGATCTGACTGAATAGGAAATACTTTATTATTTTGACCATATACATGAAAAATAGGGATCTGAAATAGGAAATACTTTATTATTTTGACCATATACATGTAGTTGTTTGTCAAAATACTGGATCTGACTGAATAGGAAATACTTTATTATTTTGACCATATACATGTAGTTGTTTGTCAAAATACTGGATCTGACTGAATAGGAAATACTTTATTATTTTGACCATATACATGTAGTTGTTTGTCAAAATACTGAATAGGAAATACTTTATTATTTTTCGTTATTTACATAGCATTACTTGGGTCACACTGTAGAAATGACTAAATACCTTGAGTATGGTAATCAAAATCATGTACTCAAACAATTTTTTAATATGTATGATTTTTCTTCAAATAAGCAATAATTTTATCATTTAATTCACAATTGTATACCATCAATATACCAACATGTCCCGTTGCACCATAAATTTTGTGTGTTTTAAGGCTAAAATCTTGAAAAATTAGTTGAGCTTGAGTACTAAGTAAGTATGACTTCAGACGGAAGAGCAGTCATCAGGTTGATTGACTAATTATTTGTTCATTTCATGTAGACAACCCATGTATGTAGATGACCTTTCTGTTTTAATCCTCAATAGCCATGTTTTACACTGGGTTTACACTATTGATCCTGACCTTTGTATTTCTATAGGTACCGTGCTATGTTTGATGTTATCCCCCTGCCCTTGGACTGGCCTGTTGATGTTAACTATCATGAGGCAAGGGCGTATTGTGCCTGGAAGGGAGCAGACTATCGTTTACCTACAGAAGCGGAGTATGCAGCAATGAAGGGATTCATGGTAATTACAGTGAAACTTGAAAATAATGACCTCTTCTAGATCACTCTTTATATAGAGATTGATTTGTACACAAATCGTACTATTGGGGACAGCAAAAAATGGTCTTTGTGACCAGGTGGTTGCTAAAGCAGATTTTATTGTAGTTATATAATAACAATAATTCCTGTGACAAAAGTTAGAAACACTTAAAACAGTTAATGCTATCATGTGTTTTAACTGAAGAAAAATTGTCATGGTTTATAACAGAGATTATTTGATATGAAACTCTTATGTATGCTTTAAGTTTTTGACTATCAATTATATGGTCAGTTGGGGCCTCCGTGGTAGATTAGTTTGGGCTTTAAATGATGAAGTCTATCACCTCTACTAAGCTTGGGTTTGAGGCTTACTGGAATCTAAGCTAATTTTGTGAGAAAATTTGCCAGTTAACTTGTGGAAGGTCAGTGGTCTCTTTCCAGGTACATTGTAATCAGGTTCTGTATTGCACCACAAAAACCTGACTGCCACCACATGACTGTAAAATCATTGAGTGAGGCTTAAAACAAAATTAAATTCAAACTTAGGTCAGTATGCCACAAATACTGCAATATTATTGTAGTGGATTGGTGTTTCCTTGACAAATACATTTCAAAACTATATCAAAGATAAATAAGATGACAGTTTCTTTTCTGTTGTTTATTATAGCCTCCAGCAAGTATTGGAGTCAAAAGTGACATCATCTTTCAAAATGTGATTGAAGCCAACTTAAACATGCAGTATGGATCATCATGTGTAAGTGTCTTTGTTCCGAAGTTCCATGTCATATTTTATATGACTATCAGTGCCGATACATCAAGTTAGTGTCATATTTTATATTTTTATATGACCATTAGTAATCATAAGTCAGGCTAAGTGTCATATTTTATATGACCATCATTGAACATAAAGATTTAAGAACTCTTACACCTGTGTATATCTCTCATTTGTTATTGTATATCAATCTAAGTAGTATTAACAAATAAAGATTGTATTTTCTCTGGAAAAAAACAGCTAATGCCCCTTTAAATCACTGGTATGTATTTTCAAAATTTAGATTTTATTTTTGGTTAATATATAACTATATGTATGTATTATACAAATTAAAAATGCTACATAAATTAGATTAACATTATCAAATGTTATTCAGAATTTTGTAACAGTTTTCTTTTTCTTTGAGCCAGTCAATATGTACCCACCATCCAGTAATGTTATCTAGAATTCTGTTTCACACTTTTCTTTTCTTTTGTAGCCAGTCAATATGTACCCGCCATCCAGTAATGTTATCTAGAATTCTGTTTCACACTTTTCTTTTCTTTTGTAGCCAGTCAATTTGTACCCACCATCCAGCAATGGGTTTTATGATTTGTCTGGAAACATTTGGCAATGGACAGAGGACAATTTTAATGGACTGAAGGACTTCACTACTCACTTTTTATATGACGACTTCTCTTCTCCATGTTTTGATGGCAGACATAACATTATTTTGGTATATCAATTTGCGCTGTCTAAGTTTAACATTTATTACAGTGAATGACCTCATACATTCCTAAAGCCTCGGTCATAACAGGCTGTTCATGCGTTTATTGGTCATCTTTGGGCACCATTGAAATTTGTGCATGGTATACAAGGACATCATTATGTTTTTCGACACCATTGGTCGCCCAAGTATGGTGGCTTTTGGATATGCACACTCTGTATGGTCTTAAGATGCACTAGTAATCCCCTGTTGATTATTCTTGAGCTGTACAATCAGCATGGCCACCACAGTTACCACAGCAGACAAAAATTACAGAACATGTACAGTCTCCAAAATTGCACAGCCAACTGCGACTGAGACATTTAAGGATTGTTTTTTATTTATTTTGTCAATGACATTTTTCAGTTTTTTTGTAAGCTGTATGTTATATTTCAGATCTTATTTTACATACAGCTTACAAATAAATTAAAAATTTCATTGACATCACAAAATGTTTTGATATGATATTAGTAGCAGTATCTGTTAATGATCTGTTATATGGCTGCATGTTGACATAATAACACCTGTCGGTTACTGGTATTTTTCAGGTTGATCATTCATTTATCCAATAACATTATTGTATGTGCATCAGTTCATACTTTAAGGAGGTAAAATGACAATGTGTAATGTCACCTTGATATGGGCCTGTAGGCTGTACAGTGTGCTACAGATGTAGATCTAGTCTTGTGTTTCCAATTTCTTTCTGTGATTTTTATTTGTTTTGTGGCAGATAAATATTTGATATTCTATTCTTTACTGATTCGTTCATGCAGTCCTACGCCAAAAAGTAAAGTGGTTAACACTTGGGTCATATGACTACAATTACTTGAGTATGTGTTACATCGCTCTATATACTTGCAATGAATGGAATTGCAGTCAGTATATAAATATTATTTGTTAAGATTTATCTTTAGATATCATATGGTTCATACCTCAAAATATTGGATGTGGATGACAGTGATAGTTATACTTAACATGGAATATCTCTAGGAGTATGGATTTATTTGTTTGTTTGTTTTTGGTGACTGTTTAAAAAATAAATTGTAATCAAATTATGCAGGGAGGTACTGTTAGTATGCTTTTTGTAGGAGTCATTTCTTTTGTTTAGACAGAAAGTGATATTCAGTCACAAAGTTCACAATAGGGGTCAGTTGGGACTAAATCAAAGTTTTTTTTCAGTGGACCACAATGAGATCAAACTGATAAGAGCTTAAGCAATGTACTCCTGGTTTAAAATTTATAACAGTTATTGGATGTCAGTTTTTACAAAGGAAATACATAAGATTTCATATCTTTTTTCTCTAGAAATAAAATGATTGAAAATACATAGATCTACACGAAAGGTTTGGAAAAATTTGGTGTCATTGGGAATGACGAGCATTCTAGTAATTTCGTAGGACTTAGATTTTTGTAAATGATATTTTGGCTCAGGAGAGCTCCCACTTTATTTTCTGACTTGGTTTGTTTTTTTATAATAAGTTTGTTTCCTCACAAATTTCTACCATTACAAAAAGAAGTAATATTTTCCTATTTGTGAACTGACAGTTTGTAAAATAAGATCTGAAATATAACATACAGCTTACCAAAAAATGAAAAATTTCATTAACATCACAAAATGTTTTGATCTGATATTAATAGCAGTATCTGTTAATAATCTGTTATACGGCTGCATGTTGACATAATAACACCTGCCGGTTATTGGTATTTTTCAGGTTGATCGTTCATTTGTCCAATAACATTATCGCACGTGCATCAGTGCATACTTTAATGAGATAAAATGACAATGTGTAATGTCACTTCAATTAAACAATCTTGGCCAACCTGGATGTATCTGTGACAAATCCTTATTTCCTGTGTTACCAAATAAAGAATAGTTTCATGTTGTTGACTTTTGATATGAAATATATCAGTCTCAACATGAAAGTATTGTAATAAGCTCTGTGAAACTTGCTTATTACAATGTTTTCTAAGTCTAGACTGTCATATGTCATATAAAAAGTCAACAGCTTGACTCTCTCTCTCTCTCTCTCTCATATATATATATATTTATTTATATACATTTTTTAGGGAGGATCCTGGGTTTCAACGGGAGATGAAGCATCAAGATTTGCTCGATTTGCATTCAGACGACATTTTATCCAGCATGCTGGTTTCCGTATGGCTAGATCAACTAAGAACCAAAACACATTGCCTGCAGTATTTGTTAACTCTAAAGTCTTTGTACTAGGTCTTGGATGCCAAGGTAACTGTTGTTCTTTGTACATAGAAAAAAACAAATGGATTAAAATTATTAATTGTAAATTTTATGTCATATTAAATTCTTCTTATTGTTTTTAATGTGTCTGTTCATTTGCTAATTTCTAAAAATTTGATTTCTGTCAAAAAATAAGTTTGTTTCCTGACTTAAACCTGATTTGATACCAAGCTTCATATCAACATCTAAGATGAGTTTTATTTTTGGTAATATTTACCACAGTTATGAGACATAAAAGTCTTTATGAATGGCTTGATATCGGGGACAGCCTAATATCGGGATGGCTTAATATGGGGGGGGGGGGCTTAATATCGGGGATTTAATGTGTCTCAATCACATCTTGTTTTACCCTGTTTATTTGGGGTGGCTTTATATTGGGGTGTAGTGTGTCTCAATCACACCTTGTTTTATCCTATTTATTGGGATGACTTAATATTGGGGTGTAGTGTGTCTCAATCACACCTTGTTTTATCCTATTTATTGGGATGACTTAATATTGGGGTGTAGTGTGTCTCAATCACACCTTGTTTTATCCTATTTATTGGGATGACTTAATATTGGGGTGTAGTGTGTCTCAATCACACCTTGTTTTATCCTGTTTATTGGGGGTGGCTTTATATTCGGGTGAAGTATGTCTCAATCACACCTTGTTTTATCCTGTTTATTGGGGGTGGTTTAATATTGGGGTGTAGTATGTCTCAATCACATCTTGTTTTACCCTGTTTATTTGGGGTGGCTTTATATTGGGGTGTAGTGTGTCTCAATCACACCTTGTTTTATCCTATTTATTGGGATGACTTAATATTGGGGTGTAGTGTGTCTCAATCACACCTTGTTTTATCCTATTTATTGGGATGACTTAATATTGGGGTGTAGTGTGTCTCAATCACACCTTGGGATGACTTAATATTGGGGTGTAGTGTGTCTCAATCACACCTTGTTTTATCCTGTTTATTGGGGGTGGCTTTATATTCGGGTGAAGTATGTCTCAATCACACCTTGTTTTATCCTGTTTATTGGGGGTGGTTTAATATTGGGGTGTAGTATGTCTCAATCACACCTTGTTTTATCCTGTTTATTGGGGGTGGTTTAATATTGGGGTGTAGTATGTCTCAATCACACCTTGTTTTATCCTGTTTATTGGGATGACTTAATATTGGGGTGTAGTGTGTCTCAATCACACCTTGTTTTATCCTGTTTATTGGGGGTGGTTTAATATTGGGGTGTAGTATGTCTCAATCACACCTTGTTTTATCCTGTTTATTGGGGGTGGTTTAATATTGGGGTGTTATGTCTCAATCACACTTTGTTTCAGTCTGTTTATGTCTTTATGTCACACACTATAATATTGATATTTGTCATTGAAGAAAACCTGAAGACACAAGAAACAGAATGTATTGATCTTCCATCAACCAACTGCCAATACAAGTATGATACAGAGATGGCATTACAAGGAATCTTGGAACAAGAATTTGGCTATAGAGATTCACTGCCTGCAGTAGTTGCAAAATTCTGTGTTTCACTGCCAAAGATGTACCATGCAGATACAAAAACTGCCATGTGGTTTGGTGCTGGCACCGGCAGGGGACCATTTGAAATTTCCGACGTCTTTCAAAATGTAAGAGAACTAGATGTGAATAGTATTATGTCAAGTGGAATAGAACATTTGCACCTGACTAATATCAAGATGATGTTAATCCAGTACGGATATCAGCGGATGTTTTACTATGTGACTTTGGCTAAGATTACTATCGTAACAGTACCCAAACTGACCAGTCTTGTTTACTGTCAAGATATTTCTGTTAAATACTTCGAGAACTGTAATATTATTTTATTGATATCATTAACACTAATATCTATCTTTGTCAGAGTAGTTTTAGATAAAATATTGAACTTTTCCATGTCAGAGTAGTTTTAGATAAAATATCAAACTTTTCCAGTCTTTTTCCCCCAAATATATCAGTATGTATCTATTGTGGGTCAGCTCTGTGCAAAATAATCGAGAGAAGGGAAAATTTATATCAAGAAATTGCCCAGAAAATTGATCATGTATGTTGTATAAATAGTTACGTACTTTCATAATATCTTCATTCACACCACCATTGGACAATGCATTTGAAAAATCACATTTAATTTATTTATATACTAGCCTTTCCTATGTACTAGCCAGTTTGAGAACTGGCATTGTGGGAATCACAGCCACATTTTCCTTGCTATGTTTGCAGCATTGTATTTTTTATCTTGCAACTGTTGAAATTTTGTATCAGCTATTTAAAGAAGGATTCCAGTATCAGAATTTAAGAAAAGCTCAGGTATCACAAGTGTCAAATTTTTTTTACAGCAAACGAAAAACCTCTGAATACTGGCCAATTTGGGTACTTGCACGATAGATGATGAATATCAAGTCATACAAATGTTTATAAAAGCTATGCTTAATACTGGCAGTACATATTTTGAAATGTTGTTTTTTTTATTTTTGGGGGGGGGGGGGATCTGTTGCTATTTGTTGCCATCTATTGAAATGGTATAAATGTTTTGTACATTTTCAACACATAAGCATACTAAACAATAATAGTAATAATCAGATCTGAAATATATCAGATACTGTACAGGGATTTAATTTCACAGGTTGTAATTTTCATGTTATTCTCACTCCTGAAGCGATCATGGTTTGTTTAATTCACCCATAGGGAGTAACTTAAAACAATGATGAGGTCCTGCAAAGACAGTCCGTAATATATTTAATATGTATTTGTATAATTTATTAAAAAAAACTTATCACTTATTCTTAAAATCACAGATTTTTCAATTCCTTGAATATAGCAATTAGGGAATTGTTTTCCCCCCTTATGCCTACAGTATATGTTTTTTATCTAAACCTTTTTCATTTTGCTTGAAATTTCAGCAGAGATAAATCTCAAGATCTAAATTTCTGTAACATTGCAAATGTTTGGATTAATTGATGGAAAATTTCATTCCTTTTTTTTAAAGCCTTACTTTGACTTAGATATTAGGTTGTACAACTGAACTAATTATTTTGAACTTTGTATTTAGGTCCTTGGTGTTGATTTTGGGGGTCGATTTATTGACACTGCCATGAAAATTCAACAGGGTAATGAGATCAAATTCAAACAGGGTAATGGTGAAACTGGTCTCGCTAACACCAACGGCAACACAAATATAAACCGGATTGTATTCAAACAGGTAAGTTACATCTACAGATATTGTAGAAGGTGTTACATCTTGGACTCTTTGTGAGCCCCATATATAGAATGTAGAAAAAACATTCACAAAAATGCTGAATAACAGGATTTTTAGTAATATATGTATATAGGCCTATTTAGGGTCTGACTGTATATATTTAACTCCATTGTAATTCTGTTTTTATTGTTGTATCGTTTTCATCCTGTATAGAATCTTTCACTCATGGAGATATCACCAGCTTTAGGTGAAGTGCTATAAATTTTGACCTGTGATATGGACTGACGCCAATGCAGTGAGGGTTATTTTTACTTGCCATACCTTCTGTGACATGGGACCTAGGTTTTAAGTCTCATCCGAAAAACTGTGACTTTTTTTGTCTGCCACACACATCAGTCACTACCATTTTAAAAAGTCTTTTATAAGACCTGATACTGGGGATTGAACCTGGGACCTTCAGCTTGCCAGTTGAACACTATACCACAAGACCCCCGCTAGCAATCTTATTTTTGTTTGACTTATCATGTGATAACCAGTAGGAAATATATTGATCCTTCACAGGACATCTGTGAGTGAGTACCTTTCTTATTACTTTCTCATCATACTGATGTATAGGTTTACCAAGGTAAAGTGGTGTAATGTGAAAAATTGACCTGCCATAGAAATGGTACCCTGGGTAATTTTTCTGTGATAGAAATCTTACCCGTGGTAATTTTTCTACAATAGAAATGTTACTCAGGTAGCCACAGAAAAATGACCCACTTCAACATTTCTGTTAGTTGTCTTGTGAAAAAGTGACCCCCAAAGTAAAATTAACCTCCCCCAGTATTGTAAGGAATAGAAATATCTACACGGATATCATGCTTATATTAGGCCTAATCATTGTGTGGACAGTGGAGGATCTGCTTGGACCCCAAAGGTAAAAAAATGACCAAAACTTAGTATACATCGTCTTCTCATGAACCAGTGATTAGATGTCTCTCAAATCCTGTATGCATTATTGTTGAGTAACCTTAAGATCTACAAAGTTTGCAAATGAAAACAAAATAGGTCATTCCAAGTTTTTTCTCTGTCTAGCATCTGCGGACGGATTGGTTTTGATATACATGTAGTACAGAGTAAAATTACAAGCATCTATTAAAAACATAGATCATAGTTCTCAAATGAACAGTTAAACATGAACATCTGTCTTCATCAATGTGAAAACTACAATTTCATAGGTTATTTTTAAGTTTGTGACAAAGATATGGTTTTCATAATTTTACTTTGATTTGTTTTTCATAATAGGAAGATAGGGTTTTGGTTTGAGGGTGGGAAGATATCAGTCTCTGAGCAATCATGTGGTTCCTGATACCCTGAAATCTTGCATGGTATTTATATGACAAAAACTCTCATTATTCATATTACCCTCGTTGTGCATGTCTCTAAATCTGTAGAAAATTTACCTGGAATCTGGTTAATTTTTCTACAGGTATCGGTCAATTATCTACAAATGCCCAGGTATGATTTCTACGTAGAATATTGACCCCGGGTAGTTGTTCTATGCCGTTCACTTTTCTACATTACACTGGCACATCCTGCTTCTGTCAAAAACTAAAAAAAAACTTTTTATTTTCCAAAAGTGGGGGTGTACAGGTAGAACAGGACTCAATGCATTACTGTAACTTCAGTATTTTGTATCAAAAACAAACTTTTCACCCCTATTATAATTTCATATAAACTGATCCTTGTGTGTGTAAACATATGTCAATTATTTGGCTAGAACAATGGTTTGTCATATGTTGAAACAATGCTCTTATCGTAAAGAGTCGGATATAGTCAACCATTTGAACATTCTCACTATGTGCAATATTCATCATTTCAGCTGACCTGGATACCAAATGAAATTGTGGATAGTGATATGAGTATTGTGACTTTCCTGGACAGAGTCATGAATCCAAAAGGTATTTACAATTGTTTTATTTCATTAGTTTTAGGCTCAGGAGACCTACTGTGACTGTCTTTTGTCACAGTCTTTGAGCTGCATCTGTCTTGTGTTCTGGGAACAGTGGTAAACTGTCTACTACTAAGAGTGATTTACCAGAGTTGGTCATTTATAGGTGAAACTACATAATGAAATATGTGATTAGTGGATAGTACTGAAAACTGGAATTCCAAATTGAAGAACTTTTTGTCAGTGAAGGGTAATGAAATAATTAAAAAAAATAAGTTTGACCATTATGTGATTTTTAATTATATTAAAGCAGAAACAATTGAATATTAATCATTAAACAACTGGTAGGGTGATTTTTATATAAGTACATTGGGTATTATTGGTTTTATGGCAGGGTCATTATCATTTTGGACTTAATCAAAGAATATATCTGTTTCAGCCTGGTTAGTTAGATTAGGGGAAATAACCTCCCCAACTGGTGTTGTGGTCATTGCATCTACAGATGGAAAATGGACAAAGGATACTCTGATGCCATGTGTTGGAGACAGGTAAGATGACCTAACCATTACATCAATATTTAACTTACTGTTGTATTGTTTGCTGAATAAGATATATATATATATATACCCATGCGACCTACAACCTCAAATGTTATCACAACTTTGTGATATATCACCTCTAAGGCTGTCATAGAAATTACAGATATGACCTATAAGCTACAGGGTTTGCAAGTGTGACCTACAGACTAAAGAGATCACATACCATTTTACCCTATAACATATGTCATTATAACAGTATGACCTATCACACTTAAAACCTGTTACCTTTAAGGCTACCTGAACAATGTGACCTAAAACCTTTGAAGAGATCATAACTATGACCTGTAACCTATAAAGTTATCTTAATTTGTGTGACCTATAACCAATTAGACAGTCATAACAATGTGACCATGAACATTTTATGCTAGTATTGTAAATTGATTTTTAACTTGTTAAATGTCCACCCGCAACAAAAAGCAGCTCCAAGAATCGGTCAAAATATAAATTGATCATTACATCTTTTACCACTGATGCTGTCTTTATTTTAAGTTACGCAGCTTTTCAACAATATGCTATTATTAGAATATTGATTTTTGTTATCTCCTTTATCATATTAACATTTCCTGCAGCAGTTTCCCGTTGACAGATCCTGACTGTTCAGAAATAACAGAAAATGGGCTACACATATAAAGTTAACAAGTCTGTCACCCAGGTTGCATCTATCTTGACAATAAATACTCTGACAAGTGCTCAATGGTTAATGTTTGTGTCAAGAACTTTATTGCTAGCTAAGTAATGTTTTTCTTTGTGAATGAAGCAGAAAAATTCAAATGCTAAAGTAAGTAGTTTTGATTCTATTAGTATTTACTGTTTTCAGACTCCAGTTTAGAGATGCCCTAGAACTGACATACACTTCATCTGCTGGACAGAATACTGCCATGGTAACAGTTTGGACTCGCATTTAGAGAGTTTCCAAAACCAAAGAACTGTTGTTAACTGTGATTTTTATAGTATATACAAAATATATACTTTGTCACCATTATCTTGATATTTTTGAGATTGGTGGTTGGGTAATTTTCCAATTTAATGGATCTTGTAGTTAGTGTCTGTTTTTTTTTACATTTTGCTATAATACATTTATATATTTACAAACTTGTATCATGCATATATGTATATTTGAAATCAATATTTGTTCTTTATTAGATATACACAAACAATAAAAATCTGTTTCCCCTTAACTCATCAACCCCTGAAATACAATGGAGTCTTCTGTTAATCAATGAGTTGGACCAGTTCAAATATGTCTTTAGGAGCGAATGAGTTAAGAGTTGTTAGAAGTATGTTATTTTGTTATTGATATACCAATTATTTTTTCAATTTAGCATAAGTTTATATTGTTTTGTACTTTACATTTTATATTTTTTTCCTTACATCTTTAAGAGACCATTTTTTGGACAAAATGATGAAGAATACTATATGAAGTTCTTTGAATTATGTAGACTTGATTGTTCAGTTACATATTGATATTTTTTGTACTGACAAAGATCATCTGACCAAGTAAACTCCTGTGATTTTATGGATTGTATCAAATGGGAAACAGCTGTTGACTTCAGAGTAGACTTAAGAATATGGTTCAAATGTGGTTATGAAAATACTTAGATAAAGCTAATCTAGTATCATAAAAGTTGTGATTGGGGATGAACTTTCCACTACAAAAATTTGTAATAACAGAGGCTGAAGAGATATACATGTATAGATGAAAAACATTGAAGTTCTAGTTATTTGTAAAACTTTTATATGGTTTCCGGGTTTTGATCATTTCAGTGTAAATAGTATATTAAAATTTCAAAAGTTATATTTTCTAAGCTAATTCTGTTACCTGTGTGCTCAGTTGTTTACACAGTATTGTAGTATATGTAATATAATAATTTTCTTTTTATAGAATTTACATATTGTGTCCAGAAATTACTTCATATGTTAAGATGTTTTCACTTTATTGTGTTTTTTACTGAAAATATTTTATTAGATGATTTTAGATTTAGATAACAGAACTCTTTTTTTGGTTGTTGCATTTTTCATTATTTCAAAATCAATCACATGCACCTTAAATTTTAGTAGAATTTTCATTTGAATTCTAAATAACAACTTTGTGAATTAATGAATTCTGTACTTGTCTGTTGTCAATAAATATAAATACATCTTCATCTTTGATATTCATGTAACTTTTCATCTATAGCCATAATATGGTATATACTGGTATACAATAAAACCTGCTATAGAGGCCACCTCTATATAAGTATAACCTGTTTATACAGGCCAGTTTTTTCAAGTCCCTTGACTGCATACTTCAACTAAATTGAATCTGTGTATAAGGGTCACCTGCACATAAAGGTCAATATTTTCTGGTCTGTTGGGTGGCCCCTATATACAGGTTTTAATGTACATGTATAGCCTACACCCATCGCCATTAAAATAAACTGTATCAATTTCCTTACATAGTAATCCCCCATTGCAATGCCAACCCAAAAATATTGCCATCCAATGAGTGATTCAATGAACAAATGGTCAGTTCAAACGATAATTACTAATAAACCGTACAATAAATTCCAAACATTCAAATTGACAAACAATCATGCCGGTCGCCAATAGCACCAAAAACCTGTTATCCATCATTTAATTTATTTCTCACTTCTCTAATTGTCCTAACTACTGTGTTTGTTTTTTGTGTAATTCACAGTTGATCAATTTGGACAACCTATGATAGGGAAGTCCAAAGTAATTGTCAATTATGCTGCCAAAACTACAAACATTTATACTGGGACTTTATCAATTTCATGTCATACTATTTCTTGCACCTGAGATAGACAGAACTCTATTTTTACCAGTACTGCAAAATTCTATTCAGAACTGCTGATCCAGAACACTTTGTATCCATACACACGTCGTCTGCATTGTTTGTAATCATGGGGGATCAAAGAGATTTTTGTGTTGATAGTTTACAGTGTTAAAATTCATTATCGGTTACACATAATTCTCACCAAATTTGTTTGAAAAGAAATAAAAACATACGTATATAATGCAGGTTTATATTTGTGGATGGTGGATGAAAAAAGGGTGGTTGATGTGGTTGCTAAACTGATTTATTCAAGTTTGTAAACAAACGGGATTCCAAGTTTCCCACGTGCGAGAAAAATAATCAAGCACCACATTTGAGTTCCAGCTAGAAAAATATCAGTATGGGATGTGATGAATTAATATCCCAACCTCAGCTAATGCCTAGGTTATGACTTATTGATTCATCCCACCCTTGACTGATATTTGTCTATCTGGAACTTAAAGTGGAGCTAGATTCTATTATTTTGGAATTCTTGGGACTTTTTTTTTCTCTATATTACAGAGATGTCCAAGTTTACAGTCCAGGGGCATTATCTGTGTTTTCTTTTTCAAAAAATTATCTGTCATTTTTTACATCTTACGATTTGATATACGATGTCAAAAAAAGAGAGAGACACTAGACCAGACCTTATTTTCTCAAAATATATAAAAATATCAGATTTTTTATGCCTCAGTGTATAGCTCTTATTTGTTATTGTACATCAAGTACAAGTAGTAAAAGTAGAAAAAATTGGCATAATGAATTTTGGTAAACACAGCTAATGCCTCTTTAATTAAATCTTTTGAATTAAGTACAATAATGATTTAATTGAAATACACAATGTATTAGATCTTCATGTAATGGGGTATTTAAATCTTAAATGATTTTGTCATTTTTGTCGCCTCATGGAATATCTGTTATAATGACACCCCTTTATATCTCCAAACCCATCAGCATTATAATGAGGTAGCACTATAAACAATCACACAACACAATGTGAGCATGACAATATAATCACACAACACAATGTCAGCATGACAATATAATCACACAACACAATGTCAGCATGACAATATATGATAGAGCAAGTTTTCTAGTTTACAAATATAAGTACATCAAGTATGTTGGTACAGGTCTACCAAGGTAAAGTGGAACATCCAGGTTCACTTAAAAACCAAAACAATACGGTCTATTTTAAAAAAATTAAGTCGTGCAGATAAAACATATTACCTTGAACGAATTCCATGCATTATTAAAGCTCTAATACTTTTGTGTCAACATGTAGCCTGTCATCAAAGTTATGACTTAATTTAGACTTGTGTTTGTAAACGTGCCAATTTACCTTGGTAGACCTGTAATTCAGTTTACAACACTGAATTTTATACCAATATGTATAACTTGCGTCATTCAAAATGTAACATTCATATCAAAATTTTATTTAAGTGTACATATAAATTACTTGATAATACTTCTGAGTGAGTAATAATTGAGGCATTACTGATAATAGACTGATAATAGAGGTGATAAATCTGACTGATAATAGAGGTGATAAATCTGACTGATAGTAGAGGTGATACTTCTGACTGATAGAGGTGATATATCTGACTGATAATAGGTGATAAAGTCGGATTGATAATAGAGATGATAAATCGGATTAATAATAGAGGTGATACATCTGACTAATAATAAAGGTGATAAATCTGACTAATAATAGAGGTGATACTTCTGACTGATCTTAAGAGGTGATAAATTTATTATTAATAGATGTGATAAATCTGACTGATAATGGAGGTGATACTTCTGACTGATCAGAGGTGATAAATCTGACTGATAATAGAGGTGAAATTTTACTGATAATGGAGGTGATAAATCTGACTGATAGTAGCGGTGATACTTCTGACAGATAGAAGAGATCAATCTGATAATACAGGTGATAAATCAGACGTATAGTAGATGTGATACTTCTGATTGATAATGGAGAAGATAAAAATGTCATTGAGGTTATATATCTGACTGATCAGAGGTGATAAACCTAATAGTAGGTGAAAATAGAAGTGATTAATCCAATTGATCATAGAGGTGATAAATCTGACTGATAACAGAGATGATACTTCTGATTGATAATAGAGGTGATACTTCTGACTGATCTTAGAGGTGATAAATTGACTAATAATAGAGGTGATACATTTGACTGATAATAGAGGTGATACTTCTGACTGATCAAAGAGGTAATAATTCTGACTGATTATAGGTGATACATCTGATTGATAATAGAGGTGATAAATCTGACTGATAATGGAGGTTATATTCTGATTGATCATAGAGGTGATAAAATCTGACTGATAATGGAGGTGATAAATCTGATAGTAGAGGTGATACTTTTGACTGTTAGAGGTGATAAATCTGACTTATAGAGCTGATAATACAGGTGATAAATCTGACTTATAGTAGATGTGATACTTCTGACAGATAATTAAGAAGATAAATCTTATTGATCATAGTGATAAATCTGATAGTAGAGGTGATAATAGAAGAGATAAATCTACCTGATCATAGAGGTGATAAATCTGACTGATAATAGGTGATAAATCTGACTGATTGTAGAGGTGATACTTCTGACTTATAATAGCAGCAATACTTCTGACTGATAATGGAGGTGATAAATCTTACTGAAGTTGACGTGATATTTCTGACTGTAAGGGAGTGATAAATCTGACGATAATACAGATGATAAATCTGACTGATTATAGAGGAGATGCTTCTGAATGATAATGGAGGTGATAAATCTGACTGATAATAGAGTTGATACTTCTGACAGATAATAGGCGAGAAATCTGACGGATAATAGGGGTGGCACTTCTGACTGATAATGTTGGTGATAAATCTGACTGATCATAGAGGTGATACTTCTGAACGAATAATGATAGAAAATGAATAATTTAACTGAAACTGATTGATAATAGATAATACATCTGATTGAATGATAAGGTGATGATTCTTACTTAATTAAGATAGAAAGTGAAGAATCTAACTAACAATAACAGCTGATAAATCTGACCCAATGATAACATTTTTTCAGTTACATAGTGGGCCTTAATGATTGTGGCAATGCTGGAAAGAAAGTGCAGCTCCTTGTTTTACACATGAAAAAGTATTCATCGAGAGTCCATCCTGTCTCAGTAGGGCAACACCTTTCCCGCAAAATGATGTAACAGTTCAATTATGATGTTAGATATTTAGAACATAATTTGTAGTTCAGGTGTTACCATGAATTTAGTCTGTTTAACATTTCCTTGTAAAGTAGTTAAGTACCTTGTCACACTTTTTTAGAAAATTACTTTTTCAGTGTTAATGAGACTATTTCGGGTATTTTCTAATAATTAATTTGCTTCGCGAAGCCTTTGAACATTCAAGCTGTGCTCTTTATAAATAAAATACATGTACTGATATATAACTAGAGTTCCGAAACAGCGCAGGATATGCCTGTCGTGATAAAGACATAGAAATATATGAATGAACAATGTAACAGGAGTAACACAAGCAGAACAAGATACGCCTATCTTGAACTTTGATAATATCATGTTTAGGTAAAAGTGCTCAACAAGTAACAGAACATGTTGCAGTCTGTGCCTTTTGACGTCATTGGGAGATAGAGAAGTTATCAACAAGGACTCTGAAAAGTGTGGCATCCACCTGCATGATGAATCAAAAGTGACCTTGACTTCAGTGTTAATACAATGTCTCAAAGTCCATTATTAAATGAGTGAATTAAAACAATGTCTTAATGTCCATGATAAACACCCCCCTTCAACATATTTCCCATTGTGAAAAGAAAATGACAAACTTTTCAGAAAATCCTGTATAATATAATTCAGAGGATTGCTTTTTGGGATTCTGTAAGGAATTTAAACACAATGTGACAGATAAGAAAGTTATTGAATTTTGAAATTTTCTTCGAAGAAATGCCATATTAAAAATTCAGGTTTTTTTTCCTGAAACAGCTCTTTGTTGAATTCACTTAAGGTATACTGGTAATGGGTCTCTGTTGGGCATAAAAAAAAAATTAAAAGAATGTCTTGATGGCTAGATTTATATTCTCAAAATAAATATGCTATTGGTATCTAAGTAAAAATTACAAGTGTTGAATTAGTTCACATGGTGAGTTATCTGTGTAAAACAGGAAGACAATTAATATGCTCTAAAACATAACCAAGAACTAATTCTGGAAGTGCTTGAACATGGTGACAACTACACTTACAATGTAATGGATGACCATGGCACTCAAGATGGTGCATATGGGCCACATATCAATGAAATATGGAACTTTAAAGAATTGTTCAACTTCATGGTGGACATGATTAGACTACATGTACATGTAACCAGTTTATCAGATTTAAACAGCAAAAATCCTAGGTTCAGTACAATTACACTATAGTTGTGTATTATAATTTTATACTTACTCTACAACTAAAAATTACTAACAATTTACAATGCTGTTCTTTACCGCTGTAATGGGAAGGCCTATATAATTATATATTTCAGGCATTTGTTAGATGCCATCGTCTCTTACAACTGGAAGCCGAAGCTTGAAGAAAATAAAACAACAATTTATTCTGACCAGAGAGCTGCCCATATAAAGGATTTGTTTATTTATAAAAGTAAATATGTACAGCAAAGAGCCTACATACAGCCAAACAAAATATGATCTAATAACAGGCTTCAGATTAACAAGTCTCTGATACAAAAAATGAGGGACTTATTAATGAAAATAAGTTTTTTTAATTTTACACCTAGAATAATGGAATAAATGACAATATAGCAAACTTCAATAACAAATGTCTGCTTTAAATTATCATTACTGTATAAAGATAAAAAGTTTAACACAAAAATAACTTGCAACCAATTTTTCTTACGATTTTGTGTTTCATTGATCATTTCAACAACAATAACTGCAAGAGGTATTTATCGCTGCCAACGTAATTACATTTCAGTTGACGTCAACTAAAATTATACACCAATCAATTTCACAAGCAATCTTGTGGAGTCGAGGAATTGTTTTATCAATAGTTAGCTTAAATATGTTTTGATTTCAGAGTTTCAATGACAGATAACAAAGACTTCAGTTCTAGTCTTGTTAAAGTCTGTTCAAATATTAATTTCTCAGTCTTCTTATACATAATCTCTTGATTTCCAAAGCAATAATACTTGTTATCAGGAGGTATTAAATGTGATTTTCACAAGGTAAAAGTTCTGAATCTACTTTATGCAACACAATGAGTAGTGATAACAGTTCTGATGTGATGATTCCATGATTAAACAGTTAACAGGCTTCACCTGTTTACACACACTAATGTACAACATTTCACCTATAATGATTTCTCAATAATAATTAACAGGTGTGCTGGATCTTTTACCACAGTCTTGGTAATACCAGATTATTACTGTACAATTTTCAATGTTTTATCACACATATGCAGGTGCTCAACAGCTGTGGTATTCCGGAGGGACAATTTTTGGCACAGATGTTGACGTTCACTTGACAGTATGTAACAATCTGCATATCAATGTCACTGAACACAAAATGTCTACAGTACGCTTATTTTCAAACAAACTCCCTGCAACACACTTGTTAGCAGAACTGAAAATTAAAGATATATGAATTTTAAAACTATGCATTACATGAATAACAGTGACATTAATCTTGAAAACCAAAATTACAAATTAATATCATATGATATTGAATAGTGTTTTACGCCACACTCAAAAATTTTTCATTTATATGGTGGCAGTTAGTTTTTTTTATGGTGGAGGAGAGAACCTGGTTACCCTGGAAGAGATGGCCAGCCTTATGCAAGTAAACTGGTAAACTCGAACCTGCACTGACCAGAAGTGATGGATTTTATGGATCAAAGCGTGATGCTCTAGCCAATCAGCCCCCAATTATCAGCATTTTGTAATGTAACACTTCATATAAACAAAAAGCCAATTTCTTAGGAGATATTAACATGAGGTCCATGGGCCACATCGCTCCCCTGAAATGTGTTGGTTTCTTACAAATGTAGAATCTCAATTACAAATTACTACAACACTCAGTGGGAGTGGAGGAAACTTAAAAATGAATGAAAATGACGAAGTCAAAATTTATATTCCAATTTCTACAAAATTAACAAACTTGAATCTTACACTGATGTAGATCACTCACATGTAATTAGTTTTTCAATTCATGCAGCAGTTTTGGAGGAGAAGATTTTTAAAGAGGGGTACCCCCTGAGGCCTATTTTTCCCAACCATGGATCCACCCCTGTGCCGATATGGAGAAATGAACAAACTTGGTAGTGGATCTTGAGTACTTGCTACCTATAAAGTTTCAGCAAAATCCTGTCTGCAGTTTTAAATGTGTTAATTTAACGGACAGACTACGAACAAAAGGTGATCAGAAAAGCTCACTTGAATCTTTGGTTCAAGTGAACTAAAAATGATAATTTGAATCTGTATCCTGTTATTACTTCCTATAAAAGGCAAAATATAGATCACTTTATCTGCCTAGCTTTAAAATGATTAAAGAAAGTGACAAAATTACTGTATTAAAATCAAGTGTAATTTCCATCATTTAATAATTTCATGATACACACATTTTATACATTTAAGCAGAATTTTTCACTTTTAATTTTAAAATAAGTAAGAATAATAACCTTCCATCGATTTCCACACTCGTTACAAAACACAAACGTTGTCATAGGTTCATCAGAACTTCTTGTCTGGAGCTGAAAAATAAAAATAGGTATTTCAGTTGATGGTAAAACATTGAACAGGATTCATTGTCATCATTAAAACACGTAAATAAGATTTAAATGTTAATTAAACTAGCTTTAGAAATTTGATAAAGAAAATGTAAAGTCCTAAAGACAGTAATCACCCATCATTTATTTACTGTTTGGTTTTAGATTACTGATACCTATAAAGACACTTGCCTAGGTACCGGTAGCTCGTAAATCAAGTTTGGACCATGGACTAATGTGAATATCTAGATCTCTAATATGACACAGGAGAAATATGATTTGATTCAGAAACTGCAATTCGGGATAGATGAGGATGCTTTAATTCAACAGTGAACAAGAAACAACTACAGGTGGTGTGGCCAAATTTTGAAGCATTTTATTTTTCACACCAGAGCTAAATGTGGCAGCCAAACCGAATTGATGACACAAATAGGCAGACAGAAATCACTTTTTCATAGACCAGTACTTGCATTACAGTCCTACAAAAACTAAAAGCTTGGGAGTTTCAAAGAAGTTAACATAATTCTTAAGAACTTCTAGACTTATTTTTTTTTCTGTATAACATCTGATTCTCTACTGTATCACTGGCAGTTAACTTCAGAGCATAGTAAAGTTTTGTTAAATTCCTGGTTCTAATTTAAATGATTTAGTTCAGAAATGTTAACCTACATTAACATACTTATTTAAAGGTTTACATAAAAATAAAATTTTGACACTGCACACAACAATCTTTTGACATTTTCCACATTTACAGATCTACTTACCTGAGTATAAGTACAATTTTTCTTTTGACATTTTCCACATTTAAAGAGATCGGTAACTGTGCCTTCATTTTTAGCCATCTGATGATCATCAATAGATTCTTTGGTAAATTTAGCTCTAAGCTCCTTCATTGCATCACTGGCCATTTCCTTTCAGAGAAATTACATGTTTCAAACAAAATAAAATCTAGAAGTTTTGTTTATGTGTAGATACACCAGATTTGTGTTCTTCCAATATAAAATGGCACATGTTTACAAATTAATTAAATCAAATCATGATGAAGGTTTTCTGCACAAAGTACAGTATTGCATGAAATCAGAGCATTTCAAAATGTTTTTTTTTTAAATAGTTAGTATTGTTCCAGTTTCTGACAAAATCTGGAGGTGCCATTTTATCTTGGTAAACCTATAGCTTGACAAATTAAAATTGTCAATGCATTCTGGACTATGCAGAAAATCACACATATGTCAACTCTGTTGAATTAACCCAGGGTCTTTTGAATTTATTTTTAAAGAAAATGAAAACAAATGATACTGGATATCCCAGTATGTTGAAAATTATTATCAGTATTCAATCACTACATTTGTCAAGTGTATAATTTCATTTCATCAATTAATACAAATTGTGTAATAGATTATCCTTACATCAGCTGTCATACTGGCTATTCTGTCTGGAGGAATTACACCAACAAGGACATTCTCTCTCAATTTAGGATTATTTTTATCTCGTAAATTTGCCACTCGACTTCGAATTCTGTTTTTATACTTCTGATCAACATTTTTATATTCATCAAAAATACCTTTACAGTATGTTAAGGACAATTCCTTTGAAGTGTTGTAGAAAATAAGAACATATCAATCAGGCAAAGGTGAAGCACAAAATAAAGAAAGGAACATTTAAATATATAGCTCGATTAGTCTTAATTGATGTCGGTACTGGTATGACATCTGGATATTGTTATAGATATACAGGTACATTATTTAAACAAATTCTACATTCATAAAATCAAGACCTACAGTATGTAGGATACACTGTATATTTCAATGTTATGTCTAACCAAGAATGTTTTTAATATGAAGTGTGAGAGCCGTCAATTTGCAACCATTGGGTCGTGGGTTCAAGCATCAGTGGAAGCGACTGACTTTTCCTGTTCAGATGAGACAGTAAAAACTGAGGTCCTCTGTCACAGTAGGTGTTGGCATGCTAAAGAACCATCACTGCTCAATTGGTCGTAAGTGCTGAGTATAGACCAAATTTGAAGCCCAACATCTCCACATTAGTGTAAGATTCTTGAGTGGGGTGTTAAACAACAATACAACAACATGAAATGTTGGTGGCCCCTCACCAGGCCATCTATGAAATATCATCACTATCAAACAAAGGGTCCTCAAATTATTGGGCAAACCCCAATAGTATAGAGTACTGCATTGCACCTGCAGGTGGTTACCTTTAACCTTTAACATGAAGGTTACTAAGGGTCAACTTATACACATTAACAACACACACAAATATTCATTACAATTAAAGGGTTCAAACAATACACCATTTTCTTCCAAGGGGGTGATAACTATAAATGATTATTATCAGAAGTCATAGTTAGACATAAAATTCCAGATTTATAGACTGGTATATGGTTTTATGCCAATGCAGTGACAAGTTCTTTTTTAACAGAAGTCATTCCTTCCATAAAATACAACTTTCATTTTCAGTCACCTCAAAAAGACGTCTTTCCCATCTTATGCTGTTTATTTGATGAGGGAAGTCACAATCTGTGTTCTTTTGCACTTGTTTGTTGTTATAAATGTTGGTATGATAATTCTTTAGATATTTCATTATTTTGTTATTAACATATGTCAAAAGGATACAGTCTTCAATTTTGGGTCCTATATCTTCTGGATCCTGTCCTCCAACAATATCCTCTGGAAAACAAACAACAAATATGTATTGGATCATTTACATTTCAGCTTGTTTTAGAGCAGTAAATGTGTACATCATAACTATATTTATAACATCAACAGCCTGTTCAATAGCAATATGTATTATATTTATTATATATATCAGTTGGTCAAAGGTCAAAGATCAGGTCACAAGTTCAAAAGTGTTTATATCAATGTGAGGGTCCTGATGATTTAAAATCACTTACAACTTAATAGCATATTTCATGAAATATCAATTTTGATATTTTTCTATCGTAAAATGTGTCTAATACTCAATAAAAATATCATATATTGCATTCTTTAAAAAAGACTTATATGTAAATGTAAAAGACCAGGAAGTGGAACAAATGTGCTGTGACATTATTACAGGTACTTTTATCTAAAAGACCAGGAAGTGAAACAAATGTGTTGTGACATTATCACAGATAACTGTATATCTAGTAGACCAGGAAGTAGAACAAATGTATTGTGACATTATTACAAGTACCTGTATCTAGTAGACCAGGAAGTGGAACAAATGTGCTGTGACATTATTACAGGTACCTGTATCTAGTAGACCAGGAAATGGAACAAATGTGTTGTGACATTATTACAGGTACCTATATCTAGAAGACCAGGAAATGGGACAAATGTGTTGTGATATTATTACAGATAACTGTACGTATATCTAGTAGACCAGGATGTAGAACAAATGTGTTGTGACATTATTACAGTTAACTCTGTAGACCAGGAAATGGAACAAATGTGTTGTGACATTATTACAGGTAGCTGTATCCTGTAGACCAGGAAATGGAACAAATGTGTTGTGACATTATTACAGGTAGCTGTATCTTGTAGACCATGAAATGGAACAAATGTGTTGTGATATTATTACAGATAACTGTATATATATATCTAGTAGACCAGGAAGTAGAACAAATATGTTGTGACAAGTTACATGTACCTGTATATTGTAGACCAGAAATTGGAACAAATGTGTAATGACATTATTAAAGGTAGCTGTATCTTGTAGATCAGGAAATGGAACAAATATGCTGTGACATTATTACATGTACCTGTATTTAGTATACTAGGAAATGGAACAAATGTGTTGTGACATTATTACAGGTACCTGTATCCAGTAGACCAGGAAGTAGAACAAATGTGCTGTGACATTATTACAGGTAACTGTATCTAGTAGACCAGGAAGTAGAACAAATGTGCTGTGACATTATTACAGGTAACTGTACACAACTCCAGCTGTCCAAGAAGTGATATATGAATGTATTATAATATATTAACTATTTTATGAGACTTATATAAAACATAACATGATTTTTTATGCTACATATCATGCATTATTTTACACTCACAGTGAAATATATGACTCACCTCCGCCTTTTAAAGCATTTGTTAGCAGTTCTCTACATTTGAGTCGGACTGGGTCATTTGTAATTGATGCTGTGGAATCCTGTCGTAACAAAGTTTTTTCTGATGGTGTTGATTGTGAGTCTGTCTGATCAGTCATCTCCGAGTCATTAGTCTCTTCAGGAGAATTGGAAGGCTCTTTACTTTTCTCTTTTTTCTCCGATTTACTGCTGGAGTTACTTGAAGACTGTGAGGAATCTATATTTAGAAATGAAATAACGTTAACATCAATAAGAGCTCTATTAGACTAGTAAGAGTTATACTTTAATCAATCAGCAAACAAAATTTGAAATCTTTGATAATTATGGGGTTTTTGATTTTAGATTTAAATGTGTTACAGATAAAAAAGCAGTAAATCAAACGTATTGTTTGTTTCACCATTGCCATTGTCTGTATAGGTGCAAAGTATTATGTATATTCCATCATTGTCATTGTCTGTATACATGTATTGAGTATTAAATTTTTCATCATTTAAATACCTATATAAGTAATTAAAAATTGTATGTATTGTATCATTTGAATCCAACTTCTCCAGTGGAGAAGGCATGTAAATATTAAATGAACTTATCAGAGTCTAGTATTTCATATTTATAACTTTGTGATACAAGTTTATTTTGAATCTTGTTAGTAAAGATTCCATAAATATCACCTGTTAGTACTAAGTTGGAGTATCATTTTGATTACCTGCTGGGAGAAGTTTTTTCCAACTTTTGATGAGAGCTTTAGCCAGAGATATTAACTCATCTTGGTTAGTTGCTTTTCTAAAATTATTTACAGTCATCCCAATCCTTGTTTTCTGAAAAAAAAATAAAGAGAACAAATTTACTTTTTCACTGGATATTGAGGTATGCACAACAGGATATGTACTAAAATCAAATACATTAATTAGGTGAGACACCCCCCCACCCCCCACCACAGACATAGACCCCTTCACGATAACTGCGTTCCTACTTATTCCACCTGCACACAAGCACTTCTGAGTGGTATCAAGAAGTTTCGTGCTCAAAACATTTCATATCCATTACAATTAGTAACCAGTTAAAGACTAATTGTTCCCTGTGCATGATTTATATTTCATTGGGTATGATTTGGGTTGAGTACGAAATTTCTTGTTACCACTCTGAAGTGTTTCGTACGCAGATGAGAATAGTTGGAACACAGTTATTGTGAAAGGGTCTATAGGCACAGATGTATGGAATGATTATCATGTATCATGTACATGAAATCAAGTTCACAATTCCACATGAAACAAATCTCAAACTAGATATTTGGGTCATACATTTATATGGAATGCCAATATAATAAAAGTATTACTTGATTGGTTACATTACCATATGAAAGCAGTGCTCTAGAATTTTATTCATTGTCCACTCACTCACAGATGACTGACAGGTAAAATTTTACTCACCAAACCACAAAATCCACTCACCCAAATAAGAAAAAAAAAAGATTATTAATTTATCTGTCACACAGTTCAACTTCATGTGATTTCCTTGGAAGATATAAGGTGGAGCTAATTTTATGGCTTTTGACATGCTTTGTGCCTGCTCCACTACTTGACCACATAGCAAGAGCTATGGGTCATATTATTCCAAAGGAGAACCACTCAAAAAATGATATTTGAAAAAAAGTCACAGGGAATAAAGTCACAATTTATAATGGAAAAAATCACAAGAAAAAAAGTCACAATTTACATAGGAAAGAAGTCAGTTTTTAGTTTTAAATCTTTATAATCTGTAAATGTACTTTAATCTCCAATAAATACATGTAGCTTACCAGTGGGTAGGCCAAATTTCTGTCCCGATTTTATGTTACAGGCCTAGTTTTATTTTGGTTGAATCTAAAACCAAAAAAGGTAACTTAAAAGCATGGCAGAAATTCAGCCTAACCAGTGGGTATAAGTCATGTAATCAGCCAATTACTAATTAGGCATGCCCATAATTTACAAACCATAATGACGGCTTGTATCAATTATGTAACTGACAATGTCATAATCTGAATTCAAAATGCTGACATGATTCTGTGTCAAAACACGTGGTTTTTTAAAATTGGGATAAAGGTGCTGACTAATGTGTCTTACCTATCAATAGAGATAATCTCCAGTTCGAAACAAAGTTAATTCACACAAATAATACAAATAAATAAACATCTGAAAGACGACCAAAATCAAGAATGTAATACAACATGATCAAAATGGACGCTTTTAAACCACAACCAGAATTAGCGTAGTAACTGGACCCGCAAACATGTACTGCAGTATCTGTCTTTGGCAAAATAAGTTGCACTTTCAAGCTGCAGACAATGTGATTCAATCTAATCAATATTTGATCAAATTCTAAAATCTAGTCAATAATGATTTAATCGGCCCCAGGTTGAAAGAAAATTTTCAGCAACTTTCCCAAATGGGCAAATTGCAAGCGATGACAAAACCAACTCACCCCGGGTGACAGGAGAGTGTAATTCTAGAGCACTAGAAAGTCACTATACATGTGATAATACAGGTACTGACGTACTATGCAGTCTGGACAAACAATTTTAGTCACTGTTACAATCTCGTATCGTGTCTTACAGTCATTAAACCTTGGATCTGGGTAATGAGGAAATTGTAAACCCCAACTTCAACCGCAACTTCTATCCGAGATACTGTGGTCCGTAACTTTATATTTGTTGACATTGTATCACAACACAATTATACATCATCTAGTGAACAATATTTTTCTATCAATGGTTCATTTGACTTGTCACACAACAAAGCTCATTAAGGGGACATAATTCAAGATAAAACAGAGCTCATCAAGGGGAAATAATTAAACTCACAGCAGCATTCATCAAAGGGACATAATTCAAGCATAATGAGCTCACCAAGGGGAATAATTCAAGTAAGATAATAATATCTTACATTCTGATACATCATTCACAAGTTGAGTTGGAATAAAAGTAATTAACAATTAACGATTTTATCTCAAAGTATTTATCTAATTATAAATGATATGTCCTTTAGATAGTTTATTACATTCTGTAGTGTTGAGTTAAGTTGTTACTGATGTTTACCTGCAATACATTCAGAGTCATTGGCATGTCTTGTAACTTTTTCAATATATCTGAGGCACCACTGTGATCCTGAAATAACAAATTTACATGATGATATCCATAAAATACACCTTTTTCTAGTCATTCAATTCTTTTCAGTTTTTATCTGAATAATTTGTACTTGGATCACCAACTGACCAAGTTGACTTCAACAGAAATGTAGGCATTGTCACTTCCAATTTCATATGTACATTGACAACATTCGTTGATATCTTGTTTCTGTTCATTTGTAAGGAAATAAGCTTGAATGTTTATGTTATTTCTCGTAAAAATGACAAGTGGAATAAACTTTCCTTGATGTGTATTACTTTTCAAGAATCAAATCTGGTACCTTCCACTGTATGTTAACCACATTCCGGACAAAATACATGATAAACTGCTTAAAAGCAACTTTTAAAATCATATAAATATTGCAATGCACTACATGTACATGTTTAACAGAAAAAATATAAAAAGGACCACAGAAACTTTAAGTTAAACATTCCATCATATTTCAGGTACATGTAAACAAATTATATTCTAGAAATTTCACTTAAAAATATGACTTGAACAGTGATTTTTCAAATATGCATTCTTAAAAAAGCATTTGATAAGCAATATTGAATATAAGATATTAAGATTATATACCCCCCCCCCAAAAAAAATGATAATAGGCTAATAGAAATAACTGTAACTTGAAGAGCAAGATTGCTTTATATCATTAAATATAATTCAACATACACTGAATCTTTGAAAAGTTGAACTTTGGTTCTGAAATGTGAAATGGACTGGATACACTTTCACAATCCTCGGATGTCATGGTGAAAAAGCGCTGATAAGAGTTATCTTCTCTTGTGATTGAATTAACAACTTTCGGTAATAAATATCCTGGTTATTTGTTAATGTTAGCATGCGATCATATCAATAAGAAATTTGATTTAGTTAAATGCGTCTATAGAAATTTTAACAACAAAGTCATTGCAAGTGGAAAGACAAATAAACTGACACGAATTGGTGGAAAATGAGAAACACAACCAACGCAGACAGAAAAAACAACGATACTCACGGTAGTTTTGCTGGAAATCATCTTTTCCAACTTCTTGCCAATCTTTAGCACATCGTCCTCACAACTCATTTTGTTTTATGTACTTTATTACGTATTGTGGGTGAGTATGCTTATGTATTATGGGTTTTTCTATGTTTTTGTTTAGGTTAGTTAATTGGAAATCGTGTTTCACCGAATGGCGGCTACTCTACGCATTTGAATTATGCTGTTATGCCGATCCCGACATGGACATATATCATGTGATCTAACTTACGAAGTAGTAAGATGCATTTATTTTCAAATGTCCCAGCAAGAATTTTTAACTTATTCTGAGGAGTCGGAAGTGATTACTGAAGTACCACAAATTTTGACCTGTGCAACAGACTAACGAAATCCGACAGTACGGTTATATATTAACGTCCCACGCCCACTTCTAAGGTTCCATGTCTTATGCTGAATGTCTGGAATAACATCTCACTCGGATTCTCGTAGCTGAAGTCAGTTTAAAATCATAGTAAAATCTGCTTTAGCGACCACCTGTGTACACTGTTTTTTGCTGCCCCTAATAGTACCATTTGTGTACAAGTCATCCTCTATTTAAAGACCACCTCCCTATAAAGACCGGTTTTCTTGTGTCCCTAAGGGGATACCGATTTCGAGCTACCACATTTATACTGGATACCTAAACTTCATAAAACCCCATATAAGCAAAGATACATAGCAGGATCCAGCAAATGTTCTACCAAACCTTTATCTTTACTCCTTACCAAGATGTTGACAGCCGTTAAGGAGAAACTTCAACAATACTGTACAGTTGCTTATTCCAGAAGCGGTGTAATCAGATGTGGATACTTAAAAATTCTAAACAGCTTTTAGAAAATTTGAAGGCACACAATTTTTCTCGAATTCACAGTATCAAAACTTATGACTTCTCTACTCTTTACACTACTATTCCACATAAAAAATTAAAAGAAAGACTTTTCAGTATCATAGACAACTGTTTTTTCACTAAAGGTGGTACCCGAAAATTTAAATATCTAGTGTTTGGCTATCAGGATACTTATTTCGTCAAACACCACTCTGATTCTACACATAAATATACTGAAGTTGAAATAAAAAACATGCTGGAATTTCTAATAGACAATATATTTGTAATGTTTGGAGACGTGGTCTTTCAACAAACTGTCGTGGGAACCAATTGTGCTCCTTTATTGGCCGACCTGTTCCTTTATTCATACGAAGCAGACTTTATTCAGAAACTGCTGAATCAAAAAGAAGAAAAAGTTAGCGGTGTCCTTTAATTTGACATTTAGATATATCGACGACGTTTGTCAATTAATAATGACAATTTTCATACATATGTCAATGCGATGTATCCCAGCGAACTAGAAATTAAAGATACAACAGAATCAAGCACACACGCTTCATACTTAGACATTTTACTTAATATAAACACAGACGGGAAATTAGCAACTAAGCTATACGATAAACGCGACGATTTCGGCTTTCCCATCGTAATTTTCCAAATTTAAGTAGTAATATCCCTCAGTCACCCGCATATGGAGTTCATATTTCACAAATGATCCGAAATGCCAGGGCGTGTACAACGTATGAATATTTCATATACAGAGGTAAACTACTCACTGACAAATTATTGCCACAGGGATATCGAAAACCGCGTTTAATGTCAACGTTCCGCAAATTTTACGGTCGGTATAATAGTCTTGTTTGCGTCGATTCTGTTTCACTGAGTGAAATGTTGAGTTGCCTTTTCGTTGGCGGTTGTTGAGACGTCTGTACCAATTGTGACGAGGATACACTCGTCACGTGTTTCATTGGACTTGACTGTGGACTCACAGCGGGTGTGGCCGGTCGACAGGGGATGCTTACTCCTCCATGGCACCTGACCCCACCTCTTGGTTTCCAGAGGTCCGTGTTTGTCAATTTTTACCGGATTTGTATCTATGTCCTGGACTTTCTATTGATTTTTACTTTGGTATCTGAATTTTTTTTATATTTATACAAGTTTCACTGTAGTCAATTCTTCCGCATAAATGTGATTTTGTTGTATTGAAATGTATATGTATTTGACTTCACTTTCCGGATTCTTGGGATCCACAATTCTTTTGTTTGTCTGTTCCATCACAAGGGAGGGACAATTTATTACTAAAAGAGCCGGATGCTATCACAAAATTTTCAACTAAGAATATCAAAGGCTGTTTGTATATAGGCCTAAGTAACTGTGTATAATTTTGAAATACATCACATGTACATGAATCAGTTTGATTTAAAATTAAGATATTTCCGAAATCTTAACAGATTTAGTACATAACTGAAAAGATGCGTTATACATTGTAATACATTATCTAGATTAAACTTACCATAGGCGGATGCAGGATTTAGGTTAGAGGGGCTGCTTTTGATCCTCGCAGTGTCCTAGGATACCTTTGTTTAAAGGGGGGGGGGTAGGGTTACACAATTACATATAATACGAACCTCACTGAACTTTTTTTTAATTGTTAGATAAACTTTGAAGCAATAATTCATCTGAGACTATAGGGACACGCCCATTTTGCAAAATTATTTTTTGAAATTCTGAAGCTTCCAAACACGATCTAATGACAAGTTCAATTTTTGGAGGGGCGCAATACGGAAAATTTCGCGAAATATGTCATTAATTTTCAAGCTTTTTATAGAAAATTTAAAGGTTTTTTATCTTGTTTTTCATGAAATAGGATAGCCTCATAGTAAAAATGTTGAATAAAAATTGTATATAGCGAAATAAATGAAAAGGAAAATAGAAAATATCGCTACCAGAGGTGCTGTTATAGTTTACGTTCCGTGGTCCAGGGCATGCTTCCCGGAGATGTTCAATCTTAAAAACCCAGAGAGTTAATTATCACACGGCGACTCATTTTCATTCCATAATAATGCATTAAATTGACAGACTAATTATTTACCTAAAATATCTTGACTTTCAAAAAATACTAAACTTACAAGAGCATCTCAAGAGTTTTTTTCATCAAATATCTGGATTCTATCTAGGATTTTTTTTTATTTTGAAAGCTGTGGGAGGTCATTCCCTGGCTTCCAGACACTAAAACTTTACTAAATCCGCCAATGTTTATGGCAAGTGGGGTTTAGTGTATGCTACTAGTGTAGACCTAAAAGCCCCATCCTGTAAGGAAATTAAGAGCGCTTCCGAAATTGATGATCCGAACATTTTCAATATTTTTAGTGATTTCAAGAGTTTTTTACAGTGTCCGTTTTCCTGACTGTGACTACACCACCGCCGACCTCAGCCATCGTCGCGGCCCTCTATCAAGCCCACAGCGCCGTATTTGGAGAAAGTCAGGAATCCTTTTTCGCAGAGACCTGACTGGATTAGCTGCCATTCGCAAACTTGCCGTCTATCTAGAGGACAAGATTTTTTTTTCAGCTTTCATTTTGAGGCAAGCCAGCTGAAAGCGTGGTCATGGCAAGAAAAGTCTGGGATCACCATTTCGGTCAAGAGAGTTCAATGTGAAGGGACCTGTCAAACACCGTCAGCGCCCACCATTATTTCCTGCTATGGCTTCCAGACTTGGAGCCTCGTTACTAAAAAGACAGTAGTGGTAGAGTGGTGGAAACGAGGCCAGATTATTTATCAGTTTGCATCATGCGGATGTCCTGAACGCCAATCTCCACACCCTCAAAACTACAGGAGTAACTTCTTGATTACCCTATGGTGGGATCCAATTCAATCATTTAGGAGGGTGCGTGCGCCACACACCCGTGATGAGTCAGACCCTGTCAGAGATACCTGCAAGCCATCATAGATTCCCCACACCAAAAGCCCTCTTGAAGCCAGGCACTGCTTTCCAGTCTAAATCCGCCACTGGTCTAAATCAGGTGTTTTACGGCAAGTGGGGTTTAGTTCACTCATCCAGTCTCGCTGCTACTAGTGTTCACTAGACCAGATAAAATGCAAGGACTTATCCCGGTTGACATAAACCACTCCTGTACCGATCTCTCTGAGGAAAACTTAAAGGAGAAAACACTAAACGATGTGTTTACCGTCTTGAAATAATTTTAGGCGAAAAGGATGAAAGATCAAGTATATGAAAACGTTTTATATCTTGAGTAAATATTGAAGTATTAGAAATCGCTTCCGAAAACCACTGATGAGTTATTCTGTACAAGGACCGAACAATTTTCAATATTTTTAGCTCGAGCTGACTAACGGGATCGATTTCTTCGAGCACAAAATTGCACCGTCCAACCCGTCAACCGTTCATAATACCAGGGAAAGTCAAACTGGCCCACAGATAGCTAAACTGATGGAGCTGTTACATACCGGAACTGGATCTGTCATCAGTGACTGGGGTGTGCAGGCCTTCCCTCATTGACCAAATATGTATACATCTATAGACACAGCGTCGGAGCGGGGAACAGGGTTCCAGGTTGGGGGGGGGGGGGCCACATCCCCTACTGTTACTTACGGACACAACAGTGAAGCCTGATTAAACAACACCGATGAAAACAGTCACAGTGCCGGAACAATCACCCGGCCTGTATACCTGCCTGCCATGGAACCCTCAACGAGCGAGACACCTACTTGTACCCAGGTACAAAACCCAATGCCATCAGCTCACATACACTGAGCCAAGAACCCAAGATGCCAGCCGTCACCGCCAGATGTTGCCACAGGACCACCTTGTGCTGAACGCAACGGTTGTTCCATCGCCCAACGGTTGAGTCTACCCCTACCCTGCCAAGGACGGATCCAGCCGCATCAGACATGCCCCGGAATGGCAAAAGGACTTTCGTTTGCGAATAAATGCACACACCCCCAAATCTTTTTGGCAAAGATAGGTGTTTCAAGTAGGTTTTTCATTCAGTTCCTTATGTTTATAAACTAAATGAAAATCCCAAAAGACCTGGGGGGAGATATAGGGGCTTAGCCCCCACAAATAGACGTTTCTGGGGAAAGTTACAGATGTGGAGTGTACATTTTAAGTTGGTTTCATAGCCCCCCCCCCCCCCCCCCCCCCACTTCTGGCGTGGTTGAAAATTGGGGCTTAGTGTTTCTGGCGTTGTGTGTAAGTTGGTTTAGCCCCCCCACTTTCAATTTGCTTCCGACGCCTATGTACATAGTACATGTTTTGTATATTCCATGTACATAATTAAAGTTGTTAGCTTTACTGCTTTATATATCGCTGATAATATATAGCATTGGTGTATTTAACGGGGGCGTGGGAGGCGCACACCCCCTAAAATCGACAAAATAATTTGTTAGAAAAGGCAAATAAGAATAAATTTTTAACATTCATGATCTCCGGATAAAATGATTAAATATATGTTTAGTGCCAGGAAACCAGAAAATGGCCACTCAAAGCAAACGAGTACTCTTTTCGCACTTCGTTGGGGATCGAAATCTAGCCCCTCTACTATGTTTAATAACCTAAAATCCTGTATCCGCCAATGCCGGCAATGGAATACTTAAATGTATAGAGCGACAAAGTTGCGATTGATTGTAATCTAAATAATTAGTGTAGAATGTGTCATTATATTGTGATTTCAGGAATATCACAAGTTGCAAAATGTTAAATCGTAATGGTAAGTATCCGGTTTGTTGCGTCCGTTACCAGTTTTTTAATTTATCAGTAAAATTAATATTTCCTGTGCATCCGTTTCTTGTTTTCCTTGATGGAGATAGAGATAGAATAACGTTTCAGTTTAAACTTGAATAATTTCAATGTTTTCTAAGAAAACGAAAGCGAGGGTTGGTCAACAGTCTGACAACAGGGAGCCGATCGCTGGACAAGTTCACGGAGTAAGAACCTATTTTATGTAGATTTCTTGTATATCCGTCCTCAGCAGGCTCAGAGTCAAAAAGTTGGGCTCAGTCAGTCAGTGTCAATTTTCTCATACTCAAATAAAAATAGAAATAATGATAGTGATAGTCAGTGGAACTCGCGATAATATGCCTAGTATTTTATTGCTGGTCCCATATTATCGCTTCAGGTAGGCTACATCTATGCATTTACCCTTTTAAAATATCGAGTTTTTAATATTAATTTATAGCAGTAAAAAGAAATTTTGTATCCTTTTCAAATGAGTGACCCAGTTTAAATCGACACTCACCGCGCAGGAGCGCAAACCAGAATAGTAACACGCAAACAGTGAGAAGGGACGTAATCGAGATATGGCACCACTAGATTGATCGTTCGTAGTGCGCAGTATACACGTAATTCTACCTAATGTAGAAAAATATTAGCATGGATGATGCACTTACAAAAGTAATTGGGACATATATATTCGGCAAAATACTTATGATAGTTCTTTTCTTCTTTGTTTTATTTATAAAATCTGTTCCAACGATGGTATAATTTTTTAAAAATTCTGAAAATAATCCACAAATCATATCTTTCAGAATTTGACAAATTTGTACAAATTTGTGAGTAGGATAATTTCATATCTAAAATATATGCAATTTTTAAATTAATCATGTTTATTTACAGAAATGTCAGTATTTTTCTCATGCATTTATTTTATGAAAATTCTGTAAAACAACAATTATTCTTTCAAAATAGTCTAGAAGTATGGAATATGTCAAAAGGTTTTTCCAAGTTACATGAAATTAAGTTTCATCCTCCACAGAATCATTATTTTCTCAAACTAAACAAAGAGCATATATGAAAATTTCCAAAATGATGGGCCTAATTTTGATATTTCAAAAATATGTATTCAATCCATTCCTTCATGCAAAAATAAAATATTTGAAATATAATGCTTAAATTAGTGTATTTTGCGAGCATTTAAAAATTGTTGGTATTTTGTATATGTTTGCATACTGAAAAACAAAGAGCTATCCTTTTATTATAACTTTTTCCCCCTTGTCTGCAAAAATAAAACACACAACAAATACACCCAGAAAATCATTTTTTTAACTTAAACATAAGTGACGAATATAAAAACTTGATTTGAAAATAAAATATAATAATAACAAATTGAATTCAAATAGAAATGTAATACTTGTGCCATCCCCACTTTAACTTTAAAATATATTAAAAAATAATGGATAAAAAAATATAATCAAATTGATTAAAAAATTGTATCAGTTATTGCCAGTGACTTATGGGATATTCAGATTTCGTTTTTTTTTTTTTAATTAGCATCTCATCCGAAGTGATTCAATAATTCCAATGCTTTTAGCTCTTCAATATGGTTATGGTTCTCGGCGATTGATGTAATTCGCTTCAAAACAAGCTCCTATTGCTTTCCACTGATTGTTGTATGGCTAATTGTCCTATGATTTCTGAAGTGATGCTACTCCAAGCGTAAATTGAAAATGGCGCATTTTCCCGATAAGTTGACACAGTAAGCAGGATCTCCGAGACGCTTGATGGTGAGGTAATTTGCACTTACAGTGACATATATATTCGTCACTTATGATATTTTCTTCTTTGCACCAATTTGTACAAATTTGTATTTTCGGCACAGAATCATTATTTTCTCAAACTAAACAAAGAGCATATATAAATTTCCAAAAGATCAAAAATATGTATTCAAATTTCCTTCATAGCAAAAATAAAATATTTGAAACTTGTAGTGACGAAATTATAGTATCAGTTTATGACTTATGGGATATTCAGATTTTTTTTTTTTTTAAGTTTCCACGGGGTGAGGTAAGTATTTTTTTGGCACTTCCAAAAACATGCATTAAAATTTTATATTTAGGAATAAAAATTCATCATGAGATATTGATTGATTTATCATAATCAATTTTAGTTGCTGATTTTACCCATTCATGTGCTGAAAATACCTGATGCCAAAAAGTAAAGTGCAGAAGTTACTTATACAAGTGCTGAAATTATTTGATGTCAAAATTACTAGAATTCCAATATTCAACCCCATTCCCAATCAGGGAAATGCAAAATGCTTGTATTTTTTCAACTTTGGTGGAAAAAATATCCAATTTGCTGAACAGACCATGATCATAATGTAAAATTATTTATTACAGGAAGGTGGGTGCATCTAAAACAGAGATTCCATTACATTTATATACACCATTACATGTGTGTGCAAACTTTCCCCCAATTAGACACAAATTTACATTAAATTTCTCAGTTACATCACCAATGATATTTTCCCAAAATTTTCAGAGAAAGGACTGGTATTTCTTAACAGTACAATGTAATATATTGATAGGCTCTGTATGGTGTCAGATAATTTTTGCATTTGTTTGTAAAAATTTTAGCACTTCAGTGTTTGCAAATAATTGCTGTATCAACAATAGAAGAGACACAAACTCCTTTCAGTAATATACAATTTAATATTATAAATTACTCGGTAGGCACTGATAAGGGAGAGGGGGCTCAATTTAACTCTAAGCTGATTATGTGGGGAAATTAATTTACTTGCAAAAAGTAATGTGTTTACCAGAGAACACATTGTACTGATAACTAGATTTTCTCTTTCACAGTTGAAAATTGGTCACCACTTTACATGTACAAGGTATAGCTAAAAATAATGAGTTAGGAATACATCTCCAATAGAATTATATTAAAAGTAGAAAATATTAAAGTAAATGATGAATTGTTATTTAAAAATACAGTAGAAATTAGTTGAGTTGAACTTCAATGAATCAGATTTCTCAATGCTTCAAACTATTGACATAATAAAAGCCATTTAATACTACTTATAATTAATTTGTAATTCAAACTTTAATGAATTGAATTTCTTGAGGTTTCAAATAAATCATTGGGCCCATTTCTATAAAAACATAAAAATTCCTACAAATAATTCTAAGTCAAAATTTACATGTACATTTATACAAAATCTCTCCATTTCATTTCTTGTCTTTCTGACGGAAATTAAGATAATTCCAATACTAATTATTAAATATTATGACCATATATGTCTTATATGGTTTTGAAGCCGTCATATACACCTTACAGAACCTCTAAATTAGAAATTGTGCGATTCTCAGTTACCATTCAGGAGTCAAAGTCCCAAATGTTTCAAACTTTTCTAGAAGATCCCTTGAATTTCAAATCATAGGTTTTACTGTATATGAAATATACATTTAAGATATGGATATTATCATTTTATTAAGTTATACAATAAAATTCCTTTCAATACCTTATAAATACTATTAGAACTAGAGGTTAATTCATTGTCAAGTTTTGTATTGAACATAAAGTAGATTTTAATCCTGACAGAAGATGATGAGTAGTACAATACAATACACATATTTTACAGATTGCTCCAGAAAATATTACCACACCAAATACCAGAGATAAGATCCTACACCAGAAAACAACATTTGAGCTATTTTACCTTGGAATGATACAGAATGTACACATTGGAAATTCTCGAAGAAGAGACACAGAAGCACAGTTGATAGATCAAGTAGAAGAGGCTCAGGTATCACATTGCTACAAATATGCTGGCTTTAACTCCTATTTAATTCAAAGTTGTTTTCATTTTGAATGACTAAAACTACATACATTATACATGTAGTATATCATTTGCATTTAGGCAACAGGTTTAATCGGAATATAAATTTTTAATTCCATAAGTGGTAACAAGGAAGTACCAATTGATGTTTAAGGAAATAAACTGAAATGGACAAGTGAAATGCAATACTTATGTAAATAAAATGCGTCATTAAGGTATAAAATTTATAGGACACATATAAAACGTGGACTCCAATGCTCAACTTGACTTTAGTAATAATACAGATATACTGTAACTGCTGATCATATTTTGTACATATATTTGTTAATGTTTCTATAGACACATAGATACTCATAAAAAGTAACATTTTACTGGATTGCCTTCTCTGTTATAGATTGATGGCAAGTTACCAACAATAGTTGGAGAAGAGGCCAGAGTTAAAATGCATATATCTAGACATGGTATTGAAGTATTGGATGCTAGTGGACAGGTCAGTCACAGTTTGACATTCTTTTCTTTATAAATATGTGACTGGACAGTCAGATAAAAAGGACAAAGGTCAACAGGATGAATAACACAACAGCATGAAAATGCATGTACAGGAAATTGGTATTTGAGGCTGTTACAAGTACAGACTTAGTGTAATACATAAATCAATGGTGTGAATCCCTGAGTGTAATACATAAATCAATGGTGTGAATCCCTGAGTGTAATACATAAATCAATGGTGTGAATCCCTGAGTGTAATACATAAATCAATGGTGTGAATCCCTGATGTAATACATAAATCAATGGTGTGAATCCCTGAGTGTAATACATAAATCAATGGTGTGAATCCCTGAGTAAATCAATGGTGTGAATCCCTGAGTGTAATAAATCAATGGTGTGAATCCCTGAGTGTAATACATAAATCAATGGTGTGAATCCCTCAGTGGTGTGAATCCCTGAGTGTAATACATAAATCAATGGTGTGAATCCCTGAGTGTAATACATAAATCAATGGTGTGAATCCCTGAGTGTAATACATAAATCAATGGTGTGAATCCCTGAGTGTAATACATAAATCAATGGTGTGAATCCTTGAGTGTAATACATAAATCAATGGTGTGAATCCCTGAGTGTAATACATAAATCAATGGTGTGAATCCCTGATGTAATTTTCTGTGAATTCTTGGTGTAATTTGATCAAAGGAAAAAGGAAATTCAAAATATCATTATAACTGTACTTGTAGTGAAGTCTATCAAAATGTGATGAATATTTCTCTTAGCAGTGGGTCTTTACTAAATATTTTGCTGAAACATTGTTGAGCATAGCATATAAACATTATTAAAACTAACAAACTATAACTTCAAACACAATTCTCATTTAACAAAAGCTGTTTGACAATTTGACATTGTTATATCTTTTATTTTAGGAATTTTTACAACGTCATCCACTACATACCATAGGTCAAGTTATACAATATGAAGATGGATTTGGAAAACCAAATATTGCCTTGAAAATTGGCCAGTTACAAGTTACCAGACGTATTTTCCAATGTTACATCTTTCAGAGTCTGAGTGAAGTAAGTGTTATGAGGTCAGAATTACCCTAAAAGATGCCAGCAAAAATCAAGAATACAGTAAAGTAAATCTATAAATTTTATTAACAATAACAAAATAAAAACTTAATCTAAATGACAGTTTACAGTAATTAAAATCACAACTCAAAGTTCAATTCCAGTTCAGAGATCCACACGAATACACAATAAATTCCAATTTGTATGTACTAATGATGTGCACTATTCTCGTATAAATCCCAATATATAAAATGTGGTCTGCTCTCCTGTAACTTGGTCTTAAAATAGTCTCAGCTATTCTAAACTTGTTCTGCCTGAAGACCTGACCATCTCTCTCTCTCTCTCTCTCTCTCTCTCTCTCTCTCTCTCTTTCTCCCCCTCTCTCTCTCTGTATATATATATATATATATATATATATATATATATATATATTCTAAAACAGTTCTAGATAGAAATAATCAAGAAAATGGTCATTCTAGAAGATTCGGGAAATTCCCTAAGGCTAAAAATAGTAACATGATGACAGAGTTAGAAGGTTCTTGAACAAACACACAAACAACTGATCTTCCAGAAAGGTCAAGATGCACTAAGTTCAACAAGTACAAATAATTGTAAACATGCACCCATCAACCCTCATAACATAATTCTAAGATATTTCAATTTATTGATGAACAAAAAACAAACATTAGCAAATAACAAATGCAGGATTATGAAAACAGTTTTAATTTGACAAAATTTTTTTTGATAAAAATAGTGTATGCAGGCATTAACCATAGAAACAGTTTTAATTTGACAAAAAATGCTCAGAAAGATATATTTTTTGATGACAAAAAACTTAAACCTCCATAACTTTATACTCTAGCATTTTTCCAGTTCATACTCCCAAAGGTGTTAAAAATGAAGGATGAATCAGAAAACTTTGGAAATACCATTTAGCATTATTAACCTGTCAAGACAAAATGCTCAGAAAGCTATCATATTTATGCGTCATTTGATGACAAAAAACTTAAACCTGGATTACATGTATATCAATTAAAATTCATACAAAGGAGTAAAGAGGCAGATAATTAATGTGTTAGTAATTTACATGTACGTATATAGACCTTATTTTTATTTATTTCACCGTGATGTACAATCCTAATATTTCACATGTACAGTCCTACAATGGTCAGTCCTTTCAGATGGTACCATGACCTTGTGACCTAGATAATGCCATTTGACCTACTTCTTAGTAAGTAATTTGGGGTGCTTATCATTCACAAGGACCTGGCCGGTACTAACCATGTTTTGCCAATGGTACAGAAGTCGAACATAAACGTGACTGACAAGATGCAAAATATTTTCATCATTAATAAAATATTCATTTTTTATCCTGAAAATTTGTTACTTTTTGTTTCTGATCAATTTTAGAGCCAACATATGAAAACGTTGTTTCTTGAGAAAATCAAAGTCGTAAATTTAGTCTGAATCATGGGAATGAACCCAACTTAGAGCAGGTGCCATTGTGGCCACAGTCGGACATGTTACCATTGGTGGATAGGCCGGTCTAACTGGTCTATTCCACTGAATGGTAAGCAGCCTCAGTATCCGAGATACAAGGCTGCTGTATTGTCTTCTGACAACTCGTTACATTTGACACCATACACAAACTGTTTAATCTTTATTTTACTGTTATTCGGATTTTCCCTCAAGTTTGATTTACCTCAATTTTAAGTTTACTATGATTCTGATTTTCACCATTGCATTTTTTACTTACAGGAACAAGGTCAGGCTATCTGTTACAGTGTAAGGAAAATATTTGATGCAATAACAGGGAAGACTTGAGTGGTTGATCAAGAGAGTGTGTTACCAATGACTGGTGGTTGTCTGTGATATTTAACACAGAACGATAGTCTGTGTTAACATCTATATGTTTGGAATAACTGAAATATTCCTGACATTGTGCAAAAAGTTCTACAAAAATATGAAGTTTTCCATCCCATGTCTTTCAGAAATTGGAGAAGATACAACATGTTGGACAATTATCTAGTATGTTCCATGTTTGGTTTTACAGCTTTCTCCAAGACGTCATCCATCTCCATCTTGTTGTCACTTCTGCTGATAAAAATATTGACTGAAAAATTTCTACCAGTCTGTGATTTTTTGTATCATTCTATCAAACAATACTGTTAAAGTGCATAAACTACATACATGTATGTGAGGGACATTTTACAGCTGAAATAAGGTTAGAGTAATAATTGACCTGGAAAATGTTTGTGCTTCAAAATAGGTAAATTTATACTTTATTTTGAAGGGATTCTGAATGTATCTTGAAATAAAGAGAAATTTGATATGTAAACTTTTTTTATTAATAAATTTTATTTACTGAAATTCTTTCTGACCCGTCAAAAAGATAAGGTTGTGATAGGTAAACATATTCTGTGATTTACTTTTTGATTTTTAGCTCACCTGAACGAAAGGTTCAAGTGAGTTTTTCTGATCACCTTTTGTCTGTGGTCTGTCTGTCTGTTCATTAAATTTTCACATTTTTGACTTCTTCTCCAGAACAGCCGAATGGTAATCAAAAAGTTACTCCACCAATCAAAGGTTACTCCACCAATCAAAAGGTTACTCCACCAATCAAAGGTTACTCCACCATGCCAAGTTATGTAAATTGGACAATACAACTACAATAAGTCATAAAAGATTGCACAGAAGTAATTCATCATCAGATGCAATTACTTAATTATGTATAAAAATACAAAATCCTTGTAAATATTTAAGAAAAACCAAGACATTGATATGTAGGCAGTGATTTATTTCAATATCTCTGATATTGCATATCTTCATAAATGATAACACATTTGCTGGACATATTAATCACACATAATAGTAATTATAAGGTTTATAATCAACTCCAATAATCTGGCATCCATAAATTACATAAAACATATGTTTTACAAGAAAATCTTTTAATTTGTGTGATTAAAGCTGTTATTTTTTCAGCATAAAATAATTAATATATGCATTTGCAACAAAACTTTTAAAGTGACATGAATATGTAGTAAATCAAATTGCAGGTATATGTGTTATACAAAACTTACAAAAATGAGGTAAAAAATTCATATAATTGCTTGCTCTAATGCACAATATGGAGTGGCCAGAAGTATTCAACAAATTGACACTCATCGTCATAAAATCAAAGTCCAGAATCACAACAACATGGCAATTCTGGAGCGAGGTTTTACGATAATGATTCACACTATAATCACAGTTAATTGGTGCTATGATTAAAATTGAATTGGTAATGCATCTTTGACAAAATCATGCAACTCAAGATGGAGAAGTGAATGTTTTTAGAATATATGTTTGTATATATAAAATGGTGCTCAAACATTTTTATTGTTCAAGTGGACCTATTCATGAAAAATCTACATCCTGGCTTGGTACTCGATTTGTCAGAGTTCATGTTTGTAAATTGTGGTGACTTAATAAAACACTTCCAGTACATTACCATGGTGACACATACATAATCTTTTGACGTACCAGTAAGCAACTAGAATAAATAATAAAGCTGTAGTATGTAGCCAAGTCTAGTTGAAGAGCATAGAAAATATAGTATACCAAATAGTACAGAATTCATAAGTCTAAGAGATAATTCCAAATAGTTGATAAAAATGTAATAACAAGTATCCCATGTATTTTACTGTATGTTTTTTGAAAGTGGTTATTCAAAATTTCATTACCGTTAGTTTGTAATTCAGATCACAAACTGTTAAGTTTTTATTTCATTAGTCTCATCAAATTTTGAGTAGTGTTATAATGAATAAATTCCTAATATACAATAGTGTGCAAATAAAGATATTAAGTATTAACATTTGTCATCAAAGTTTATCATAGATATACAATTGAAACAGAAAACAGTCTAGTGTTTGTTTTATGACAATATAATTGTATTTTGTATTTCAATGGGGGGGAAACTTATTCTTAGCTTGTAAACAATTTATAAAATATGGATTACAAAGATGATTTTGAAAAAAGAATGTTGCAATCAATCCAGTTATTTCAAACGTGTGTGTATGTTTACATGTCTATTTTTATTTACCATTAGTAAAATCTAAGATGTATAAAGAATTACCAACAAATCTACCTGTCCTGGGGATGATTAATAGGATCTATCCCTACTATGAGGGTATGACAAAGTAATCTGAATCCAAGGGTAAGATTCTTGAATGACAAATCCCAGGCTTGTGGAGGGTTTGTCATTCAAGAATCTTATTCTGAGGATTGAGATTCCTTTGTCATACCCTTAAGGTAGGTATTATTTTTCTCCCATGTTTTAAATACATGTATATGTAGATCTACGCAAATAAAATAAGAGATTATGCACTGCATTCTAGATGCTACAGACACCCTATATCATAAATTGTATTGTGATGTCATAGTGCATGTAGCTTGTCAATACCCCAATATTCCCACTTAAATTGAAGGAAAAATCTGTGAACAATGGGAGAAATACTTGTATCTAAAACAAAGAAACGGCCTTATTTAAATTATACATTGTATACAATGCTTAATATACAACACATTCGTTTTTAAAGATGTGCTTCATTTTCCCCCATGGCATACTGTTTTGCCCCATTTTGTCTATCCTTCCATCTGTCTGTTTCCTGTTCTAATCATGTAACTTATCCAACAGCTTTGGAGTAATAAGTTTTTTACTTTCACAAAATACCCACATATATAACAAATATGTGTATGAAAATTTTGACTTTCATCAATTTTTCACAAAATGACAAGGTCTAATTACTTTTAAATTTCATTTCAAATCCAAATGTACATGAACAAAGAATTGTTGATGAAATTGTCTAAATATTACAACCATTAAAACAGAAGCTACAAAAGAAAGATGAAATATCAATCTCCAGCCGGCATTAGATACTTTACATGAACAACACATAACTTGTTATGAATTACTGGAAGACTTGAATTTATCACAAGTGCATAGGAAAGAGACTTTTCCTTATTTATTTCAAAATGAACAAATGTTATGACCAAGTTAATATCACAAGTCTTTTTTTTTTACAACATTCTTACTTATTTTAAGTATAAAACTCTTTTACTGTTAACACTCTACAGTAACCCTTTTGTCTCAACAAAATATCTCATAACAAAAGACATTTACTCGCTAAGACAAACCACATGTCTTTTTAAAGATTCTCATCATTTCATTTTAAGAATCTCGCAGGGATACTCAATTATTGGACAAATTGCTTATCATGATGAGACATTCTCTTATTCTTGTAAAGCTTACACAGGAGACACTTTTACTAACAATCATCTATACAGCTTATAAATCAGACACTTTCCCAACACTATACAGCTCACAAATTAAAGCAGACACTTTCCCATCACTGTATACATGTACACAGCTCTCAAAGCAGACACTTTCCCAAAACTATACAGCTCACAAATTAAAGCAGACACTTTCCCATCACTATCCACACAGCTCTCAAAGCAGACACTTTCCCCACACTATACAGCTCACAAATTAAAGCAGACACTTTCCCCATCACTATCCACACAGCTCTCAAAGCAGACACTTCCCCCCCACTATACAGCTCACAAATTAAAGCAGACACTTTCCCCATCACTATCCACACAGCTCTCAAAGCAGACACTTCCCCCCACTATACAGTTCACAAATTAAAGCAGACACTTTTCCCATCACTATCTACACAGCTCTCAAAGCAGACACTTTCCCCATCACTACACAACTCACAAAGTGTACACTTTCCAATCAGTACACAGCTCACAAAGCAGACACTTTTCTCATCACTACACAGCTCACAAAGCAGACACTTTCCCACCACTACACAATTCACAAAGCATACACTTTCCCCATCTCTGTACAGCTAAAAAAGCAGACACTTCCCCATCACTACAGAGCTCACAAAGCAGACACTTTCCTCATCACTACACAGCTCATTAAGTGGACACTTTCCAATCAGTACACAGCTCACAAAGTTGACACTTTCCAATCAGTACACAGCTCACAAAGCAGACACTTTCCCCATCAATACACAGCTCACAAAGTGGACACTTTCCAATCAGTACACAGCTCACAAAGTGGACACTTTCCAATCAGTACACAGCTCACAAAGCAGACACTTTCCCCATCACTACACAGCTCACAAAGCAGACACTTTCCCCATCACTACACAGCTCACAAAGTAGACACTTTCCCCATCACTACACAGTTCACAAAGTGGATACTTTCCTATCACTATATAGCTTACAAAGTGGATACTTTCCCTATCATTATACAGCTTACAGCTCATAAAGCAGACACTATCCCCATCACTATACAGCTCACAAAATGGACACTTTCCCCATCACTATACAGCTCACAAAGCAGACACTTTCCAATCACTACACAGCTCACAAAGTGGATACTTTCCTATCACTATATAGCTTACAAAGTGGATACTTTGCCTATCACTACTTATTATTAAGTGGATACTTTCCCTATCACTATATAGCTTACAGCTCATAAAGCAGACACTATCCCCCATCACTATACAGCTCACAAAATGGACACTATCCCCATCACTATACAGCTCACAAAATGGACACTATCCCCATCACTATACAGCTCACAAAGCAGACACTTTCCAATCAGTACACAGCTCACAAAGTGGATACTTTCCTATCACTATACAGCTCACAAAGCAGACACTTTCCAATCAGTACACAGCTCACAAAATGGACACTATCCCCATCACTATACAGCTCACAAAGCAGACTCTTTCCAATCAGTACACAGCTTGCAAAATATAGTTTCCCTATCACTCTCTACACAGCTCAAGAATCAGACACTTTCCCCATCAGTATTTACACAGCTCAAAAAGCAGACACTTTCCCCATCAGTATCTACACAGCTCACAAAGCAGACACTTTCCCCATCAGTATCTACACAGCTCACAAAGCAGACACTTTCTCCATCACTATTTACATAATCCACTCAGCAGATTCCCTCCCCCATCACTTATTCATTGTACAGCTCACTAAATAATTTTTCTGACTCTCACTAAGCAGACACCTTCTACAACTTGCATAGTTAACTTAGCAGACACCTTTATTCGCAGACTTGCACAAAATAAGACACATTGTTAACCCCACTTCCATCTTAGTTATTAATTCACTGTAGAATGATGTAAAACAGAGTAAAGAATGCCCTAGTTATACTGTATTATACGCTATTGTAACCAAGGGATATAAACTTATTGTAATATTGTTATTTCTGTAACTATGTAAAATTATAAACTCTAATTCTAAATTATATATATTATAAATAATATCGTATGTACAGTCATCTACTCCACATACATTTGTGTATTACTTTACTTACATATCTATCAGAGAAATCACATGACATACACCATGTGTACATGATATACAACACACATATTGTATAAAACATTAAGTTATATTAAAGTAGTTGTAAAGTATATCAAACTAATCTATCAAGCTATATTTGAAACTGATAAATAGGAGATTTGATAGAAAGGCTTAGCAACAAGACATATATTATTGAAGTATTATCCCCTATAACACCGTAAAAATTTAAATGCAGTGATCAATGTAGAAAAGCCCAATTCTCTGAATTCAAATATGTTTGAGGCTACATTATAAATGCTAAAATTATAAATATCAAAATTGCCAAGACATCCAGAAGATGAGGTAATCATACATTCATATCAAGTAATTGCATATCCACATGAAGTAATCATATATCAGAGATGTAATACATCCACATGAAGTAATCATATATCAGAGATGTAATACATCCGAATGAAGTAATCACACCAGATATGTAATACATCCACATGAAGAAATTACGTATCAAAGATGTAATACATCCATAATGATGTAACCTTACATCAGAGATGTAATACATCCACATGAAGTAATCAAATATCAGAGATGTAATACATCCATGATGATACAACCTTACATCAGAGATGTAATACATCCATGATGATATAACCTTACATCAGAGATGTAATACATCCATAATGATGTAACCTTACATCAGAGATGTAATACATCCACATGAAGTAATCAAATATCAGAGATCTAATACATCCACATGTAGAAATCACATATCAGAGATGTAATACCTCCATGATGATATAACTTTACATCAGAGATGTAATACATCCGTGATGATATAACCTTACATCCGAGATGTAATACATCTATAATGATGTAACCTTACATCAGAGATGTAATGCATCCACATGAAGTAATCAAATATCAGAGATGTAATACATCCATGATGATATAACCTTATATCAAAGATGTAATACATCCATGATGATATAACCTTACATCAGAGATGTAATACATCCATAATGATGTAACCTTACATCAGAGATGTAATACATCCACATGAAGTAATCAAATATCAGAGATGTAATATATCCACATGTAGAAATCACATATCAGAGATGTAATACATCCATGATGATATAACTTTACATCAGAGATGTAATACATCCATGACGATATAACTTTACATCAGAGATGTAATACATCCATAATGATGTAACCTTACATCAGAGATGTAATACATCCATGATGATATAACTTTACATCAGAGATGTAATACATCCGTGATGATATAACCTTACAAGAGAGATGTAATACATCCTTGATGATATAACCTTACAACAGAGATGTAATACATCCATAATGATGTAACCTTACATCAGAGATGTAATACATCCACATGAAGTAATCAAATATCAGAGATGTAATATATCCACATGTAGAAATCACATATCAGAGATGTAATACATCCATGATGATATAACTTTACATCAGAGATGTAATACATCCATGACGATATAACTTTACATCAGAGATGTAATACATCCATAATGATGTAACCTTACATCAGAGATGTAATACATCCATGATGATATAACTTTACATCAGAGATGTAATACATCCGTGATGATATAACCTTACAAGAGAGATGTAATACATCCTTGATGATATAACCTTACAAGAGAGATGTAATACATCCGTGATGATATAACCTTACAAGAGAGATGTAATACATCCTTGATGATATAACCTTACAACAGAGATGTAATACAACCGTGATGATATAACCTTACATCAGAGATGTCAAATCATCTAGCTGTGATGTAATCATACATAAACAAGAAGCAATCTCACATCTATATGATGTAAACATATCTTCACATGAATCATACTTCAACTAATCCAGCCATATGATGAAGTAATCATGCTTGAGGTAATCTGGGCATATGATGAAGTTATCATACATCTACTTACAAGTTATGTAAATGACACTTGCATCCACTTGCTCAACAACTCTCAAGTCTTAGAATTATACTCAACATCAGAATAATGCTTACATCTAATTGGCTAAGCAAGCCAAGTTAAAGATATTTCCAGATTTAACAACATTCTTAAGTTTTGAGTGGGTGGGTTCTGTCTATAGTAACAAGCAAACATTCATCTTGTAATTGAAATAGTATTTCAACAAACAGTTTGCTAGACAAGTATTTAACATAAACCATAAACAGAGAGTTTGCCAGACAAGTATTTAACAGAGTTTGCCAGACAAGTATTGAACAGAATCCATAAACAGAGAGTTTGCCAGACAAGTATTTAACAGAGTTTACCAGACAAGTATTTAACAGAATCCATAAACAGAGAGTTTGCCAGACAAGTATTTAACAGAGTTTGCCAGACAAGTATTGAACAGAGAGTTTGCCAGACAAGTATTTAACAGAGTTTACCAGACAAGTATTTAACAGAATCCATAAACAGAGAGTTTGCCAGACAAGTATTTAACAGAATCCATAAACAGAGAGTTTGCCAGACAAGTATTAACAGAGAGTTTGCCAGACAAGTATTTAACAGAGAGTTTGCCAGACAAGTATTTAACAGAAACCATAAACAGAGAGTTTGCCAGACAAGTATTTAACAGAGCTTGCCAGACAAGTATTTAACAGAGATTGCCAGACATGTATTTAACAGAGAGTTTGCCAGACAAGTATTTAACAGAGAGTTTGCCAAACAAGTATTGAACAGAGAGTTTGCCAGACAAGTATTTAGCAGAGTGTTTGCCAGACAAGTATTTAACAGAGAGTTTGCCAGACAAGTATTGAACAGAGAGTTTGCCAGACAAGTATTTAACAGAGTTTGCCAGACAAGTATTGAACAGAGAGTTTGCGAGACAAGTATTTAACAGAGTTTGCCAGACAAGTATTTAACAGAGAGTTTGCCAGACAAGTATTTAACAGAAACCATAAACAGACAGTTTGCCAGACAAGTATTTAACAGAGTTTGCCAGAAAAGTATTTAACAGAGTTTGCTAGACAAGTATTTAACAGAGATTTTACCAGACAAGTATTTAACAGAGTTTGCCAGACAAGTATTTAACAGAGAGTTTGCCAGACAAGTATTTAACAGAAGCCATAAACACAGTTTGCCAAACAAGTATTTAACAAAAACCATAATCAAATGCATAACTAAAAAAAGATAAATGCATTGATTGGTGTAAGCTATTACATCAATGTGATAAATAGCAAAGCCACATAAGCAAATATATCATCCATAGGTTTAAAAACACTTGGCATTTCAACAAATGAAACCTGTCCGAATCAAAACTCACTCCAAGTCACTGAGAGAAATTGTTATAATAAAACTCAAAACATATGACTGAGGGGGGGCATACAAATCTTACACCAGCTCACCGAGAGAAATTGTTATAACACTCCAACTCACTGTGATATTGTTATAACACTCCAACTCACCAAGAGAAATTTTTGTAACACTTCAACTCACTGTGAGAAATTGTTATAACAAAACTCCAAAAAACAAATGACTGGGAAGAAAGTATAAAACTTGTAATTAAGCTGTAGTGTATATGATTTACTATCTGTATGTACATCAAGGGTCAAATATTTATTAAAAATAACCAAGATGTTTCTTCAAACATAATTTACATTATTTCATATAGATGTCTACATATATGAATTAAGCATGTAGGCTATGTAAGATTGATTAAATTCTATAGTTGTCTATAGAAGATCTAAATACATATTTCTATTTCTATAATGTAACATTTTTAGTAAAAGTGTCGATATCATAAAATGTACAAGAACATTCCGATGGCCATCTTTAATGATTATATACATTTTCATAAATTGGAAATGACAATAATTCTAAAATAAAAACCATACATGTCTTTTGATTTTACTAATGTACAAGAATACAGAAATAAATTTAGTTTTCAATTCTAAAGTAAAGAATGAAAACAACTAGAACAGAAGTAAATATTATTCATTGCAATTTATTGATATTAAATGATGATCATAAAACACACTTTTATAAATATGCTATGTATACATATCTGTGACCACAGGCATTTCTTTCTATCAATTTGGGGGGAGGAGGTCCAGAATTACGCATTGTGTAAGGATACATAATGCAGTACTTTTACACTATTATGTATTTATTTTAATACCTCAGTGTCCTATATGTAATTATCATCTATATAACTGCTTAGCCCAGTTTTCTATATACCACATACTTTTCAGTTAAGGTTTACACAATACCTGATTTTTGTCCCCCACCCCCACTGATAGAAACAAATGCCTGTATCTATAACATGTGATTTAAGCTTTTTTAATGTTATTTCTGTAGCACATGATTTACTAAGTAAAAAGAATGCCCAAGTAACAGATGATAAAAAACGTGTATATATTATATACAAATCTTTCTATGACAGATCATCCTCACAGACACTACTACCAGCCCATATAAACAGATGTTCACATACATCAATAGAGGTCAAATGACAAACCTGACTTTATATCTAAACTGACCTGGTCAACAGATCTCCATAAGTACACCTGAACAACAGTTAATTTACATACCATGTTATAAGTGAATACTAGGTAAACCATTTGTATGAACTACTGATCTCCCCCCCCCAAAAAAAAAGACAGCCAAACATATTTAATAAAAGTGTAGAACACCTAAAGTGTAGAAAACCTAAAGTAAATAGTTACTCTTAGATAACTGACCATGTATGTTACAATGTCTCTCCATATACACACGAGACAAATCACACTTTCCAGGTCATACACACACTCAAAGACACATATCATAAAACACAGCTATCAAATATACATGATTTTGTATAACAGATGAAAACAACATTCACATATTTTTCAACAAAAGCATACATTAAGATCATATAGAAAACATAAAATCAGCATTCAATTATTTCCCCATAAAATCAGCATTCAAATACACATATTTCCCCATAAAATCAGCATTCAAATACACATATTTCCCCATAAAATTAGCATTCAAATACACCTATTTCCCCATAAAATCAGTATTTAAATACATAGTACTTGTTGTTTCCCACAAAAGTAAAATCAAGGTAACATATATAATCTAGCTTGATAACTATCAAATGTGTGTTTGAAGCAATCAAAAATCAATTTCAAAGGAAAGCACTTTGTAAAAAATGTTATGTATTTTAGATTTAAATAGAAAAGCAAAATGTCAATGTCATCATTACTGGTATAGGTATGGTCGAACATCACCAATATTATGATCAATCTGAGCCAGTTGTGTGGAAATGTTGTCTAGTACACAGTCCAGTTCCGAGTCACTTTGATCATTTGAGGTGGAAATATCACTTATTGAACGCCTGTAACAAAATAAAGTAATTTAATTATATTTACATTGCGATTTTTATGTTATGTTACGTTCTTCATTGCAAGTATACAGACCAGTTGCATTTATATTCAATGCTTGACACACAGCTGTTAAGGTCTTATGTCATATGAACACCCCCAAAGTCATCCACCTGACCACAGATTCACAGAAAATGGTAATATATATAAATATAAGGATTGTTTTTCATTTTTTGAAAAGCACTGAGTATAAATACAGTGGATCATGGAAAAAAATTCAATGTGCTGCACAGAATTGTTTTCCATGAGCCATTGCATGTATATTCCATGTTTTAAAAAAAAACCTTAATCCTTAAATATATATATATATATATATATATATATATATATGTATATGTGTATATATACATATATATACGTGTGTGTGTGTGTGTGTGTGTAAATAATTGGAGCAAAACATTTTTTATAATTCTCAACTGAGGACAAGCAACAATATCAGTCATGTACATAAGAAACATGGCAGAGTCTATAAACATATCATATTGAAAACAACATACACAGGTTCTCAGACCAAATCAATATGCACACAAATGATGTACTTACTATGATAACAAAGGATACACACTTCAGTACAACAGAGGATTATTTATACAAAACTGTGTTGATCCATGGTCTAATTAGCTGAGGCCTTATAGTCTTATCAAAGTTTGTTTTACATATAAGTAAATAATCCATGAATTTTTATATTAACAATGAATTATTGTTATACCAGACATTGACGTGTTTAGCGTCACATACATGTTATACCAGATATTGACGTGTTTAGCGTCACATACATGTTATACCAGATATTGACGTGTTTAGCGTCACATGCATGTTATACCAGATATTGACGTGTTTAGCGTCACATACATGTTATACCAGATATTGACGTGTTTAGCGTCACATACATGTTATACCAGATATTGACGTGTTTAGCGTCACATACATGTCATACCAGACATTGACGTGTTTAGCGTCACATACATGTCATACCAGACATTGACGTGTTTAGCGTCACATACATGTTATACCAGACATTGACGTCTTTAGCGTCACATACATGTTATACCAGATATTGACGTGTTTAGCGTCACATACATGTTATACCAGATATTGACGTGTTTAGCGTCACATACATGTTATACCAGATATTGACGTGTTTAGCGTCACATACATGTTATACCAGACATTGACGTGTTTAGCGTCACATACATGTTATACCAGACATTGACGTGTTTAGCGTCACATACATGTTATACCAGATATTGACGTGTTTAGCGTCACATACATGTTATACCAGATATTGACGTGTTTAGCATCACATACATGTCACTGGAAGGGAACTTTTTTTTAATGACAAATACAATGAAGTATGTAATCATATGAGTGATCAAAACTTGCTATGTCTCTGATCAGGAAAATGAAAATATATTACCACTGAATAACTGTTTATGAATTTTGCCAATAGTATACCAGTAGTTGATTAAAGGGACAATAACTGTGTTTAACACAACAATTATTTCAATATTTTCTACTTTAACTCATCGACCCCTGGAAAAAAAATGGATTCTTCTGTATATCAATGATTTAGGCCAGTCCAAATGTGTTTTTAGGGGTGAATGAGTTAACTACTTGTACTTGATGCACAATAACAAAACAGAGCTATATACAGACATAAAAATCTTATATTCTTATATATTGTGTGAAAATAAGGTCAGATCCAGTGTGGTATTCATATATGAAAAGTAAAGATGAGTTAATCAATGGCAATTGAAAAAGTGCAAGACCTGGGTTTCTTGAGCAATTTTCACAAAATATATAGGAATCTAAGAATTTTTATGCCTGTGTATTTCTCTTTTTTGTTATTGTATATCAATCTAGTTGTAAAAAAGGGGGGAATTAAAATAAACACACCTATAGACCCTTTAAATTGAATAATTATTTGTGATAAATTTCATCAAAACAAAAAATAGCATTAAAAGTAAGAAGCAAACCTAGATACACACAATTTCAAGTTGTAATGTAAAAGCCAAACACTTAAACCAATCTCCACAAACAGACACTACCAGTAAATTATCTGTTAAATCTGGTTGTCTATGTTATCATATTAATGACACAGGGTTCAAAGTTAGCTGTAGTCCGGCAGTCCCAGTCTAGAAACATCTGCAGTGGACTAGTCAAGGTTGTGCTTCAGCTAGTCCGGTTGACTAGCAGAAAATTTGTACAAACCTGCATATGAGCAATGATAAATTAGAGTTTAAATGTATACCAGAATTGCCTGATTATTTAGTCAGCCCCTTAAACTTTTTCTCAACTCAAACTAAGATAAACATAGTTCTTTAACTCATGAGAACTATACTACCAATTTGGTAATTCTGTTAGAAATTTGGTAAATATGTGTAAAGTTGGACATTTGTTGTACCACTTTGGGATAAGTGAATTTATCATAGGACTGGTAAAACCTGTTTCCAACTAGTCCAACTGACTAGTGAGACAGAAATGCTAAATTTGAACCCTGTAACAATGTGTGAACAAATCTAGACAGTTACAGTAACATTTTGTTTAACAAAATAGACCAGTTTTTTGGGGTTTTTTTTTTTTCTTTTCTTTTGTGTATTTGGGGATGGCACTATAACAAAAAATGTTAAATAAGATTGTTTATAACAACTATAAAATATATTTAAGATGATGGGTTCTTTTATGTTAACACAACTAGAAGATCTTGAAGAAGATCTTGTACACACCCATCCCTACCCCCACACAGACACCAAACACACACACAGAGCTTCAGAATTAGGATATACGTTGGGTTGGGTGGAGTTAAACATTTGTCAGATAGTTTATCTATAAGTATAAATCCACACTGAAAGATTACAAATATAGATTCCACACATGTGATTGTAAACAAAAGAAAATAAGTACATCAAAGAAAACATATAATAATTTTTGTAAATATTTAGACATAACAGTTAAAGCCAGTGTTTGTTTTCCTGTTCACCACTTAATCTCCATTTGAACCCACAAACCCATAATTAAAGTGAGACTGGTGCTACAGGCTCCACATGTACACAACATTGTTTTTAGTTCTACATAAAGCATTGAGTAGCTGCCATGGAACCAACATGACCTCCCCCATCATCGTAAAACCATGGTCCGGAATCACTATGCTCTTTCCTACCGTGGTCTCATGCGACCAAAATCTCTTGTGGCTAATGAATATTTATAAGGTGTAGGCATTGTCCAATTTATCCAATCACAGAAGCTCTAATTGGCAACAGAAGTCTGTCGATCTAATATAATTCTGAAATTGTTTAAAAGTCTCGAAATGATTGGTTGACGAATGCAAGCACCATTTACATGCATTGACTGAGGCTTCATGAATAATAAAAATATGTAGGAGAGATTTTGGTCGTATGAGACCAAGGGTAGTAACGAGCATAGCGAATCCGGACCATGCTTTTACATGATGGACCTCCCCAGGTCTGAAGCAGAAGCAGAGCAAGTATTATAGAGATAAGACATACGTCACGTCGTTACTGTTGATATTTTACGAAAGAACTGGAGCACAAAGCCAAGTACTCCAACTCACTCTCCAAATCACTTACGTCAAGAACAGTGGAGTTATCACTTATAGAAGGTCTGGAAGCAAAGTAATGCTGTAGTGTGAAAAACTACCCATACAATTCTCATTAACTTATTATTTGTATAGTTCTAAATGGTAAGTAGATAAAAGCTATAGTGTACAGGGGCCATGCTGTATAGTTCAAATGGTAAATAGATCAAATCTGTAGTGTACAGGGGCCATGCTGTATAGTTCCAAATGGTAAATAGATCAAATCTATAGTGTACAGGGGCCATGCCGTATAGTTCCAAATGGTAAATAGATCAAATCTATAGTGTACAGGGGCCATGCCGTATAGTTCCAAATGGTATATAGATCAAATCTGTAGTGTACAGGGGCCATGCCGTATAGTTCCAAATGGTATATAGATCAAATCTATAGTGTACAGGGGCCATGCCGTATAGTTCCAAATGGTATATAGATCAAATCTATAGTGTACAGGGGCCATGTAGTATAGTTCCAAATGGTATATAGATCAAATCTATAGTGTACAAGGGCTGTGCCATATACATGTAGTTCCAAAAAAGTTGATAGATAAAATATACAGCGCAAATTAGAGTCCATAAAAAGATAAAATCTATTGTGTACAGGGGCCGTGCCGTAAATTTCTTTTGTGTACAGGGGCCGTGCCGTATAGTTCCAAATGGTAAATAGATAAAATATAAAGTGTACAGGGCCGTGCCGTATAGTTCCAAAAAAGGTGATAGATAAAATACACAGTGCAAATTAGAGTCCATAATGAATGAATAATTAAAAAAGGAAAACATAAGACTAGTTGGTTCAGCTAAAAACAAACTTACATTGTTAAATCTGAGCAATGGTTTTTAAGCTTGATAATCTATTTCAGAAGTAGTAGGTGTTATACAAAAGATGTGTATAATGATGTAGGTTTAGCAATGTAAAAATAGAAACAAATGTCAGTTTGCTGAACAAAAACATGCACCATCAACATTATAACTACAGAATATAATCAATGTTGTATGTGATAATTAACTTCTATTTACTATAATAGACAGAAACAACTATCATTTACACCTTACTTTTATGTTGTATATCTTATATGTAAATAATGTATAAATGTGACTAGAAAAGGTGGTCCTCTTTTTATATGCACATTATCATGAATTTGAAGGGCATAAAGGTCAAGAAAGCAAAAGAACAGCACAACTAGTCATGCTTATTTCAAGTCTGTAAGACATGCAAGATTTACTTTTATTATCTAAGTAACTTTTTCTTTCATAACTAATGTTACATTAACAACTAATGGTTGTAACACTATTGCCACTGGTACAATTACTGGTTGTGACACTATTGCCAATGGTACAACTAATGGTTGTAACACTATTGCCACTGGTATAACTACTGGTTGTAAATATATGACCACTGGTACGACTACTGGTTGTAAATATATCTCCACTGGTAAAACTACTAGTTGAAATTCTTAAGTCACTGGAACATGTGTTCTCTGATATGACTGGTATACCTAAAGTATACTGTGTTCTCTGATATGACTGGTATACCTAAAGTATACTGTGTTCTCTGGTATGACTGGTATACCTGAGTATATCTATGTTCTATGATATGACTGGTATACTTAAGTACCCTGTGTTCTCTAACTGGTATACCTAAGGAGACTGTATTCTCCGATATGACTGGTATACCTAAGTAGACTGTGTTCTCTGATATGACTGGTATACCTAAGTAGACTGTGTTCTCTGACATGATTGTATACCTAAGTAGACTGTGTTCTCTGACATGATTGTATACCTAAGTATACTGTGTTCTCTGATAGGACTGGTATACCTGAGTATACTGTGTTCTCTGACATGATTGTATACCTAAGTAGACTGTGTTCTCTGATATGACTGGTATACCTGAGTATACTGTGTTCTCTGATATGACTGGTATACCTAAGTAGACTGTGTTCTCTGGTATGACTGGTATACCTGAGTATACTGTGTTCTCTGACATGATTGTATACCTAAGTAGACTGTGTTCTCTGATATGACTGGTATACCTAAGTAGACTGTGTTCTCTGACATGATTGTATACCTAAGTAGACTGTGTTCTCTGACATGATTGTATACCTAAGTATACTGTGTTCTCTGATATGACTGGTATACCTGAGTATACTGTGTTCTCTGACATGATTGTATACCTAAGTAGACTGTGTTCTATGATATGACTGGTATACCTGAGTATACTGTGTTCTCTGATATGACTGGTATACCTAAGTAGACTGTGTTCTCTGACATGATTGTATACCTAAGTAGACTGTGTTCTCTGACATGATTGTATACCTAAGTAGACTGTGTTCTCTGACATGATTGTATACCTAAGTAGACTGTGTTCTCTGACATGATTGTATACCTAAGTAGACTATGTTCTATGATATGACTGGTCTACCTAAGTATACTGTGTTCTCTGACATGATTGTATACCTAAGTAGACTGTGTTCTATGATATGACTGGTATACCTGAGTATACTGTGTTCTCTGATATGACTGGTATACCTGAGTATACTGTGTTCTCTGATATGACTGGTATACCTGAGTATACTGTGTTCTCTAATATGATTGTATACCTAAGCATACTGTGTTCTCTGATATGACTGGTCTACCTAAGCATACTGTGTTCTCTGATATGACTGGTATACCTGAGTATACTGTGTTCTCTGATATGACTGGTATACCTGAGTATACTGTGTTCTCTGATATGATTGTATACCTAAGTAGACTGTGTTCTCTGATATGACTGGTCTACCTAAGCATACTGTGTTCTCTGATATGACTAGTGAGCCTATGCATACTGTGTTCTTTGATATGACTGGTATACCTAAGCATACTGCGTTCTCTGATATGACTGGTGTGCCTATGCATACTGTGTTCTTTGATATGACTGGTCTACCTAAGCATACTGTGTTCTCTGATATGACTAGTGAGCTTATGCATACTGTGTTCTTTGATATGACTGGTATACCTAAATATACTGTGTTCTCTGATATGACTGGCATAATTTACTATATTGTGTTCTCTGATACGACCTGTATACTTATGCATTCTGTGTTCTCTGATATGATTTGAAATTATTATTACATCATACTGTCTAGACCAACATTTGAAATGTCTTTTTAACAACTAAGTATGAAGACCTGAGTAATGACAGAATATAGTGACTGTAATCCTACATACGTGTAAATCCTGGGAAAACTATGTCTACTTGATAAAGTTCCATGACCATTCTCAGGAATTTTTATGTCGTTCTTCTTCAAAAAGTCAGCAAAATAATGATAATTCTTTTCATGAATGAAAGGACAGAGACCTGGAGAAGATAAAAATATCAAGTCTTACATATACTTAAGAACAATATTTCAACATTATGTGATGTAGGATGTTGTCCTCATATAATTATAAATTTTTATGTAAAATTAATTTTCCTTTTCAAAGACCGAGCAATTTTTGTTTTTATCCAAAAGATGTAATATAGTTCTTTTTAAGCATGATACAACTATAGATCAAGTCTCTAAATGGAACCAGTTGTCAAAATCTTTGTGAAACAAAAAACAAACCTGATATTTATATGTCTATATCTGAAATTTAAGTGGCCATCATTTGTTTTACATGATATTGTCTTTTCGTTAGTCAGAGTTATCTCCCATGTAAGCAGGTATCCATTGTGACATTATGTCTTTACGTGAGAAAGCAACGAGTTTTCACACAAACATATGATGTCACAATTGATAACTTTTCTCATTTTACACACAAACAGATGACATCACAATCTTTACCTGCTACGAGGGATGGTAACTCTGGATAATGAAAATAACAAATGAATACACTAGTGATGTGATAACTTACCAACCAACATATGTTTTCTTTCAGGTCCATATAATTTATATACACTATCACAGAATTCATGGAAAGGCTGAGCTGACGGATCATGCAAAGCTTTCAGAGAAGAGGCAAACTGACTGAGTTCTTCCACACTAAATTTGGTAGATAACTGTAAATATAAATATAGGATTTAGTCAAATGAGAGAGACTTTTGTTGTTTTCTGTCTATTCCAGAGATATCAATTCTACGGATTTGGCTGTAGCCTACTGCTTTTTCAGCTGATAATCCAACTATTACTTTGTCGTCAAAATCTTCCATTTTATTGACATTTCTACCAAAACATTTAATGTTTAGCTTGGGGAGGCCATATTTGTTTACAATAACTCTCTTGATTTGTTGTGCTTTCTGCATGGTTTGACCTCATATTTTGGAAGAAATATAGTCTAGAAATGACATGGAATGTCCAGTACAATACTATCTCCTTTGGAAACAGAGTTAACATGTCTGATATTCTCAATGTAAGAAATGTATGTACCAGGTATTGAATATAATCTTTTAGTCTTACAAGAGGTGGATGATGATTGGTCACTCGAGTCCCTCTTTATCTACAGACCCTTAACACAGGGGTCACCACAGATAAACAACATTTTGTTATCTTTACCCTTTAGATGCTGTATACCAAAAGTAAAGTGAACTGGCAAAAGCTTTTGATAGGATTTAAAATGTAGAAATGCTAATCTAATGACTTTTTTGTTGAAATCATTACAAAAACACCTTAGCTGCTTTTGTGAGTATGCAAGCAGATTTTCTTTACCTGAGTCATGACACTTCAAATCAGAATGCTTTATCATAGATTCTGTTTGATAACCTGTTTCCTAACTACGCATAAAAAATTTCTATACTAAACATCACTGTCCCAGGTGTCCATAATTGGTGCAAACCTGCATAATACTCAAATAAAATCATATATGTGTTAATTTAGATTTTGGAGACAGTTTACTGACCTCAGGTAGGTAGACATTTTACTGACCTTGGCTAGGTAGACAGTTTGCTGACCTACAGTAAGCTAGGTATATGATTTACTGACCTCAGGTAGGTAGACATTTTACTGACCTTGGCTAGGTAGACAGTTTACTGACCTACAGTAAGCTAGGTATATGATTTACTGACCTCAGGTAGGTAGACATTTTACTGACCTTGGCTAGGTAGACAGTTTACTGACCTACAGTAAGCTAGGTATATGATTTACTGACCTCAGGTAGGTAGACATTTTAACTGACCTCAGGTAGGTAGACATTTTACTGACCTTGGCTAGGTAGACAGTTTACTGACCTACAGTAAGCTAGGTATATGATTTACTGACCTCAGGTAGGTAGACATTTTAACTGACCTCAGGTAGGTAGACATTTTACTGACCTTGGCTAGGTAGACAGTTTACTGACCTACAGTAAGCTAGGTATATGATTTACTGACCTCAGGTAGGTAGACATTTTACTGACCTCAGGTAGATAGACATTTTACTGACCTTGGCTAGGTAGACAGTTTACTGACCTACAGTAAGCTAGGTATATGATTTACTGACCTTGGCTATGTAGACAGTTTACTGACCTCAGCTAGGTAGACAGTTTACTGACCTCAGGTAGGTAGACATTTTACTGACCTCGGCTAGGTAGACAGTTTACTGACCTCGGCTAGGTAGACAGTTTACTGACCTTGGCTAGGTAGACAGTTTACTGACCTACAGTAAGCTAGGTATATAATTTACTGACCTCGGCTATGTAGACAGTTTACTGACCTCGGCTAGGTAAGACTTGACAAGCTCTGCCTGGCTGCTGTGAACACTGACTTCACTATTGGTTACACTGTGGGATCGGGGACTTTTTTGCTTGTAAGGTGGTACAGAAGTTGGAAGGTCTGGTTGTGACTTTGAAAAACTGTTACAAAGAAATCATACTTATCATTTATATATAATTTACATAGTCAAAGATCAAATACCCCTAATTTATTTTGACAAGGCACTTACCCAAAAAGATGTTTTCATATCAAATTGAAACACATTAATGAAGTGAATGAAAATAAATCCAGTCATGGGGAAATAACTCTAGGTCAAATATTCTGTTTATTTTGAAAAATAAAAAGTGACAATTAAAAGACTATTTTTTTCTGTCAGTATTACATGTATTAATATTTGGAAACATTTTGAAAACAAACAACTTTACAATACAGCCTAATATTTCAATGTCTCTTTTGTGTATTTTTCCTCTTTTTATATATGTATAAACCCTTACACATTGTCCATAACTTTATTCTGTTACTCTGGACACAACTCTATACAAATGCAGTTTTAGTCTTTTAATATGTTTTTTGTTTTAGACTGCCACTTGGGGGTTCTTTAACATGCCACAGCTTCCATGAAACAGTACCTAAGATTTATATTTCATAGGACAAACCCACCACTTTCACTTCATTTGCCCGGTATACAGTAAAGGAATAGTCCCTACCATTATTTTAAGTCTGTCACCTGGTCGCACTTATAATCTACTACATAGATAGTAAACATTTGAACCAACTGAAATACTGCTAAGAGATACTTAGTATTAAAGTAAATACCACTAAGAGATAATTTAGTACTAAAGTATTTACATTTTATCCAACACTGAATACAAGGCAAAACGGTAGTTACCCACGACACCAATAGTTAAATAATTAATTCTTTATTATTTGGACATTTTACACATTTATGTTGCCATAGAAACCATAAAGTACTTTAAAACACTTAAATGCCAAACAAGAAACAGTCATTTAATTGACACATCAAAACAATATCAAAATATAAAACTGTATAAAACGTTGTTGGTACCAAATGTTTCCGAAAAAAAAGCTAAGTGAAATGATGAGAGTAAATGAAATGATATTACAATGTTAGATAAATAAAACACCAACACACAGTAACTTGATAAAGCTCTCACACCCAGCATATAAGTTGTATGTATTTCATTGCAGACATTAATTAGATTAACATTCAGTGTTAGTAAAGAGAGATAACTTTAAAACATTGCCTATACACATGTAAAATATTTTCTGTACAAGACATAAATTTCCAGTTACCCAAGTGCTTATTACAATCAGTGCAACAATTTACATAAAACCTATTCCTCTATTAGTTTTAAGATTTAGATAGTTTGTAATTTGTAAACAAGATGGTGATTAAGTTTTAGATATCACTTCACATATAATGAAGAAATATGTACTTCTAATCTATGGTGTTAAAAACAATGTAAAGTAATTCTCAGTTCTTAAAATATATGCTTGTGCCTTGTATTGATAGAATTGATAAGTGTTACATATTACTATCTGTAAATCTGCTGTGATCTGTAATGTGAAAACTACAATCTGATGATCTATCTAAAATGTACATTTTATGAACTAGTGATCCACTCTGATCTACAATGCACACATGATTTGGTGAAATGAAAGTAAAAAGACTGCACATATATTCTATTATATGCTAATTTGATCTCATGATATGCATATATCATGGCCTAGGATAAGATGATTTAAAATGATTTAAACTGTGCATATTATGATCTGATATTGCACGGTGATCTACAATGTATATATCTGGTGATCTAAAATGATCTGGTGGTCTGAACTGATCTACAATGTACACACTATGATCTGGTGATCTAAACTGATGTACACTGTACCCACTATGATCTGGTGATTTAAACTGATGTACAGTGTACCCACTATGATCTGGTGATCTAAACTGATCTACAATGTACACAATATGATCTGGTGATCTAAACTGATATACAGTGTACACATTATGATCTGGTGATCTAAACTGATGTACAGTATACATATTATGATCTGAAAATCTAAATTGATGTACAGTGTACACATTGATCTGGTGAAATAGTTTTAAGTGTTCATACTATGATCTGATGATCTAAACTGATCTACAATGTACATGCTATGATCTAGTTATCTAAACTGATGTATAATGTACACATTATGATCTGGTGATCTGTATACAATGTTCACACTGATCTAGTGAAATAGTTTTAAGTGTACACACTATGATCTAATGATCATAACTGATGTTGTGTACAAACTATGATCTGATGATCTAAACCAATCTACAATGTACACACTGATCTCGTGAAATAGTTTTAAGTGTACACACTATGATCTGATGATCTTAACTGATGTAGTGTTCGCATTATGATCTGATAATCTAAACTGATCTACAATGTGCATACTATGATCTGGTGATCTAAACTGATATACAATATACACATTATGATCTGGTGATCTAAACTGATCTACAATGTGCACACTATGATCTGGTGATCTAAACTGATATACAGTGTACACACTATGATCTGGTGATCTAAACTGATCTACAATGTACACACTATGATCTGGTGATCTAAACTGATGTACAGTATACACACTATGATCTAAACTGATCTACAATGTGCACACTATGATCTGGTGATCTAAACTGATCTACATTACACACATTATGATCTGATGAAACAGTTTTAAGAGTGATACATAGTATATTGTACTAGATATAATCTAAAAAGTTTTAAAATGTGTTCAGAATGGTACAACCTTGTTTTTAGAATGAGGCACTGTGCATATATATTAAGAGGTAGTACCTGTGATCTCTTGTGACATACAGGTAGAGGTATACCATTATACAATTACTAAATTAGTTTATTACAGGTAAACATTCATTGTTAATAGCATTGCATCATAATAACAGTGTCCTTACACCCGAAATCAGAATATTCATAAGTATTAATACTGTACATCAAAACCCTCTAGGTATTGATTCCTAAAATGAGATCTATATAACAAAGGTCAATGAGGGTGTGTCTATATAGAAATAATTAGCATAGATCTACCATAAAGTTGGAGGTAAGTTGGGACCAAGGTTTAAAAAATTCAGATAAATAATTAAGTCTCACTGGAACCTAAGCTGATTTTGTGAGAAAGTTTGCCAGTATACATGCAGAAGGACGCTGATCTCTTTCCAGATATATTGTAACCATGTTCTCTCCTTCACCATTAGAAACTGGCTGCCACTAGATAACTAAAAAATGCTTTGTGTGGCATAAAACACCATTAAAACAACAGCAAACAATAATTTCTGTTTTTAATACTGCTGAATGAATAATTACCAGATAATCACTGAAATGGCTAGGATTTGTAGCCAATCCTATTAGAACTGTAAACCTGACACAATGACATCATATTGAACCCATTTTATGTTACACGTATATCAAAATACTGCTATGATGTAAGTCAGCAGACTACTGAAGTATGATGTCAGTTAATTATCAAGTGTCACTAATCTAACTTTGCTCAGATTGCAGTATATATATTAATTCATAACATTTCTATGAAAATCAATATCTCTAAGGACAGGGATTATTGCAAACATTATGTATATTTTGTGCACTTGTATGTTCTTTGATAAATCTTTTTGCAGACATTTATGTGCCACAAAATAATGAATATCAATAATGATAATCACAGAATAAAAAAAGAACTGATTGAAAAAGTAATATCAATGCAACTACACATGTAATTTTGAAAAAAAATATCCAATACTTTACACTTAGCTGTGTCAATAAAGCAACAATGTGATTTAAAAACAACAAAATAAAACTTAATATCATATATTACCTTGGTATAAAAATGACAGCAATGTCAGGCTTAAATTATAGAACTTAAAAATTAAAACATTTTAAAACCAAAACTAGGAGCACAAAGTTTTTATAATGGAAACCTCTACCCACACACAGTGCAATATTATAACATCTTACCCCTCGTCAAGACTGTCACTGTAAAATGATTAGTAAAAGTCATGCAAACTGCAGGCTGTATATTGGTTCATTAAATCAGGTTTACATGTGATTCACAGTAAATCAGAAATATTCCAAAAATAATCATAAAGTTTTCAGTGGAGCATTTTGTGTAGAATTATATCAAGAAAGTATTGTACAGTATAATCCATCTACTCTGAATTGCAGAGGGACCAATTATATCAAGAAAGTATTGTACAGTATAATCCATCTACTCTGAATTGCAGAGGGACCAATTATATCAAGAAAGTATTGTACAGTATAATCCATCTACTCTGAATTGCAGAGGGACCAATTATATCAAGAAAGTATTGTACAGTATAATCCATCTACTCTGAATTGCAGAGGGACCAATTAATATATTCAAAATAGTAAGAGCTAGGATTGTAGACGATTTTTGGTTTAACAGAATAAGCATAGATATATGCTATATTCCACTATGTGTATTGTTTTTAGACCCTACATGTAATTCAAATTACACAATATCCTTTTAAATTCACTGTAGATTTATAAGTCTCTTAATCATACAGTACCACTTTTAATTCACTGTAGATTTATAAGTCTGTTAATTATACAGTACTACTTTAAATTCACTGTAGATTTATAAGTCTGTTAATTATACAATACTATTCCAAATTCACTGTAGATTTATAGGTCTTTTTATTACAAAATATCCTTTTAAATTCACTGTAGATTTATAAGTCTCTTAATTACATAGTGCTATTTTAATGTCACTGTCGATTTATGTCTCTTAATTTTACAGAACTACTTACAGATCTGTCACTTTATTATACAGTACTACTCCAAATTCACTGTAGATTTATAAGTCTCTTTATTACACACTACTACTTTAAATCTGCCATAGATCTATAAATCTGTTAATTAAACAGTACTGCTTTAAATTCACTATTTTTATAAGTCTCTTTATTATACATTATTATTGTAAATGTACATATGGTTGTCCTGCCCATGCTTAGCTATTCAGCATTCAATAAAATCACTGTTTACAAGGTCATGCTAAATCAAACTTGAAAATTTTTAAGTTGCAGGTGATATGTTGATAACATTCCAGTCACATGCCAAGTTTTATTTGTCTCTGTAAAAACTTAAACATGAACACACTAGTATACTGATATCCCATTTTACTGAATTATACAAAAAAAATCACAAAAATATTAAGTATAATTTTTTTTTGCTTACCTCTAAAATGAAGCATGTTCCCCTAAAATCTTACAACAAATATTAGCAAACCTTTATAATTTCTAGTTTATATATAAAGAAATATGCTCTCAACCCAGCCATTCATAAACATGTATAACAGTATTCCTATTATCTATGGTAAAATAAGAAAATTCTAGCCATCTCCAAAATAATCAACTGTATTCCTGTTGAACCATCTGTACAAAGACAAAAATATTTCTGTACTTTGGTTGAGAAATGTTACACTGATAGAACTATCATAGATGATCAATGATGCAAGTGACTTAAAATACTAGATAGATGTCAAACAAAAAACAGAACTCACAAGGAAATTCTTCGTCGATTATCAGTGACTGGTATCGTCGGTGAACCTGTAATTGTATTTAAAATTTCTATAATTTTCTTTTTTTAAAAAAAAAAAATTCACAATGTTAATCATCCATCTCTGATATAAAAGGCATTTACCTGAAATTTTCAGGTTATAAATATTTTCATGACAACTGGGTTCCTGTAACTTTGGAGGGAAAAAATGATATAGATTCCTTGAAATTTGTTAATGTGAAGATTTACCAATTTTGCAGATATTTGTCTCGTTCCCCAACAAAAGTTACACAATAGCAGATTGCCTATTTGCAAATATGTATTAAAAACAAAGATGGTAATCCATTTTCATTTCTTATGCTGCAATTGAATTTGAAGTACATGTACCTCCTTATGTGAAAATCGCTCATCTGAGAACCATCTACAAATGTGAAAAGAAGACCAAGAAGAATATGTACATGTAGGCTGATCCGGCCAAACATAAACATTGCAGTTTTAAGAAATTAATAAAAATATCTAGAAATAACATTTCAGCAAAATTCTTGCACAAAAACATTTCTTCACCTAATTACAAGTAAATCACATTAAATGAATGCATCAAAAATAATACAAGGGGAGATAATTGAGGAAATTAAACAAAAATGAATGAAAATGATAGGCTGAAAAGACTTCAAAATCACATTAAAAATTAATGTTCCGATTTCAATGAAACAAACAAATTGAATTGAAAAACAGATTGTTTCTAAGCCTTTGGCTCAGGTAAGCTAAAAATGAAAAGTTGGATAAGATATTACACCTTTTCACTAAAAATATGAAGTTTCAATGCACGAGAGTGATATACTCAGATAAATTTAAATTTCCAGTGATACAACCAAAATGATGTGTTTACCTGTTGAATTACTTATGATGGACACCTCCTCTTTAGCTCTATCAATTGTTTCCTCTAGGAGCTGAATAGTAGCATCTGTATATACCAGCTGAAAGCACTGACCAACAAGGGAGCAAATACTCTCTGCTGTTATTTGATTGTCACAGTATAACACGGTTAATGCACATTCCTCTGGGTTACCTGTAAAATAAGCTGACTTAGAACTACAACATACAGCAAAAGAATTGTGAATTTGGCCTGTAATAATAAGAATTCAGACAAAAATAAAAGGTTTAATGGGCCTTAATGCTCACCTGAGAAATAGCGGGTTTTTATTCTGTATTCTTTCAGAAACTGTGAGCACACGCTAGATAAATGGCTTCTGTGCATGTTATCTTTATTGTTGTTCAGGTACACTTCTTTGACTGGGTATATTCTGGTTTCAGGCAAGATCTTTCATAGGATCCAATGTTAAAATAAGTTAAACTATGATGGCCATATTGGCTGGTGGTGGGGTCATCAAATACATTTCTAAATGCGTACTCCAAAAGATCATTCCTCTTAACTTTGGGTCCAGTTGGTCCAGGTTTTAGAGGGTTTTGTTTTTAAAATTCATTGTCCCCTTTTTATTTTTAGTAACAGCAGCCATATTGGTTGATGGATTGGGGTGTTGGATACAATTCTGAAAGGGGTCTATACCAATCCAAAGGAAGTGTCCTAAAGATAATATAAACAATATAATCTTACCATGCTTTATAGATAATGTGTGAAGTCCATCATCTTTTATGTAGCAAATTGCTGCTATTTCATGGATCGGGACTCGCATTATTAGACTCTGGAATGGTAAAAGACAGAAAATCAATGGAATTCCATTAATGACTATTTTGCTTTAACATGGAGTATAACACAAGACAAAATTTAAACAAAGTCAATGTTTAAGATGACCTTAGAATTCTAAATTTATTTTTTCAACTTATGCTTATTTACTTCATAGTCAAAAAACATTTGCTGTCAGTCAATGAATTATCCGTCTGTAAACTTGAATAATTGTAAAACATTTGGGAGACTTACAAACGGATAAAAAGGTAATCTTTTGTACTCAGAAGGTACATGTAATTTCAAAATATATTGACATTTAACAACAATGTCATAACACATTTACATTAAGGTATACCAGTAATAATTTGGATCTCAAATTTCAGTTCTTGCTCTTGGAAATATTACAGACTTAAGTATCATTATACAACATTGTAAGATGGTACCACCTATATATAGACACCATCTCTGACACTATCATCTTATCATAATGGTAATACCAAACACTCCCTGGTAATACTGAATACTCCCTGGTTTATTGATAATGCATTCAGATATCATAATATAACTCATCAATCTCAGATATCATTACTCTATCAATCTCCGATTTCATACTATAACTCATTACTCTATTAATCTCAGATATCATATCATCTCATTACTCTATCAACCTCAGATATCATACTATAACTCATTACTCTATCAATATCAGATATCATATCATCTCATTACTGTATCAATCTCAGATATCATACTATAACTCATTACTCTATCAATCTCAGATATCATATCATCTAATTACTCTATCAATCTCAGATATCATACTATAACTCATTACTCTATCAATATCAGATATCATATCATCTCATTACTCTATCAATCTCAGATATCATACTATAACTCATTACTCTATCAATCTCAGATATCATACTATAACTCATTACTCCATCAATATCAGATATCATATCATCTCATTACTCTATCAATCTCAGATATCATACTATAACTCATTACTCTATCAATCTCAGATATCATACTATAACTCATTACTCCATCAATATCAGATATCATATCATCTCATTACTCTATCAATCTCAGATATCATACTATAACTCATTACTCTATCAATCTCAGATATCATATCATCTCATTACTCTATCAATGTCAGATATCATACTTTAACTCATTGCTCTATCAATATGAGATATCATATCATCACATTACTCTATCAATCTCAGATATCATATCATAACAGATTACTTTATCAATCTCAGATATCATATCATCTCATTACTCTATCAATTTCAGATATCATACTATAACTCATTACTCCATCAATCTCAAATATCATATCATCTAATTACTCTATCAATCTCAGATATCATACTATAACTCATTACTCTATCAATATGAGATATCATATCATCTCATTACTCTATCAATCTCAGATATCATATCATAACAGATTACTCTATCAATCTCAAATATCATATCATCTCATTATTCTATCAATCTTAGATATACTATAATTCATTACTATATCAATCTCAGATATCATTATAACTCATTACTCTATCAATCTCAGATATCATACTGTAACTCATTACTGTATCAACCTCAGATATCATATCATCTCATTACTCTATCAATCTCAGATATCATATCATTACTCATTACTCTATCAATTTCAGATATCATACTATAACTCATTACTCTATCAATCTCAGATATCATATCATCTCATTACTCTATCAATTTCAGATATCATACTATAACTCATTACTCCATCAATCTCAGATATCATACTACAACGCATTACTCTATCAATCTCGGATATCATTTTCAATGAACAGTCAAAAGATCATACTGAAAAATGGCCAATTCTATCACTCCCTGAGACTACATCAGTCACAGATGTTACCTCTTTACATTTTCACATTCTGAAGGAAAACAACTATTAATAGTTTGAAATAGCACTGGAAATCTGCCAGAGACTGTTAAAGACCTTATAACTAATGTCAAGACAGTTGGAACAAATCCTTGAAATATATAATTTTCTTTTGGAAAACATTCCCTAAAATTTATGTCTATGCATTAATTTCTTTTAGGAAAATATATAATTTCAATACATGTATAATATGCACCTCAGCAATTACATGTATAAGAGTACACACAATTTTACTTAATTACATGTTGGCCTACCACTTTATACAATAAAAACCCATTAAAACTTACACAACAGACTCAAAGAAAGGTGAAATAAATTAACTATGTATGCTTGCCAACCAAGTCTATGATAAGGATATAGAGATAAAATTTAATACGTATTCAACAGACATTTGTGACAAAGAACATTAATAGTCTTGGTGACCTACCTCCCCCATACTTCTCCATGACAGTTTAATGTTGCTTTTACTGAGGCTGAGAATTGCATCATGTTCAAAAGACACATGTTTTGGGATCATGTTGTTTTTCTGAAATGTAAATAAAACAAAGTTTTTATCAAAACAGAAACATGTCTGTTTAATACTAAAAATAGGTCTTGCATTAGAACTTATTTACAGCACTATAATTCTCCCTCTAACAAGTATCTCTTCATAGACTTACCTTTCCTCTGTTTATAAAATACTTCAAAGTACATATACCATCCCTCCATTTATTAGGTGCCTCTATATAAACATACCTTTCCTCTATCTATTAAATACCTATATATATACATGACTTTCCTCTATCTGTTAAGTAATTCTATGTACACATAACTTTCCTCCCTCTATTGAATAATTCTATATACACATACAAATGTACCTTTCCTCTATCTATTAAATACTCTGATGTAAAAATACATTTCCTCTGTCTGATAAGTACTTCCATGTACACACACCTTTCCTCTATCTACTATATACCTCTATGTACACATAACTTTTCTCTATCTATAAAGTACTTCTATGTAAACATACCTATCCTCTATCTATTTAGTACCTCTATATACATATACCTCTTCTCTCTCTATTAAGTAGTAGCTCTATGTACACATACCTTTCCTCTAACTATTAAGTACCTCTATGTACACATACATTTCCTCTATCTATTAATTACCTCTATGTACACATACCTTTCCTTTATCTATTAAGTACCTCTATATACACATACCTTTCCTCTATCTATTAAGTACCTCTATGTACACATACCTTTCCTCTATCTATTAAGTACCTCTATATACACATACATTTCCTTTATCTATTAAGTACCTCTATGTACACATACCTTTCCTCTAACTATTAAGTACCTCTATGTACACATACATTTCCTCTATCTATTAAGTACCTCTATATACACATACATTTCCTCTATCTATTAAGTACCTCTATGTACACATACATTTCCTTTATCTATTAATTACCTCTATGTACACATACATTTCCTCTATCTATTAAGTACCTCTATGTACACATACCTTTCCTTTATCTATTAATTACCTCTATGTACACATACATTTCCTCTATCTATTAATTACCTCTATATACACATACCTTTCCTTTATCTATTAATTACCTCTATGTACACATACATTTCCTTTATCTATTAATTACCTCTATGTACACATACATTTCCTCTATCTATTAAGTACCTCTATATACACATACCTTTCCTTTATCTATTAATTACCTCTATGTACACATACCTTTCCTTTATCTATTAATTACCTCTATGTACACATACCTTTCCTCTATCTATTAATTACCTCTATATACACATACCTTTCCTTTATCTATTAATTACCTCTATATACACATACATTTCCTCTATCTATTAAGTACCTCTATATACACATACCTTTCCTTTATCTATTAATTACCTCTATGTACACATACATTTCCTCTATCTATTAAGTACCTCTATATACACATACCTTTCCTTTATCTATTAATTACCTCTATGTACACATACCTTTCCTCTATTAATTACCTCTATGTACACATACCTTTCCTTTATCTATTAATTACCTCTATATACACATACATTTCCTCTATCTATTAAATACCTCTATATACACATACCTTTCCTTTATCTATTAATTACCTCTATGTACACATACCTTTCCTTTATCTATTAATTACCTCTATGTACACATACCTTTCCTTTATCTATTAATTACCTCTATGTACACATACCTTTCCTCTATCTATTAAGTACCTCTATATACACATACCTTTCCTTTATCTATTAATTACCTCTATGTACACATACCTTTCCTTTATCTATTAAGAACCTATATGTACACATACCTTTCCTCTATCTATTAATTACCTCTACATACACATACCTTTCCTCTATCTATTATTTTCAGTACTTCTGTTCTGTTGGTGACGTCAACATCTCCTGGGACACCTGAGATTCTACCAGCAAACTAAAATAATAAAGAAGTAAGGATGTACTACAAATATAGATAAAAATTCTACACTCTCTTTCTCTCTCTCTCTGTCTGTCTGTCTGTCTGTCTCTCTCTCTCTCGCTCTCTCATTTAGATCCATTTAATCAGAAGCTATGGCTACAAATGTAATTTCAACTTGAAGTCCTGTAATATGTCAAAGTGTACAAATCCTATAGCAATATACATATACTGATACTACATGTATATAACTCAACAGATCTTTTTCGAGTTGTTCTATTATGTCACAGTTTGTCATATTGTCATCGAGTTGTTCTATTGTGTCATAATTTTGTCATATTTTCATTGAGTTATCCTATTACATTGCAGTTTGTCATATTGTCATCAAGTTGTTCTATTATGTCACAATTTGTCATATTAGTATGCAGTTTCACAGAAAAATGTGACCTGCATCATTTCCGGTTAAGGCTATAATTGTATCGATGACCAGGAGTATGGATTACATACAGTACAAGAAGCCATATTGAAAAGCAGTCTAAATGAAAGGCATCACATTTGTCATCTTTACAAGAAAGAACATTAAGCTTAATTTTTTTTTCCTTCACAAATGAAACTGACATAATATTTCATTGAATGTCATCAAAGTAAATATTACAAAACTGGAAGATATCTAAGGCACATTTCTGTTGATGCCATGTGATCTGAGAACAAAATATTCTGACAAAATTGAATGGAATGGAATAACTAGGAAAAGGACTATTACAGCAGACATGAGTTATATGATTTTTTACATAAACGATTCCCTAACTTATCTACTACCAGTATTTATAATACAATTTGTATGTAGCATAACAGTCATATCACAAAATATTGTAAATAAACATATTGTCTAGATTGCCTAATATTCTACATGTATGTTCTTCTGCATTCACATAACAAATTATTAATTATATGCATATTTTGAACAAACAGCCACTTTGGCACTTTGAAATTGTTTGCAGAGTGTTTAAAAAGGCCGCATGAGAACACATTTACATATCCAGATTGCAAATGTTATAAACATGAGAACACATTTATATATCTAGATTGCAAATGTTATAAACATGAGAACACATTTATATATCTAGACTGAATATGTTATAAACATGAGAACACATTTATATATCTAGATTGCAAATGTTATAAACATGAGAACACATTTATATATCTAGATTGCAAATGTTATAAACATGAGAACACATTTATATATCTAGATTGCAAATGTTATAAACATGAGAACACATTTACATATCCTGATTGAATATATTATAAACATGAGAACACATTTATATATCCAGATCGCAAATGTTATAAACATGAGAACACATTTATATATCCAGATCGCAAATGTTATAAACATGAGAACACATTTATATATCCAGATCGCAAATGTTATAAACATGAGAACACATTTATATATCCAGATTGCAAATGTTATAAACAGGCATCTGAATTGGCACCCATATATGATACATGTGCACTCACAGTCACATAACAAAAATTGTTTGATTTCAACTGCACTTTATTTTATCAGTACTGTACATCTAATTGTTCACACAACAAATTTCGAATCCTTTACAATTTGTTATTATCAAGTTTTACTGCATGTATAATGTACATGTATATCTTAAGGATATTATTATACATGTACTATTAATATTACTTAATAAAGTATCTGATATCCCACACCCTATAGATATCATATAACAGTCATATACAAATATAGCCTAGATACAAGGAACAAAAATGTATTCAAATTCCGTTATTATTCAGTAATACAGTCACATTACCTACATTGTAAGTATTTTTGATTCACATAAGAATGTTGGAGTAACCTTTTGATTATTATGCAGATGATTCTACTCACTTTTCGGTTATGACAAACTGCACAGGAAAAATGTTTAATTCCTCACTGGGTACTTTTTATTTAAGGTGACAAGTAGGAATGATTAATTTTGTCTGTGTAATTTTAATGATATCCCTTTTTACCTAAAATTTAAACTCATCCAAGTCAAGAAAGGGTTCACAAGACTCCACCCTAACAGGTTGTATGGACTTTATTATACCCTGATTCTGCTATGATTTAACAATACAGTCGCATTATCTATACTGTAAGTACCCCAATTCTACTACAATTTGACAATATGGTCGAATTATCCATACTGTAAGTACCCCAATTCTACTACAATTTGATAATACGGTCGCATTATCTATACTGTAAGTACCCCAATTCTACTACAATTTGACAATATGGTAGAATTACCTATACTGTAAGTACCCCAATTCTACTACAATTTGACAATACAGTCGCATTATCTATACTGTAAGTACCCCAATTCTACTACAATCTGACAATACAGTCACATTATCTATACTGTAAGTACCCTATTTCTACTACAATCTGACAATACAGACACATTATCTATACTGTAAGTACCCCATTTCTACTACAATTTGACAATATGGTAGAATTACCTATACTGTAAGTACCCCAATTCTACTACAATCTGACAATACAGTCGCATTATCTATACTGTAAGTACCCCATTTCTACTACAATTTGACAATATGGTCGAATTATCTATACTGTAAGTACCCCAATTCTACTACAATTGGACAATATGGTCGAATTATCTATACTGTAAGTACCCCAATTCTACTACAATCTGACAATACAGTCGCATTATATATACTGTAAGTACCCCATTTCTACTACAATCTGACAATACAGTCGCATTATCTATACTGTAAGTACCCCATTTCTACTACAATCTGACAATACAGTCGCATTATCTATACTGTAAGTACCCCAATTCTACTACAATTTGACAATACAGTCGCATTATTTATACTGTAAGTACCCCAATTCTATTATAGTTTGACTACAGTAACATTATCTACACTATAAGTATCCCAATTCTACTATAATTCGTGCTGCACAGAATTTTTTCCATGAGCCATTGCATGTTTATTCCATGTTTTTCAAAAAATGAAAAACAATCCTTAAATACAGTCATACCATAGAGGCACCCTGATTCTGCCATTTGACAATACAGTCATACCATATAGGCACCCTGATTCCGCTATTTGAGCTATTTGCTACATTGTATACAATCACATCATCTACGTACCCTTATCTAGCTGTGAGTAGCATTGCCAGTAGTATACATGTAGGAGGAGCTGATAATTATTAATCATAGACTATTTACCTGTACACACCACTTCTTCCTGTGAACACCCATTTTAAGACCAAGACAGCCACCAAAACTACACGTACATTTCCAATGTCTTCTTGACAATGTTAAACAGCAAGTATGTGTGTCTGTCACTTTTATATCATCATAGACACAGTAATGAAAACTACATATAGCTTCTCCTCTAAACAGTGAGTGTGTTTGCTGGTCACGTTAATATTCCTGCTGACTTATAGACTTTCCATAAGTGATATACAGAAAATGTGTGGGTTTCACTTTAAAATCATTATAGACACAATTCTACAAACTTAAACATATAATGAAACTCAAGTGCCATTATCAAAGGAGAAGAGATAATTACACATGCCTCTCAACATGGAACAATTATTTCAAAAGTTTATAAAGTGCCACGCCCAGTGAGATATTAGATATCATGATATGCAGACAATTTACAAAAAACTCTCAAACAAAAATAAAAACCAAGCATTTTAACCACAAATATGGACCTGTAAAATGAACAAGTATAAACATATGTTCTCCAGTACGGTAAATACAATATCTTATCACTAATGACACGATACTAAAACGTATAAGATTGTACTTGGATCTTTGATGACTGCACAATTACAATCACTTGAAATCTGCCCAGATTTTAAAATGAAACATGAATGTTTTAATTGTTTACTACTTAGCATAATAAATTTGTTCTTTTCTACTTTTATTACACAAATGATGATAAAAGTAATAACTTGTTGACTGGAGTTACACATGACTTGGGAGTTGACAAAATATTTATAATAACGGAAATGAGTAATGGTGACTTAGGAACAGGTGTGGTGTTAAAGTAACAAAATTTGGAACATTTTTCTGTTGTTTATAATAAGAATATTAACATATTATTTTCTTCATAAAGACAAGTTTTATTTTTTGAAGAAGAAAAACTATGCATTTTTCTTATAATTATTTCTATTTACCGAGTAAAGTTGGTGATTTAAATATTAGTCTAAAATCATGAAAGGAAGAAATAATGTACATGAATGAGTCCACATGTACTGTAAATCATTTTTTTCACATACACATTTTTTTTAGTATATTTCCTGTTCTCATCAACACTGGCATATTTGCAAATACATGAAATCATGATTATGAGATGGTATATCAGCCCCAAATAAAACAAAATGAAAAAATTGTTCTTGTCCTGTGAATGTTCTAAATACATGTAAATATACATCAAGTGTTATCATTGTAATACAGGGTTATACAGACCTAAAACATTCAACTAAGAGTAAATGATTCTTATTGTTTAGTACACAGATTTTTTATTCAAAAATTCTCCTGCGTTTTTCATCTTTAACTTTTTTACTTACATTTCAAAGTTGCATGAATGAATTGAAAACATTTGTCAGATTTCTCTCATTTTTCATGGACATTGTTCTGAAATGAACTCTAAGTACTATATTAAGCCGGGGCTTATATCCTATGTTTTTACAGCTGTGGCTGATGCAAATCTGCCTTGACCACATGTGGTTATTGCTTTTACACTCTCTCCAAAATCATATCTACCATGTGGGAGAAGTAAACAAAACAGAGAATTTTGATATCATTATGATGTTGTTTGCTAATGTGTTTGATGTTTTATATAGACTGATATTACACAATAACAAGAGGAACAAGTCTAATTCACTCATCTGAGAACCACCTACACATGTGGAAAGACCAAGAAAAATATATAGGCTGATCTGGCTAAAATTAAAACCACAAATATGGTAGATGACTTTGAGTACTTGTTTCTGTAAAGTTCCATCAATGTCCCTTTAGCAGTTTCCAAGAACAAGCTGACCATGTGAAAAAAATTAACCCCTCATCCTTTTTCAAATTTATTAAAAATTCTAAAATTAAGATTTCAGCAAAATTCTTGACCAAAACATTTCTTCACCAAAATAGAAGTATATATAAACCCCCCCCAAAAAACAACAAAAAAACACTAATAGCGCTATGGTCAGATTGCAAAGCATAGACAGATATCGAAAATAAGATATCAGGGGTTATTGGTAATAGCCCTTTTTGGGACAATGTCCTGTACCCTTCCAATTGGGAATTTTATATCACAATGGGCCAAATTGGGAAAAAGTAACCATGGTCATTTAATTCATAAGAATAAAGACAACTTGTGATTCCTTTAGCTTCATTAAGTGACAACATGGTTTTCATCTGAAGACTTTGAAGTGCAGTTCATATACATGTATGTACTCAATTCTCATTTTTATTGTTTAATACTGAATGTGAATGACATGGTAAACATAATTGGGAAAATTTTTCTCAAAATTGGGGAAAAATAGCAGATTTTGCATTGGGAATGGGACCTTTTACAGGACCTGCATGTTGATGATATTATTCCCTATCATATGCTTGTGAAATATATATAGGTGTGGGGCACAACCCCCAAACACACAAATGAATATGTCTTTCCATAAGGAACAAGAATATATGTGGTTATGGGATGGTGTTGTTAATAGTTTTCAACTTATAAATAAAAAAAACATCAATTATAGGGATTGGGGACAGGATTTTCATGGACCCCATACACATTGTACACCAAAGATGTATCTTTCCATTAGGATCAAGAATATATATGACTTTGTGGTTGGGGTGTGAACGGTTATCGAATTAAAGCTAAAAATATAATTTTCAAGGGGCAGGGTAGGGCAAGACCCCAAAATACACCATTAAATGTACCTTCCGATAACAATCAAGAATATATATATGGTTAAGGGATTGAGATGTGACTGGTTTTTAAGTTATAAGTTAAAAAATATTGGTAGGTTTCTATAGTAAACCCATACTCCTCTGGACTCAACAAGATAATACTTTGCATCCCACAAATAGGTAAAAAACAAAGATTGCAATAAACAGTTCTAGGGTAATCAATATCTATCAACATGTGAAGTTCCAAAGAGGTATAATCAATGGTCTTTCCAAGACGCAAGAGCTAAAGCCCATTACTGATGCAGTCAAACAGATATCACCATTTAATGAACTGGATTTTGCTTAGCAATCAAACTGAAAAGCAGGTCTTTGTATAAAATTTATTGAAACTGAGCTGAATTGCCTACACGAAGCTGTTAAATATTATACAAGAAAGATGATAAAAACTATGTACAATGTCACAAATATTGTTGTGGTAGCTTAAAAAATATGAGTTACAAAAACTCAATTGGAAAATAGTTAATAACTCCGAATCTCATTTGTAGATTGAAGAATTCTATTCATTCTCACTTGTACAACTTTTCCAAAATTATATTCCCTCTCGCACAACCAGGTAACTTTTCACACTTGTGGCTAATGCCTTACCTGTTCAAATGTTTTTCCCCAATTTGACCCAAAGCTTCCATTTTTCAAAATTTGAACTTTTATAGATTATATAGTATCCTATTTATGTCTTATGCATGTGTTTCTGTGATATTTTATTATCTTGCTTGTAATAAAGTATGATTAAAGTTGTACATTTTATAAATAAAATACAATTTTTAGGGATTAATATCATCAACATGTGGGTCCTGTAAAAGGCCCTATTTCCAATGCAAAATCTGCTATTTTATTCCCCAATTTTGAGCCAAAAAGTTCCTAATTATGTTCACCACATTATTCACATTTGATATTAAACAATAAAAATGAGAATTTGGTACATGTATGAACTGCACTTCAAAGTCTGTCTAGATGAAAACCATATCATGTTTAAGTTACTGTAAATAAGAGAAGTTAAATAAATCACAAGTTTTGTGTCTTTATTCTCACAAATTAAATGACCATAGTTACTTTTTCCCCAATTTGACCCATTGTGACGTAAACTTCCTAACAGGAATAATACAGGACCCTGTTCCAAAAAATGTCTATTAATCTCTGGTTTTTACTACCTACCTTGCCAACTCATGTAAATTGTTTGTTGTTACAACTAATTACTGGATATTACAAACATATACAAAATTCCAACTTGTTCAACCTACATTTTTTACACAAATCTCTGAAAGCTGTGCAAGTGGAAAGACACCAAGAATTCATGTTCTATGATGCAAGGGAAACATGCTCTATCATAGAGACCTGTCAAATACAAAATTAAAAGAGAAACTAGGTAAAACTGTAACTGCTAGCTGTTACAGAAAGTCTTCCAAGAAAAAGGCCTTCCTTTTAAGGGACCCATTCATTATCCCTTTGTTACAGTGTCAGAAGACTTAATAAAATAAGTTTTTAAGAAGAGAAAACATTTTTAAAATAGCCACACCTCTTTGAGTCCCTCTGTAAAATTACTTTGAGTCTGTGACTCAGGCAAAAACTAAACCATAGATGCACAGTTTGATATATACAAAACTAATATCCTGTCAATTGTGTTATGTTATGGCTAATGGCTACCGAGAAACACTTAGTTCATGTCTCATGGTCTTTATCCAATCAGATTTTGGGCTGCACCATTTAATATTTTCCATAATACATACAAAGCAATTCATAATCCTACATGTGGATTTTGACAGCTCAATTTTGAGGTTTTCTAAGTGAACTAAAGATAAGCAAAAGTTATCAAAGGTATTCCGAAATCAACTTTTCTATTCTCATTTCAGGCAGATTTATGAAATAGCTATTAGATACACAAAAATACTTTGATAGGACCTTGAACTCAAGATTCATGTTTTTTTTTCTTTCTACTTGTCCACAGACAACCACACTGAAATAATAAACTTGTCCGGACGGTAAATGTAACAGGTTGGGTAAGTCGGGCATAGGATCTCCATACCCCTGATGTTACAAAATAAACTCAACTATATAACGTAATACACTACATGGATATGATTTAACCTTTACTACGACAAAAACACAGTCAGAAGACAGTAAAAAGAAACATAGAATACACAAACAAGAGGCCCAATGGGCCTTAATGGTCACCTGAGAAAAAATTTCAAGTCAGGTTTGGCTAAACTTAATCCACTGGTTCTTGAAAAGAAGTCGACAAATGTCTCAAATTGACAAAAAAACACACTTTTTTGTCAGTACAAAAAGCACTATAAGGGGAAATAACTCTTAAAAGGGGCGACCTGACAATTTCGTCTTTATTGACTTTTTTATAGATCTTTGCATGCTGAACATTTTTGTTTTTGTTTTTAACTTTGACTCTACCTATTACACTTTTCAAGATAATGGCAAAAAACATCCAAAAACTTTAAAAATTCACAAAAAGGGGAAACAACTTCCATAAGGAGCAACCTGACAATTTCGTCTTTATAGACTTTTTTATAGAGCTTTGCATGCTGAACATTTTTTGTTTCTTTCACTTTTACTCTACCTATTATACTTTTCAAGATAATGTCAAAAACATTACTTTTATGCAGCTTCACATGGGGATGCTATATGCCAAGTTTGGTTAACATTGGCCCACTAGTTTGTGAGAAGAAGTTGAAAATGTGAAAAGTTTATGCACGACGCATGACAAACAAAAAGCGATCACAATAGGTCACCAGGAGCTTTCAGTTCAGGTGACCTAAAAAGTCTTCCAACTTTGGGAGACATATCTAATAATATTAATTTTATCATTGAGATGTAAAGTACTTGTAAAGGAATTCTCCCTCTCTTTCTCAGAGACAAGGGTATAGTAGGGTGTGGTGTAGTGGGTTGAGATAAAGTGGGGTAGGCTTTATTGGGTTAGGTGCAGTTGGTAGGTGAAGTGGGATGTATCTCATTGACTTAAAACTGAGGTCCTGTGTCATGGTAGGAATTGCATGTAAAAGAACCCTCACTGCATTGGCTTCAGTCCAGAAAAAAGTCAAACTTGTAGCACTTCACCAAAAACTTGTGACATCTCCATTCCATATATGTGAAAAAAATGACCAGATGGAAAACAACAATATAACAAACAAATACTTCATAAGTATATAGAGAAATTTAGATCAAGTACCGGTATTAATAAAATCTCATATACAAAATGTGTATACAATGTACATGTATATATCAATATACAAGTCTATCATAAAGAAATAAGACATCTAGTGAGATAGTAGAATCATGTATCCACCAGACATACTTATGTATCATGCAGAATCAGGATATCTGTAGAGATGATAGTTACCCCTCTTATGGGTATATGTATCATGCAGAATCAGGATATCTGTAGAGATGATAGTTACCCCTCTTATGGGTATATGTATCATGCAGAATCAGGATATCTGTAGAGATGATAGTTACCCCTCTTATGGGTATATGTATCATGTAGAATCAAGATATTTGTAGAGATGATAGTTACCCCTCTTATGGGTATATGTATCATGTAGAATCAAGATATTTGTAGAGATGATAGTTACCCCTCTTATGGGTATACCGGTATGTATCATGTAGAATCAAGATATTGGAGAGATAATAGTTACCTCTCTTATGGGTATATGTATCATGCAGAATCAAGATATCTGTAGAGATGATAGTTACCCGTCTTATAGGTATATGTATCATGTAGAATCAAGATATTGGAGAGATAATAGTTATCCCTCTTATGGGCAAATGTATCAAGCAGAATTAAAAGATTTGTAGAGATAATAGTTACATCTCTTTTGTGGACATGTATATTTTACAGAATAAAGATATCTATAGAGATAATTTTATTAATACTGTACATGTACTTATTTTAATAATAGCACCTTTTATGCTCACATCATTGCGCTAATTCAAGGGAAGCGCTAAAATCCATCCTGTCATTCTGTATACACGACAAATCTAATGAAATTAATTGTGTGAATTTAAGGTTGCGCTAATAAGTCTGTATCCCCAGAGAAATACACATACAGTAGTTACCTCTCTTGTGTGTACATGTATATTTTACAGAATCAAGATATCTAGAGAGATAATAGTTACCTCTCTTGTGTGTACATGTATATTTTACAGAATCAAGATATCTAGAGAGATGATAGTTACCTCTCTTGTGTGTACATGTATATTTTACAGAATCAAGATATCTAGAGAGATAATAGTTACCTCTCTTGTGTGTACATGTATAATTTACAGAATCAAGATATCTAGAGATGATATTTATCTCTCTTGTGTGTACATGTATATTTTACAAAATCAAGATATCTAGAGAGATAATTGTTACCTCTTTTGTGTGTACATGTATATTTTTCAGAATCAAGATATCTAGAGAGATAATAGTTACCTCTCTTGTGTGTACATGTATAATTTACAGAATCAAGATATCTAGAGATGATATTTATGTCTCTTGTGTGTACATGTATATTTTACAAAATCAAGATATCTAGAGAGATAATAGTTACCTCTCTTGTGTGTACATGTATAATTTACAGAATCAAGATATCTAGAGAGATAATAGTTACCTCTCTTGTGTGTACATGTATAATTTACAGAATCAAGATATCTAGAGATGATATTTATCTCTCTTGTGTGTACATGTATATTTTACAGAATCAAGATATCTAGAGAGATAATAGTTACCTCTCTTGTGTGTACATGTATAATTTACAGAATCAAGATATCTAGAGATGATATTTATCTCTCTTGTGTGTACATGTATATTTTACAGAGTCAAGATATCTAGAGAGATAATAGTTACCTCTCTTGTGTGTACATGTATATTTTACAGAATCAAGATATCTAGAGATGATATTTATCTCTCTTGTGTGTACATGTATATTTTACAGAATCAAGATATCTAGAGAGATAATAGTTACCTCTCTTGTGTGTACATGTATAATTTACAGAATCAAGATATCTAGAGAGATAATTGTTACCTCTTTTGTGTGTACATGTATATTTTACAGAATCAAAATATCTAAAGAGATAATAGTTACCTCTCTTGTGTGTACATGTATATTTTACAGAATCAAGATATCTAGAGATGATATTTATCTCTCTTGTGTGTACATGTATATTTTTCAGAATCAAGATATCTAGAGAGATAATAGTTACCTCTCTTGTGTGTACATGTATATTTTACAGAATCAAGATATCTAGAGAGATAATAGTTACCTCTCTTGTGTGTACATGTATATTTTACAGAATCAAGATATCTAGAGAGATAATAGTTACCTCTCTTGTGTGTACATGTATATTTTACAGAATCAAGATATCTAGAGAGATAATAGTTACCTCTTTTGTATGTACATGTATATTTTACAGAATCAAGATATCTAGAGATGATATTTATGTCTCTTGTGTGTACATGTATATTTTACAGAATCAAGATATCTAGAGAGATAATAGTTACCTCTCTTGTGTGTACATGTATAATTTACAGAATCAAGATATCTAGAGAGATAATAGTTACCTCTCTTGTGTGTACATGTATAATTTACAGAATCAAGATATCTAGAGATGATATTTATCTCTCTTGTGTGTACATGTATATTTTACAGAATCAAGATATCTAGAGAGATAATAGTTACCTCTCTTGTGTGTACATGTATATTTTACAGAATCAAGATATCTAGAGAGATAATAGTTACCTCTCTTGTGTGTACATGTATATTTTACAGAATCAAGATATCTAGAGAGATAACAGTTACCTCTCTTGTGTGTACATGTATATTTTACAGAATCAAGATATCTAGAGAGATAATAGTTACCTCTTTTGTATGTACATGTATATTTTACAGAATCAAGATATCTAGAGATGATATTTATCTCTCTTGTGTGTACATGTATATTTTACAGAATCAAGATATCTAGAGAGATGATAATTACCTCTCTTAGGACACATGTATATTATACCAAATCAAAATTAATACCTGGAGAAGCATGTGGGATGGCATGACTGGGTTTTCTATAGCTACAAGTACTTTGGTACATCATCACACAGTAAACTCCTACTCTTTTATTGGTATATTATACAGAATCAAGATATATATAAACATATCATCTGCTTAAACCACTTTTTCTTCATCAACTATAATGTATAACAGCGCTCTACAATGCGACCAAATCAATTGCAAATGGAACCATTTTTTAGGTTTTGGCAAGTGTTTATTCTAATTTAGTTGCCACATTGCGACCAGTTTTTTCCCGAGGCAGAAAAAAAAGTTTGTCCGTTTTCACTGTGAAATTATATTATCAAAGTAATGACCTGTTATGCACTTTACAACAACTAATTTGGCTATTCAGTTTCGATAAACAGCGTCTAATTCACGTTGATTACTGTTGTATGCAGTCATGTTTTTGATTTGAAACTTTCCAAACAGGACAAGATGACATTTTCTTTTCAGTGTCCATTTCAACAGAAGCATCTACCTCTTCATTGGACACTTGCAAGTTTAAACAATCTTGGTTACAAGAATACTGGAACTGAGTTATGGCTAGTGTTCCACCTATACATACATGTACATATTGTAGTTTTTTGTAAAACTTTTCTACTAATGTAGATACTAAACAATTAACTTACCCTCACTTCAAATTCAACATACTCATGTAACAGCACCTCAGTGTCTATATGGTAGTCGGGAGGGCGTAAGTTATAGGTTTTGAGAGGTCGTCTTGGTAATGACTCGTACCTGGATCCTCTGTATGGATTCTGAAATAAAAATATAAAAATCAGAAAACACATTGTAAAGTAAACAGTAATGTAATTTTAAAATGTTGAGGTCATTGTCATTAGCTATTTTGCTACAAGGTGTCATCTTTGGATACACATTATCATCAGAACTTTAGCTATTTTACTACACAATATCATATTTAGCTATATTTCTACACACTATTGTCTTTCGCTACACAGTATCATCTGCAGCTATTTTACTACACACTATCATCTTTTGCCATTTTTCTACACAGTATCGTCTTTAGATATTTTGCTACACAGTATCATCTTTAGCCACAGAGTATCATCTGTAGCTAATTTGCTACACAGCATTATCTTTAGCTATTTTTCTACACACTACCATCTTTGGCTATTTTGCTACACAGTAGCACAGGACCTACATATTTTACTTCCGGACCCTGTCGTTTTCTTGCTATGTGGGTTCAAGGACCTAACAAGTCTGAATCAGTGAATCACTATTTTGTCAATTTCTTTCTTTCTAAACTTTATTTGTTTCTTTTGTAAAATTCAATTGTCATTTTTTTATATGATTTTGTGGCATTTTTTGGTTTATATAATTTTGTGTTCCCATCTTTGATAATTGTTATATGTATTGATTAATCATAATAAAAATCTGACTAAGATACTTAATTGGACCCATATGTTAGAGGAATGGACCCAGGCAAAATTTAGCAAAAAAGGACAAGACCCAAGCAGCTGAAAGAAAATTTTCAGCCCCTGTAGCAGTTTCATCTATGAATCACTGTCAACAATTACAGCAGGACCTTAACACCATGGTCAACTGGACAAAGAGCTGGCAGATGATATTCAACCCATCAAATTGATACGTTCTACGAGTAACAATTGGAAGGCAACCTATAATATACGACTACAACATGGAGGGATACATACTACAGTCGATCAGTAACAACCCGTACTTGGGAGTAGAACTAACAAACACACTATCTTGGGATACACACATATTGAACATAACTAAGGAAGCAAATAAGACACTTGGCTTTCCAAGGCGTAACTTATGGAGCTGTCCAACATCCAATAAGAGACAAGCATATCTAAGTTTATTCAGGCCAACACTTGAGTATGCCGCTAGTAAATGGGACCTGTACCTCCAGAAACACATCTATCAGCTGGAGATGATTTTCTAGGGGGAGACAAAAATTTCCAGTGGTTAGCCAGACTGCACTGCCAGTGTACAAAGGTTCTTTTCTCACTAAGTGTCTATTTCTTAAAATTTATTATAAAGTTGTTTTTTTTAATCTATTACTTGTATAAATACATTGTATAAATATGAAAATGTATCAATTGGTTGTTCTCAATCAATATGTAAACTAATTTATGGATCTCAATTGTGAATATTATTGTACTATTAACCTATTATACAGATGAATCTTTGATTTCTTTTTTTAGAAAAAAGAAAAAAATGTATTTTACGTGTATTGCTTGCATACTATTGAAGGGGAAATCACAGAATATTCTTTGTTGTCAAGCATTTTCAATGGAATCAATGAATTTACTGTGAATTCATTTTTGTTTTTGTTCATTTTACTGACATCATCTAAATATTTTCAAAGCATATTTAGTGATAATCTAATCTGTCATCGATTGGGTTTGGTGTTGCTCTGATAATTTACCATATCAGAAGTAAAGAAAATGGCTAGAAAAATGGCAGAACCTTCCTTGAAATGAGGCATTTTCAGTGGAAATTAATCAATATACTGTAAATATTTTTTTTATTTGTTCTCTTAAAATTGATATCAATTCCAGAAATTATGGGTCCATAGAATAACCGAAATGATACCTATTCACCCAAATGTCCAGGTATTAACTGAAATGGCGCTAAAATACACCGAGATGACACCAGTATACTCAATATTTTTACATATTTGTGTTTTTTCATTGTCAATTTGAGCTTAAAAGATCATATTTATATACATTATTGTTACTTTTGAGAAGAAAATTAAGGCAATGCTATCCTCCGACACCTCATTAACAAGAATGACCGAAATAACAGATGGGATATTGACTGAAATGATGCTGATACCATAAGTAAACTGAAAATAAATGATAATCATTAATGAGAATCACAAGAACTACCATCAATTTGCATTATATTCAATTTTGAAAAATAAGGCTCATTTAGAATGAGAACCGGAAAGTCCGAAAGAGGACATTCGTGCTGAAATATATATTTTTTTCATAAACAAAAATAATCATATTTAACTTTATTGCTTTCTATATCATGACATCCAGTATAAGCAAATAGCCAAATATTTATCACTAAGTGTTATTTCCCTGTATTTCAGAGTCATTTTGGTTAATACCCTGTCATTTCTGTGAATAAGTGTCATTTCAGTTATTCTATGTAATTATTGGTTGATAACTTATTTCCCCGTTTGAGACATCGTGGCTGCCCATGGTACTCCATGACAGCATTTAGTCACTTCCACAACACCACTAAAACCAATCAAACAACGACGAGGGGTACAAACCAGCTCTGATGGGTAACAAAGCTTTATTGAAAGTTTGTGTATTATTTCATGCAGTGGAAATCTTGCATGTCATTTTTCAAATTAGGGACATTTGTAATTTTTGGAAGGAAATATTTAAAAATCAGGAGAAAGAAATGGTTTTTAAAAGAATGATTAGGGGGTCTGGAAACAGGGCCAAAATCGGGAGTCTCGCATAGAAATCGGGAGAGTTGGCAAGTATGTCACGTCTCCTATAGTCACACATCAGCTACAACTAGTAGAATAAAATAAAAGAATAGTACTATTGCTAACAATCCTGATACCAGATTACCTTCAAAAACCATCAAGAGAAACCTGACAATTCCACCAATGTTGGTATATAGACGGAGGTCAAGCAGTGAACAGAGAAAATACACCTTCTTTGTGAGAACATGGACAGAGTTGAATGATTTACCTCCAGAAATATTAGACCAAAAGGAGTATGAGGCATTTAAGACAAGCCTTACAGAACATATCAGGGAAATGTAGAGACAACCATTGTTTTTATCTGCACTTCACTTGTAAATTTTGTACAGGTGCACAATTTTTGGATGATGCCATTCATTCGGTTAGTTTTTAACCCATTCTTGTGATGAACAGTACAGGCTCTTTACGGATTACCAACTAGATGTAGACAACATAAAACCTGAAACATATTTACATGTATCTTTAACTGCGCTCTCTTGTAGACAACAGTTCTCCTAAGCTATTCTAAATTCGGTATTTAAACACCCCACACACTTTCCTATGAGTTTATCAAATCGTTTGAATATGGTAAACTCGACTCTTAGCACGAAATGCTTAAAACTTTTTTTTCAGTTTCGTGTCTTTGCCTTGAAAAGTTTTGACAGATCTCATTTGCAACAGTATGTTCACCGTGTAACGAACAATTAATTGTTTTGTCACTTATTACCTGTCTACGTCTAACATCTAAATCTTCCATAGCGTACCATGCACCATTTTCCATCAGTATGATTTGTGAAAAGATAATTATATCTTTAAATCAACCAAAATTCTTTTATATCGTACTATGTTTGCATTTTACAAACAACTTCCGCTAACAGTCTTGGTCAAATTGATGCTTTAAATAATAATATCCAAAATGAAAAACACAACCGGACAAAATTATTTTTCCCGGATTTTACAGAAAATGTATAACAATTTTGCCTTTATGTAAAAAGTTGGCGCAGCTCCCTGTGATATTTAATTTTCCCAGTTAGAATATTTTCTCGTTCCTGGTTTTATTTTGTGTACACTTATATAGCTGAGAAAATGTTTATTCTAATTTATGAATTTATACATTGCTTATCATTCTATATATGCGTAGGAACCGGGGTGTGGGGGAAGATCCCCACTTTTCACATACAAGCAAATTTCTAAAGTGTATCACCAATACGAAAAATGTACATTGGTGGATCTAGAGGGGTTATAGGTTTTGCGATCCCCTTTGAATTTGGCATTTGAGGGGATACAGAAGTGAAAATTAAGCACTATTGAAGTCACGTTTTTAGAAAATATGGCTCAGTGTCGGGACTGGGACCAAGAAAAAGGTTTCCCAGAGTTTTCAAAAGAAAAAAATTGGACTCCTTCATGCATTTGCACTCGACCTTGTACCGAAATATTGCCTCACAATTAATCCAGCACTGAAGAGTTGTATGCAGTGACACGGTGGGATTCAGATGGGAGCTCAACGAGAGTGTCCCATCAAGTTGATAAAATAGGTGCAAAACATTTCATTGTCCTACCAAAAGTCGGAAAATTAATAACAAATTTCCCAAAATGTTCGACCCCGTCACTGTTCTAGATAACTTGAGAAATATTGTAATAGTGAAAATGACTCTCAAGATTGCACGGTCTTTTGAAACTTGTCTTTTATTACTTTCACGTGTTGCTTGATGAAGAATCAGATACAATAGTAATTTGCCCGATTTTCTGAGTGCAGTCGACCTCTCTAAAACTGAAAACCCGGGTTTAATGTTAAAAACCAAACAAAGAACGTTCTCTAAAATGTCAGTAATATGGAGTAGACCTAGCCATTCGTAATACTGACATTGACACAATGGATATATTAACGACAACTACAACATGGAGCGTGCGCGAATATCGGAAGCGTGGCAGTCGCGTGCCGCTCTTTGACTGGATACTACCCACCTGACAAATTACATTTTGGAATGATTTCATCGAAATAAAGTGTATGGGAAAAGTTTCTACAAAAATTGAGTTGACAGTGGGAAATTATTTTTAAAATTGCCGTTTTATGTGCCATGCTGTTTCAAATGTCATTAAAAATAAAGTGGATATAAATGCGCAATGTATTTTCAATAGACCTTTGTAAGATCAATAAGAGTACAAAGCCGTTTTGATGTAAGACTCTTCAAATCCTGAAATCGTCTCCAGTGAAGCGTTATTCAAATCCATGATGGTAATATCAAGTCATAAACGTGTGTTTTATTTAGTTATGTGTTGAAATTAAAAGTACAACGTTTAGTTGATACTTCATATAATTTTGTCACGAACAAAAAAACATTGATTATTTCAATTCCCACCTAGAAAAGTCACATTTCAGTGACGTTAAATTTACTAGCGTATACATGTATATAGCCCATTTATTCATAAACGTACGGCACACACACACACACACACACACACACACACACACATACATATATATATATATATATATATATATATATATATATATATATATATATATATATATATATATATATAAGTTATTGAAAGTCCAAACGTAAAGAAATTAAATATAAAAATACAGAATGCCACACCACAAAACAGTTTAAGTTTTATTAACTTACATTGCGACACGTGTTTCGCATTACAAAATCAGGCAATGGTCATCCTTTGCCTTTGACCATTGCCTGATGAGCGTTTGTAACGCGAAACACGTGTCGCAATGTAAGTTAATAAAACTTAAAACTGTTTTGTGGTGTGGCATTCGCTGTATTATAAATATATATATATATATATATATATATATATATATATATATATATATTGACCATTGCCTATATATATATTATATATATATATAATATATATATATATATGTGTGTGGATTTTGTTGTTATTGTTGTTATTTCGCACTATTTCGATAGGAAGGGGATTCTCTTACACGGTGCCCTGAAATGCACTTTACAAAGATGTGATATTTGATATGGATGACCTATGCACTATATTCTTTTGTTATTTTTACAAGATGCGTGTCCTTATTTGACCCTGTATTAAAACATTTCATCTCAATAGTTCATTCGCGATGTGATTTCATTTCGGACACGTGCTTAAAGATGATACCTTTTAGTAATTATAATTCACTATCTGAATGACAATTAGATTCAAATAAATTCATTTAGATAAAAGATTGTTTCCAATAATACTGACAATTGCTGTTCCATTTGTCCAATTTTGTATGCACTTAACAAACACGGGGTGATTAATATGAATTTAAATCCGTAACATCTGCCCCTTCGATAGAAAATTGTGTACTAAAGTACAACGAGAAAACTTATTTTTTGCAAATCTGACTTTAAAAAACTACATTTCAAATACGAGTGAATCTTAACAATAATCTGGAAATGCCATCTGATCGATAAGAAATACATTCATACAAAATAGTATCTATCTGAGACGGATCTAATTTTGATGGATATGATATGATATATATATATATATATATAATTTTGTATATACAGTAGTTATAAAAACGTTATAGTATCACTGATACAATTCGAAGCCTGTCTTAGATTTGTCATTATTTTCTTTTCTTTTTCATTTCTGTAGTGGCAGTTTCAAAAGTTAAAACATGACAGATTTATGTTATAGAAATGTGGACATTAAAATGTAGTTTGTTTTCTGTAGCCCACGGGTGATTGATAACACTCAGATAAAAGGTGTCCACTAATCAGCCGGTGAAACTGCTGAAACTTGCCATGTTGTTTAAAATTTGAATTTACCGGGTAGGTGTAAATACAAAATGTACATGTCATCTTGTAAATTTTGTATTAACCGGTCAATGTTGTAAATTTTGTATTAACCCTCAATCGATTAATTCAAAATTTACAGCGTTTTAAAATGAACATTAAGGTAATACGTGTAATGATCCCAAAGTCTCCAAATTTACTCAATACTCAAGTTCACTAACTTTCAGGTAAATGGAAAACACAACACGTATAAAACATGTGTTTCTTAGTGAGCTACATCAAGAAGTTTCACAAACCACTTTTTACGTCCAGTCTAAATAGAGAAAGAATAAATTATGAGTATTGACTATACATTTGGCGACTTTGGATCCCGTTTTCAAGAGAAACTGAGTCACATATAACGAGCGACTTTTTTGCATAATTCTGTATTCGTGATAAAAACAATAATGACAGAAAAATATTTGATAAGTATATTTTAATGTTGTATCGTAATTGAATGATACAGCTGTCATGTTATTTCTCTCTTACCAAATAACCATAGATAAAATTATTTTTACTGATAACAAAAGGGACAAAATCTTGACACTCCAAAATCCTCATACATTGCTAAAATTATATTAGTAAACAAAGTTTTACACATACATCCCTCAAATATATACATAGTGCAAATAAAGATGTTCTTAAATTAAATGACACTTCTACCGGACATTTCCGGGTAGATTTGATAACTGTATACACACAGGAAGTAGGCAGTGGATATAACAGGGTGAATTGGACATGTTTTGTAAATATGCAAAGACGGATATCCTATATCTCAGTAAGTCCGACATTACACTTCCATACTAGGAACAATTAACCATCTGTTACGATATACACGTAACTTCAAATGTTGAAGACAATATATGACGCACCCCGTGGTTAGACAGGCAGGGGTATTACAAAAACAAAGGCATTTAATATCTTTTATAGGCGATCCTATCTTGCATGTTCTGTTCGTAATTAGATCACCAAAATGATTGTGTCAGACAGTCGTTATATGACTCCTTCAGCGATTTATCATTTCACGTGTTTAATACTGTGAACAACAACCCGTCTGAAACTTGAACAAGTGGAATATTTCGACCCCCTCCGCTGTTGAACACCGGAACTTTCTCCGTGTATACAAATGACTTACAAAATTTGATATACGACGTGTTAAATAAAGAAATTAACTATGGTTGATAAATACTAAGATTATTTACAAATGTACATGCCGAAGTAACCAAACTCAAAAACATCAAAATATCTACAAACTTAGTGGAAACAAAGTGTAAGTCCTGATATAACGAAATCTCACAAAAAATTAAGAAAACCCCCAAAACAAAATATAAATCCAGATATAACAAAATCTCACAGTAAACTAAGAAAACCCCCCAAAACACAATATAACCCCTCATATAACGAAATCTCACAAGAAATACATGCGACAGAATGAGATCAGTTTGAAAACTTGTCCAACTCCGAAATCGAGCCGGATTATTTCATAAATATTGCACATGGGCCCGGCCCATACTATGTAGAAACTAAACTACAGTCCACACAACAATTGTGAAGGGAACGTTACTTCCCATACTCTCGGATTTCTCGCGCCCGTGAATTTATTCTCGAAATTGTCGAGAGATAAATAAGAATTATACATCATATCTAGAAAACAAAACTGATAATGGATTTCACTCATCCGTGATTTTACATGTATCCCTAAAAATACATTATTGACACATACTATAATAAATTAAAGACAACATATCCTTGGTATTTAAGTAATCACATGTATGGAAATGCCGTGTTGAAATTTTTGTAATTATCTCCAAACCAGAAAATCCAAAAATACACATATGGTATGAATAATATACATAAATTTTATGCCACTGGAGAGATGGAAAATTAATTTACATACATTTTACATAAGTATAAGTGTCACATTGTACAGTTGCATACAAACTGGATGTAATACTGTATATAAAACGTGCAAATGACCAGTGGATGAAGCACTACAGGACATTTAACAATATCCCATTCTATATATAGACAAAAAGTATACGCACATAGAAACGTTACGCATTTTTCAATTTACCAAAATTGGAAATAAATAAACGACACTTGTACATCATTAAAATATATGATTACATTAGGCAAGAACAAAACTCGAGTCATACAAGTCTCTTCTACGACAATTCTGCGATTGTCAAGCACACTAACAAATCAACACGTACATGAAAAAAAAACACTTTTGTTCTTGTCTACCGTATTTCAACTCAAATATGTCGAAAGTTGTCATACGCAAGAGAATAACATTTGTAGCACACTGACATATGTGCAGACTCAAAATAAATTCACACACACACACACACACACACACACACACACACACACACACCGTGTCACACGCAGAAATATTCACATTCAAGATAATGACTCACTTCATTCACTCCCCCAACAGCACCTTTTGTGAATTTCATATTTACATTTGTACATTATACACACGTTGTATTACTGACTAGAATCCCTCATCCTTTTGTGAACGTAAAACGTTCAACAGTCATCAAATATTGATATAAAATAGACATGAATTATTCCGTTACAAAAAGATACAAAAACTTATAAAACAATTGACATTCGGTACAATATGTTACCTGCTTTGTTATATTACATTTGAGAATCGTGTCCTCCTGTTCAACTTATCATCAAAACAATACAAAATCAATATTACAGTTATATCAAAAGCGTAAATTCCGTGTAAATAACACAATATAAACATGAAAGATATGTTTATGGTTTGTGACGTATCATGAAGTGTTTATATTTGTGACTGAAAGGATACCGTAAAATGTATCAAGTGACGGAAATAGTATCAATAAATTATGGCAAGGCTGACCTGAATCTTATATTGTTTAAGAATTCCTATCTAAATATATTATTTTTATCGCTTTTATTTAATATTTTAAATATCTTGTGGACGTAAGGTAAAAAAGGTTTAAAAAAAAACTACCGATATTATGACGGCATTGAAAGATGGATAAAGTCACGTGCTTTTAGTATTTGCATAATTAATACGCATTCATCATCTTCAGAATAAAAATCAATATTAGCATTAACAGTAAATATACTGACGCCATCTTGTTCTTCATCTATATATGTTCCAGACGCATGTTTGACATGAATTAAGTTAAATATTACATGTTAATTCAATAACTTAGCTATAAATATAAATTATTTACAAGTTTCCCTACATGAAATATCTAAAATGACCATCGTGAAGATGATAAATCAATATTTCGAAACACTATACCTTTCGGCTACTACAAAATGATTTCTGTGATAATATCTATAGACAACAGATGTTAGACATCCATGAAATATCAAATTAATTAATTAGCAAAACATCAAATATTGACGTACAATAAATAGAGACTACATGCCGGGTATTAGGAACACATGGCGTCTTTTAAAAATGTCCGGATCCTATTTGGAAGAGGTAAATGGTCAATTTCATTTTGTTCGCTGACATTTGATAAGATGGCAACTCGACATCGATCTTGCAGATTCAGATACCCCCTACGTCTAACACTCAATGTCATTTCCGTCTTCGCTGCAGTAGAACACGCGACGGGATACAAATCTTCATCCACATCTCCAAGTCCAGAGAAAGCTACTCCCAAAGAAACCCCATCTTTAAAAAACGTCAAAGTCCCTTCAAACCAATCAAACAAAATTCCAATGCTTGTGGCTTCATTTTCTCGGAAAGGTTTTGTATATTGTCGCCATGTTCCATTATGCCACAGAAGTCCTTTGTGAGATAGCCCCCAACTATAAGAATCCTCGCCAATCATATTAACAAATGCATCAACATGGAGTCGTGCCTGTCTGGTTGCTACACCAAACATCATGCTTGTTCCAAATATTCTCTGAGAAACCTTTATCTCCCAGTAATGTCTTCCATAATTCAAGGGTTTGTTGCCCCTAACACCGGCAGTTCCATTTGACCAGTTTGGATGAAAATGTGCAGTTGTAAGTTCATTCCCGAACAACTTTACCTCAGGCGACTTGTCTCTCTTATTCCATGTCCATTGTTCGTCACATCCATCCCGAATCAATTCCAGATGCTTTGCACAGATTCCGACCATTGTAGAAACATTTATCGATTATGTCTTACAAACATCAGAAAACGTCTACGCTAAACATGTATATTGTTGGCAACTGATGCAAATTTACGTAGATCTAGAATGGTTAAATAAAAACCCACTGTAATTCTAATACATTCTACATTGTATCTGTGAGCTGCAGTATATTATAAGGCTCTGTTATATCTATGACTACCATATAGTTCTATACTATCCAAGAGCTGCATACTGAATGGTATAAATGACCTCTGCCACACGCATTTATAATCCCCTGATGACAACGGTAAAAGCCGATATTCTAGGTGACACTATACGCTTCTCAAGACAAAGAACAGACCAATACTTTCATTCATACGATAACTCCGTTATCGCATACGGGTTAATTCACCTTCTATACAAATATGCTCTCGCGACAGCCACGTGCCGCGCACGTCTGTCAATCACCGGAATTACGAGGCCTACAGGACAATTTAAAGGGAGGGACTATAAAGAATGGATACGGTAACAGCTGTTTAGATTTACCTTAAATAAACGAAAGAAAAAGAAATTGATACAAATCGTGTCCCAGTACTGTTCAAACGTGGAAAAGAAGCACATGTTAACATTTGTAAATATTGCACCTTAAAAACCAAAGATCTAGGGATGTAGAAATAAAAAAATATAAATGTATTATAACATCACAATAGACATACATTGTATATAGGAGAAAAAAATGAATGCCAGTTTTGATAAATAGGACCTATAGTTTTATTAATTCTGAGTGTAACCGCCATTGTGTCATCTTTTTAAAAATACGTCGTGGTTAATTCTGTTTAAAAATCAATATTTTTTTCTTTGTTTACAGTTAAATCTAATCAGTATTATGCATGTGATTTGACAGAAGTGTTTTATAAGTAATGTCAGCTGTTCAAACCACGCCAATCGATATTTTTACCGTTTATACAACATCACCGATAAATCAATAACCTTTTCACAACTGATCGCAGCAAACACATGTTGCCTCTCTTGTCCAAATTCATTATTAAAAGAAGAACATTTTGCTAGCATGCATATAATTTGAATATGTGATTCTCAATTTGCATAAAATTAGATTAACGACAACTGTATCTATTTTTGGAATGTCATATTCAGGGTCTTTGGTCATGGATAGGTCTTATACATTCAAATAATTCTTTGTTTATCATGGTAACCGTAACAGAGCCCCAACTATTTCAGATCGACCTTTCTCTTCACTATACATATGATCTGTTTTAATTTAAATTTTGTTTAAAGAAACTGATAATTACACCTTACCAAACAAACAAAAATTTACAAAGAACTAACATATGTACAATGTAAATTGAAATCATTATGTATATTTTGTCATATTTTATAGAATTGCTGTTTGTTTCCTTATTGCGAAAGTTTGTAATACTAATACTAATACTAATACAAATTCTAATACTAATAATGATGATAATAAAATGATGATGATGATGATGATGATGATGATGATTGGTTATTTATTTTCAAAATTGACGTAAACAGTTGAAATTTAATGCAGCAAAGTATTATGGAAAATGATGTAGACAGGTATGTAGACATCTATATCAGAGAGTAAAAAGTAAGGTAAACAAATAACAAGACCGAATTAATCCCGTCTCTGCGTGAGTCAGTGACAATGTTGTTGGTCAAAAATAGATCTTTAGAGAATGATCATTTGGAAACCACATTTAGAACAAATATACAAACTTCGGCCAATGTTTGAAGTTTGCTTTTGATGTAAAGAAAGATAACACGATTGCAAGATCTTGTAACTAAATTTATCCTAATATTCTGACATCAAAGAGGATCCACATAATGAAATAAGTCGTCGTTATTGTACAACATTTAAAAATCGTCCGTCTACTGCTCAGCCATCTGCCGGCGGAATACACCTAACAATCAATAACATAATTCTGCAGAAAGACAATGAAAAGCAAAGACAATGAGGGCCGCTAGACAATGAGGACCGTTAGACAAAGCTGCTATGATATGCGATACGAAAGACGAGGGATATGCCTGAATGAAATAATCGCTTCCGTTTATAACGAAGCTTCGATACCGAAACAAGGGATAACCCTTAATGAAGTAATTGCTTCGGTTTATAACAAATCTTCAATAATGAAACAAGGGATACCCCTTAATGAAGAAATCGCCTTTTATTATAATATTTAGCACTTTACCTCTATTTGGCCTCTTTTGACATTTATAATATATTTTTTTACAATACAGCTGTTTTATTACAGATAAAAACCACGGCACATGCTTATTATAGTGCCTTTTATTTATTTCAAATTTTGGAATATGTTTAAGTGAAAATAAGTACACGACTACATTATATCAAATCAATTAAGAAAATATTATTCCTTTTGTTTGAAATAGTTTAAGTGCATCTGAATTGTGTATGCATTAACGTGTCTAAAGTTTTGGCAAAGTACCACCAATGACCCAAATAAGGTGGTAGAATTTAGAGAATATAGTAATACAAATGTACAAAAGTTTAGGCTTTTCAATTATATTACGTGATCAGTATAATGTTAATTATAACGTTTTCTTTTTACTTCCTTCAGTAATTCTGCTAATCCAATTTATTGTTAATATTTCCATCTTTCATCTTTTATCCCATAAAACTGAAATACAAACAGCATTTTATCGCCGTTTTATATATCGCGCAAACATTTCCAATTGTATCTACTCTCGGCTTTTCCCATTGAATATATGATGTGTGTAACAGATGCATATATTTCTTTCTTATATTTGTATTCAAATAGAGAAACATAAACGATAGAGTCATTTTCAAAGTGATATGAATATTTGTTATTTAAAGGGGCATTAGCTGTGTTAACCAGAAAACAATTATTGCGATTTCTTTTACTTTTACTACTTGTACTTGATGTAGCGTAACACATTAGATCTATACACAGGCATAACAAATCTTATACTAGTGTCATGTGAAGATAAATTCAAAAGTGAGCACATGACTACTAGTACTTCTATATATTTTGTGAAAATCAGGTCAGGTCCAGTGTGGTATTCATATACAAATATTAAGGTGGAGTTAATCAATTGCAATTTAAAAAGTGCCGAACCTGGATTTCTGAAGCAATTTTCACAAAATATATAGGCATTTAAGAACTTTAATGCCTAAGTGTATCTCTTTTTGCCATTGTATAACAATATTAGCTGTAAAAAGTAATTAAGGATTAACATCCGAAGCGCAATAAAAAAAACTGTACTTTGCCTCAACATTAATTATTTTTCAGTAAACAACTGAAAAGTTAATGCTAATCCTTATAATTTAATAAAATGTGAAAAATCCTTTAAATTAGATTTAAAATTCTTATAACGATATTTAAAAAATACAACACAAACAATTGATGATGAAATGCAATGATATATTGAACAGCTGCACTTGTTGTCCTAGCAACGGCTGACGTAGTTCCTTACGTCATAGCAAAGTAGGTTACATAGATTTAGCCTAGCATTTTCATCCAATAGAATGTGGCGTTTTACAAAAAATAAAATCATAACAAAATAAAAATAACACAGCTAATGCCCCTTTAATAATAAATGGTCTAGCGAAGTCAAACTTATTATGGGCAACACGGGTTTACTAAATTTATTTACCAATAAAACAACTGTAAATATCAATTCGATACATCATCAAATTAACGATTATTATTCCAGAAGGTGGTTTGACGGTATTCAAACAACATAAAAGTTGATAACATATCGAATGTTTAAAACGAATTTTGAATGTGAATCCTATTTTTTTTTGGTGAATATGTACAAATACGAACGTCCTTTTCTTGATTTTGGCTATACATTTGTATTTATTATTTGGCCTTGTATGATACCATTTTCTCTTTAGAAAATAATCATCTATTTTTTTAAATTGTCTAATCGACAAAAACAATCGTCTTGAGCATTATAACTTTGGTATGATGCTTATAATATTTAAGATCTGGTGTAATATCATTACGGGTTGAATTCGGGTGATTCTCCGGTGAATCCGTTCAAACGAGAACATGTAGATTTTGTTCCTTAGATGCGGTTGTGGATGAGAAACATTTTGCTATATTGAAGGTTATAATAAAATACGTTTAGACGTTTTCGGTGAACTCTTGAACAGTCCTGTCTTCTTTGGCCAATCAGGCGTAAAACATAATTATATTGTTTAATAATTATACAACAACAGAAATTGTCATTTCTGCCCAGAAGATCCCCATAACCCAGTCCTTTTGTAAGATAAGTTAAAACTGTATTTCAATGGTGAGTCATAGGTCCATTGGACCGGATGCTATAGATACGTACCTTATGCAATTGTTTTTAATATATTGTATGCACAAGTCACAATAATAATAAAAAATATACTTATGACAAACTTCGATTTTTTTAGCATCATTCACAGAAGAACTCTCCAAGCAGTCTAAGTCATCGCTCCAATGATCTTATACCAGATAACAAATGATATTTCAGGTGATATTGTGTAAAATAAAGAAATGAACTACAAATGATTAACAGAAATGGCTAAATTGGTTTACGTGATAGAGATTAAGTCACGCCATCCTTTCTTTTTATTGTGGTTTTTCGTATGATAACCTATCACGTACTTGAAACACCTCATATTTATGTGTATCACTCTTAAGTGTTTATTACACACTTCAGTATTTATTACACTTATGAACAATCGAAAAGTGATAATATCCATCAGTACGTTAAATACCCCATATCTTTTAAGATCCGGTTTTATGCCTAGAATATGCAATGCGACTTCTGGTAATTAGGGGAATCTCTAGGGATATAAAGACATAAAATATGGTGTATCATGTTCTCACATTTTGGTGGAACCACTGGTAAATAAAAAAGTCAAGAACATGACAATTGTATAGAATTTTCGAGATTGTCGAAAGGAATTGTACTGTTAAAAACATTTCCAAAATTCCGGAAGCTTATTAGGGTAGCACCAGTACGGTTTTTTTTTTTAAATTTGTTATAACAAATTATCAAAATACACGAATCACATCAAGAAAAATTCATAAATGATATATATAAAATTATTCATGCATATATAATTTTAAAAACTTAACTGAAAAAACTATACAGTAATACTATGGCTGTCATTGTACAATACAGTGTTGTTGAGATAGCTGGTTTTGAAAATTGGTATTAAAATATTAAAAATGATATAAAAAATAATATGGTATTTAATGTCTTCTTCATCATGTTGTTTCGCAGGCAATCGGTTCCGATGATTTATTTGATTTGAGAAAATGATGAAAACTATATATGTGTGTGTTAGCAGGACACGTGCTAATATTTAGTGACAGACATTGATGGGACCAGGGTAGAGTTAATTTTAGGAACAACACGTTTTCTGTGAATTATCCAAAATTTGGACCTTTTCCGGCACTTGACTCAAGACAAATTGACTGCTGATTGGCCTTTGAACCTTCGATTTGAAAGTTGACGTCTTAAAATACGTCTCCACCTTATATTACCCTTTTCCTTAGAGAATTATGTTCATTCTATCCGCGTGCCACCGAAAATGTGTTCAGTCCACTAATCATAGTATAATCTTTAATGGGCAGGCGGTCAAGCTCCGGACATTTCGGACATGCAGGTGCCCTATGGTCAGCTAGTATTTGTAATTAAATAGCTATTGGTCAGTAGCAGCTGCAGAATTAAAGAAAATGAATGTACCATATTTTACCAGAGTTGTGCTGATTTGAACTCCGTATCCTGTGAAATCAGGACAATTATCAGGTGAAGGAATCATCGCAATCTAATTTCTGTGTTGGTACAAAAGAATATGGCGTATCGGTACATTGATATTCACAGAACTGTAGTCGACTGTGTGTGTGTACGCCATTATTATCCAGAATTAAGATCATAATATCAATACTTCGTGTTATAAAATTATTCTGACAAATGGTGTCGTTCCAAATTTCGAAATCGATCGTACAGAATCTAAAAGGAAAAGAAATAATCACTGTTGTTCCACAAATATATGAAATATTAACAAATATTTAAAGCCTGTGTCTTTGTCGGCCCAGACAGAGAAGCAAGCTGATTAATTATTGATTTCTTTAATAAACGAATCTTGTTTCAAAATTAAATTAGAAGTTTCGCATCGATGAAATTATTAAATCTTCTCTGTGAAGAAAATGATGGTTAATCGATTTCTCGTTATAAAGTTTTCTCATAGCACTGTCTTGTTAATTAGCCTAGGTATTCTCACATGCAAGTAATTTAATCATAAACATCTGCGAATGTTTCCATTGGAGTTGTCAATTACCTGGGAGTGATTAACGCCTTCTCATGTTAAGTTTATATATCTATATAACATTAAAACTCAAACTCAACACACAAACAATTCAAATACGTGTTAGTGTTTGGGTTATGTTAGCAATCACTGCAATATTTGTCAACATGTGTGTTACACGTTAATACAACATTATTCATTGTCCGTCAACAACGACCACACATTCGGCAGGTGAGCTAAACCTAGGTTAATTTATACAAAGCGACAGGTGAAAAAAAATGCAAGAGGACAAAACGTAGTTACGATGTTTGATTTTTATCTGTTATATTTGGTTGATAATGATAATTAAAAAAAAGTAAACGCTGTTTAAGAATTGAGACCACATTACAAAAATGTTAAAAATTGGGATCCGGCAAACGCTACAGCGTGTTTCTCAATATATAAATATATATGCACACATTCATTTTCTTTTAGTTCTATCGAAAGAATAATATCTAAACTATAAATTTACTTGGCAAGTTTCGTCAAAATAAATTAATATATCATTTTCTAACTTTTTGATTTACCAGTGCTTTTACCATACAGTGTATGTTCTCACTTTTTGGTAAAATCCATCGTAAATCAGAGAGAACATGATAAATGAATGACCATGATAATTTCTACAAAAATTTTTTTTTCGGATTTTCAAGTAAAATGTCCCTAATGAACCCACCTAAGCAATAAAAAATAAAACCGATGAGTAGAACTATTGGAATAAAGTGTTGATAAAATTAATGAAAACGAGATCACATTTACACAAAGATAAGAAATATTATAAACATAATACCAAAGTTATAATGCTCAAACGACTTTATATACGAAGTCGTAAAAACGTTCCATATTGTACATCTATTTAACAAGGATTATCATTTGCGTGAGTTTGTACATGTATATGAGTATGGAATTGGTCCATAATTCTGTTAAATGTAAACATTACCGATTTTTTTCATTCAGTTTCCGTTACAATATAAATGCGCCTTCAGACCGACCAGAAAGGGAAAAGTACTTATTGTTTACGAACAGCAGGTGGTTCACATAATATTTTAATTCATTCATTGTTTATTTGACAAAAATTGTAAAACGCCCACCTTTGTACCACTAGTAATAGGAACATATTTTAAAGATAGAGGTAATTGTAAATCTGTTCTCTAAATTATCAAGTCGAGAAAATACTGTGGTCATGCTTGTGTTGAGTTAGAGTCGAAATCAATGCTAACATTTTTTTGTGAATTTTGTCATCAATTTACAGTTTAACAGCAAATTTCCTGACTATTTGACAACAGTGATATCCGATAAAGGCAATTACTCATAGCTTTCATTCTTTTCTCTAAGTGTCTTTTACACCTGTAAGTACTACCTGTTTTCACGGTTGTCTCGTTACTATGCGCGCAGATGTCCCCAAGTCGCGTGTCATGACTGGCATACAACAAAGAGCACGCGACACATTGTATGGATTTGAGTGAGCCAACGTGTATAACAGATGTAAGCGATCCGTGGAAGCTTTATAATAATGGATAATATGACCATTACCGTTATACAACAGTGGACAATGATGACCACAGTAAAGTAACGGGGCTTTAATTGTGTTAAGTAAATTGTTGAAAATGTCGCCTGCACCTGGTCTGTGATCGGCACTTGTGTTGTGCACCCTCGGGGGAGGTACCTGGGCAGGCTTGTATTACCTCCAGAGTCTTTGTCGACATTGATTCTGATTACATATACATGAATATTATGTTTTTATTAGGTTGGAGAAAGTTTATTTCATAGCGAACTGCCGCAGATAGCATCGTTCTATACGGGTATACTAAACATTTACACATCACAGTTGTTTGGATGGCAGATATAAAAGTGTTTGATATGTTATGTTCGATATTCCAGAGATGAAAACCGATATATATATATATATATATATATATATATATATATATATATATATAAAATGTTATATATAAATATAACTTTAAAACAAGTAATTTCAAATTCTTTACATCATAGATACATGTACTAAACAAAGAAATATTTTATATTTGTGATTAAATATGGCGCTCGCATGCCTAAGTTAAACCAAGTTTTTGTTGCTAAAGAGCAATGAGGAACATTAAAATTGCTGCCGTTTTGTGGACTTTGGCATTATACAGATTTCATTGTAAAGAAAATTAGTTACGTGCAACACAAGTCACATGATCGGTGACTGTCGACAACCAAAGGTTTTCATTCAAAATTTAATCAGTTTTGATGAATTAAAAATTATGACCGGCCATCGTTTGAGAGATTTGTATTTCAGGTGCCCAAACCGTTATCCTGTTGGTGACATATATCTACAACATTAATATTCTGTGTTTAAACTAAGTATGCACAGACAGTGTGATTGCACAATGATATAACTTCGTTTTCTCTAAGTCTATTTACTTCTTAAATTACATGTATAAACCGTAAATTAAGAACAACAGGATACTCTGAACAAGTCATCAAAATTTTATCAATGGATATGTTATAGAATGATTAAATTAGTGTTTTAAATAAAATTGCGTCATGCACGCAAGATTTCGCTTATTCGTTAACTCTGGAAATAACATGCTGCATTTCCCCCGAAAAAACGCTGGTACCCTTTATTGAAATCAACCTGCAATAGATCTATCTTACAAACATATATGTGCACATATTTTTTGGTATTGAGTATACAGTTATATGTCTGACTATATATCTTTAAAATATAACGATTACCGTCAACATCGTATCAGTACTTTCAGTACTTTGATTAATGAAGGAAATGAAAACCCCGGGTAATATTAATTACCTTATGTAGTTATGTACCAGTAAGATAAATTGTCAAATTTGCCTACACGTAGACCCCTGCAGCACCAAACCACACAGTCTATAGAGGCTAAAAGTCGTGATATACAGCTTGATACTCTAACCTTTACAATGTAATTATTAACATATCTTCACTTTTTAACATTCATTATCTTTTCACTCTCTGGTATAACCCTTGGTAAATAAGAATTGACAACATGATAGAACTGCTTAGTTACAATGTAAGTAAATATTTTCGATTTAAGTTCCAACTTTATTAGAAGAACGGATGCAAATGTAAAACAACTTCTTTATGCTTGATATGATTTTCATTTATCAAATTATAATGCTACATTGCGGCACCATTTTGAATAGGCTGAGATTGTTCTGCGTCTTCCAGGCTAGTTGTTTAATAATAAACCATGTCTCCTTGTAATGGTGCAATTGTAATGAATCTGGTTAGAATTGGATTTAAAGTGTAGGGAACACAGCGGCCCCATCTTTTTCTAACTTTAAAATGTTCCTTTGTCAGTATGTAACTGATTATAATTAGGAGTGAAAGAAAATTGCAAAATATAAAAAAAAAACCAAAGGTAACCATTGGTTTCACATCTTTGATAAAATAAAATTATAAAATATGGTCACTAGAAGTCATAAAACCAAATATAATGTTGGAACCGATGGTCGTCAAGTGATCTGACGTGGAGATTTGAAAATAACACAATGATTTTCAGGACATAAAAGTGAAGGAATTTGAACATTTAGAATTCGAATAAATTCTCTATTTATAGATTGCAAATCATGCTTGAAAAAAATGTTGTCTTAGCCATCAAAATACTTTGCACAAGCTTATCATGTTTTCACTATTTGATTCACCAGGAATTTTTACCAAAGATTGGGAATAAAACCCCTGGAAATCAAAGTGATTGAGAGAAAGATCATTTGGGTAGAGTTTGTTTTCCATACGAGTTAAGTGGGATACACACTGCAATCCAATTTTGTTATGAGCCAAGTCAGGTAGAAGGCAAGAGGGATAGAAACATCAAATTTCAAACAGGCAGAACTTTAAATGCACAATGAAAGAATGTAAGAATACCCTTGTATTAATGGTTACTGTAAAAATAATCGTCGTAGATCTGCATTTGGTGTGATATCACGCTTCACGTGAGCGACTTATAACACACAGATGTGACACACTAACATCAGAATCAATTATCAATAGTCACTGCCACGAAACCAAAGTTCTATAAACCAAAGTACTTACAATTTCCCATCTAATGTAACAGATGTATGACCATGAATGAGAAATAGGGTAACTATGCTAGTCTACATTAAAAGAAATGTATAGGAATATCCTCCTACTCAAGGGTGAACACATCGCAATATGTGTAAAGTATACATTAATCATTGGTTAGCTTGTAAAGGTTATACGGGTTTAACCTATCGCAACATTCATATCGTGAACCAAAAAATATAACATTGTGTCCAGTCGTGAGAGAGAGAGAGAGAGATAGAGAGAGAGAGAGAGAGAGAGAGAGAGAGAGAGAGAGAGAGAGAGAGAGAGAGAGAGAGAGAGAGAGAGAGAGAGAGAGAGAGAGAGAGAATCATTTTCAATTATATCTAACATTGCCATGGAGTGAAACCTGCATATCAGGTACACTTTGAGTCACTTACATCAATAGACCCTTTCATAATAACTGCGGTCCTGTAACTTTGAGTGGAAAAATGATACAGATTCCCGGAAAATGACGTCAAGAAACAATCAGGTATTAAAACGAAGTCTCTGATTTTGCGTGTATCTGTATCATTTTGCCACTCAAAATCACAGGACCGCGGTTAACGTGAAAGGGTCTATGGCTGTACTTCTAATCTAGTCAAAATATATGCCGTCTAATGTTTGTTTAAGAAATATGTTAAGATGACATTATTTAAATTCTATCTAACGATTTATGTATGATAGATACAGATATGTTGCTTTCTTTGTGTGTAATCGAGGTCATATGTACCAGCTTATATAACTCGCTCTATAATGGGTGAAACATGTGTGGCAATATCGCCACATACATTGATGAATCCTATCTACTTCAAAGTCGGGATTAAGTAACAGCCTATAAAATATGACACATGTAGGCCTACTGCAAAAATGACATGCATCATAATGATTGATTTTAAAGATTATTATGAGTGTACTTTATACAAAAGTGATTACATATATATATATATATATATATATATATATATATATATATATATATATATATATATATATATATATATATATATATATATATATATATATATTGATTATGTGACGAATCTACGCATACAACGAGTTGATCAGTAGCTACGGAGCCATATTTACACTTCAACTTCAATCCGATGCAGGTCTTTTTACACCGATCACAAGAAGCATTACAAGTATAAACAAGGCAAATTCGAAAAATCAAAAGTCCATTACCGGGCATATCACCAAAGATATAAAAATTGATAAAATCACTCCATCTACCAAGATGTACAAATGTATATCTGCACTAGATATATTGAGAATAGGACAAACATGATGCTGTTGTGATCCTCTTTTGTGCCAAGTTTCATCAAAATACGCGCATGCGTCTCGGAGTTGATGATAAGATGTTGGTACTATTACCGGGGGAATGCGGCGGTGATAATGTAGAGTTGCCGGCGTTAGTGTCATGTTTTAATTTTTGTATTTACCCCCCCCCCCCCCACACACACACAGAGTAAATTAAAAAATTAAAACATGACATTAGTATGTATGTGATGTGTGACTGTGCACGTCACAGTAAGTCCCTCTATACAGAGTTGCGTCTGCCTGCAACTGTATACACTGGACCCAAGTCAAGACAGTATGTAGTCTTACTCTTGTGATACAACTCCCAAAGACGTAGCTGCATAATATAACAATTTATTACAACAATGGATTTCGCATAAGCTGGATCTTGTTAGTATGCAAGTCTGACCCCAACTAACAAACAAAAGTTGTACAAATATATATATATATAAAACGTAATGATCAATTAAGATGTCTTTTACATGTAGAGTATGATTTACATTAAAAAAAATTTAATCTGAAGACTAAACATATAAGGAATGTAAGATTTCTTAAAAGGAAAGTAGACAATAGGTCAATTAGTATAAGCATTAGGTAAAGACAGGTATCTCTATTGTCCAACATCTGTTCTAAAAAACTGTAAAGTAAATGAAATAAATGAGTAATCAAATAAGAAATAAGATACATGAATGTAATTGAAAAGTATTTTCCTATTTCAAAATTCAGCATAATAATTTATATTTAAAACTTGAAATTTATGCAGTTCCGATTAATAATTCTAAAATGTCTAAAAATAAGTTCATATCACAATTTGCTTTGTGATAGTACCATTAGAGCGAAAAATTCCAAGTTCAAGGGCAATAGCTCCCTCAAAAATTGCCGAGCAGCCTTCATGCACATCTACATGTTGTGATGACCTTCCTTTGTGCCAAGTTTGATCAATATCCGTTCATACATCTAGAAGAAGTAAAGTTATTCGGTTAGACAGATGACAGAAAAACCTAGAGTTCCCTCCGGTTTCACTGGTTGGGGTCTTACGAGATAAACTAAGGGGCGTGTACAGTAGAAGGACACAAATAAGTTCACGTAATTCATTTTCACTAATCTATATATTCCTGGTATATTCGCGTTTTTTCTTCAATAACTCCTCTAGAATTAACAAAACTCGATTCATGGAAATGCTTTAGTATGGAATTGGTAGAAATTTCATTACAATTTATTCAAGTTTTTTTAGAAGTACATCTTATTTGTAAGAGTAAAATTCTAGCGACGTCATTTCGATGTTTATTAGAAAGATAATGAATTGATCAGTAACGTAATTCATTAACCACCAAAATAAAAACATTGATACTTAAATAATTTAGAATGTAGAGTAAAACAAAAATATTACCAAAATGAGGTCCCGACTCCCTAGGTTAAAAGTGCTGTTTTTCATTTATTCTGGATGTCTACCAAATTCAGATGACAAAATCAAACAAATGCAGAATCATTAAGAATATATGTAGTGAAATTCAGTGTATAGGGAAAGCCGTTTATGTCACAAACGTGAACTTAGGTGATGAACACTTAGACGCTGAAAAATATACAGTATAACCTGCTATAGCAGCCACCTCTATTTAAGGATAACCTGTTTATAAAGGCCAGTTTTTTGAAGTCCCTTGACTGCATACTTTAACTAAATTGAACCTGTGTATAAGGGTCACCTGCACAAAAAGGTAAATATTTTCTGGTCCCTTGATACAGGTTTTACTGTAGGTCCACAACACTTGTTGAAATATATGCTATTAAAGGTCAGTTCGGCATCCTTTATGAATTTTAAGATATTATACATTTCCTTTAGAATGTTACTTTTCAATTATTTCTTACCATTATACTCTTGTGATAGAATTGACATTAAAACCGATAGACTGGACTGTTAACAATTCTTGCGCACAATTAATTTGCAAATGAGTTTTTTTTCAAGTTTCCCTTACTGTGAATTGGCAAGATCTGTCTATGAAGTTTGACATCGAAGTTGCTTCATTCCTCATTCACGTGATCTTAACTTGAGGAAGTTTGGCAGTTTTGAAGTTGGGAAAATGTTTTACAAGTACACGTATTAACCTAGAGATTTAATTAAGGCTGCTGATAGGAAGTATAGCGTAAGGGTATAATACTGCTCTGTCGCATAGAAAATTTATATCGATGAAACGATGTTTATAAGCACAAGATTTTTATAATCATATCGCTGATCTATGTAGTTTGTTACATAATGAATAAGCCATCAGTACTCACGTTAGGCCAAATGTCTGACCTGATTTTAGTTACTTTTTTGTAAGACCTAATATTACCGAATTAAAAGTATTCAATTTACCGAGTGTATTATACCTCATTAAAACTTACGATTGCCAACAACTCGTATCAGTACTTTGATTATTGTATGTCGTTTATACAAAATAAACTTCTGATCCCAGTCAGAACATTTCTGATTACATGTATTCTTTTTAAGATATATGAAGATTTTGATTACCTCTTACCTCTGGGACACAATAAAACTTGCAAGAACGAAACAAAATTTCTTTTGCATGCAAAAAGCTGCAATCCAAGAATATATAAGAAAATGAGCCACACATTTACATTCCCATACATGGGCCCATGATCGTTAGATATTTGAAATAACATTTGCAAGGAATCAGATTTCTTGATAATGGCACTGGGGGCTGTCAAAGAGGAAGGTCTTGAGAGTCAGGTTCCACTTGAATGTGTATATAGTCTGAAAAAAGTTTGGTGAACAGAAGAAAATAGTGGTATACGTCACTATTGTCTGCTGCCAGGTATTGTAAGAACTTTTAACTACTCTTATTCAACAGTAGTTGAGACAAAACTAAACATGTAATATTTTACCAAAAGCAAGAACTTACATTGTATAAAATATATCTCTAAAATGGCTGCTCCATCAACAAATCAATAGGTCATTTATTCTCTAAAGTTAAGAATTTACTCATCTTATGGTCCACACTTTTTACTCAGATATGTAAATTCTGAACTTTTGAGGATTTTATTTGTTTATGTTGTCAGGCCTATAGATCAAATGCATTATCATTGTCCAAGTCAAATTTTGTATGGCAAGTGGTCGTTCCGATTAAACAAAACATTTGACACTAACCTTTTAATTTTAACACAGCAGTGTTGTAAGGTATGTGAGTAATATATCCATGTCCATGACATATAAAATAGATACTTTTTGTTCACAATTATTATTCCAAACAGAAGTCCAACATGCACCAAGGCAACATTTACTCACAAAAAAAAAATTAAAGAATGGGAAAGTTTATTTTACCTTTTGAAAGAGGTATTTTCCAAGTAGTTTGGGTACTATCATATTCTATGCAATGGGGAGAAAAGCGGAAGTCACTGAAAGTTGTTTCCATTCATCAAAATAATGAAGTCACATGGCCAAATTTATCTCTACTGTAAGGCTAACATAGAGATTCTCGTTGGAAAACTATTTTGGTAAACTGATATAATCAAACAAGTTTAACTATCCAATGAAAAGATATAGGGCACACTCTTCAGCTTTTCTCTGATACCACTGAAATGTTTTTTATTTTGATGATTGGTTGCTTTACAATATATATATATAATATTTCAATTTAATGTGACCTGGACGGTAATCCTGGTAAAAAGTCATTTTCTACCTTTTACCTACTACATTAGAATCCGTGTGTCTGCATTGGTCTATAAACCAAATGCATATACAAAAAACTGTTTTATTGGTGGTTTATGTCTTGCTCAATTTACAAATTGTATGGAAATGTCACAGGTACATGAAATGCCACAAAATTTGACCTGTTCTATGGACTAATTCCAATGCAGTGAGGTTGATTAAAGGTGCTGTAGGACCTTGACTTTTAAGTCTCATCCAAATATCCTGTGACTTTCACTCTTTATGCACTTCCTTTTTCTGGTATGACCAAGCACATTAAATCAAACCCTGAGACCTTTTGTATGTGAGGCTTCCACTCTAATCAACTAAGTCACAACCAGCAGGTACAAAACTGGAAAAGATGAACACAAATCATACTGTCACGAGTAACACACATAAAGAAAACAAAAATGCTTCCCAACCCTTTATTGCATTAAGTTACATACAAAAGTACAACAGTTCAACATTGCTGAAGATACTCAGAGTGTAGTAAATTCATGTTCTTATCAGCATGTATGTAGTAAAGCTGTATAGTTCTAATCAACATAACATCTCAATACGATATTAAACAACAATGATTATAAGTTATATGTGTGATCTTTCTGATGAATCGCGGAGCAGTTATCTTATGTTTCATCATACTAATTAATTTCCAAGACAGTAAATAGAGTTAATCAGTAATTGTTTTAAGAAGTTTGTTTTATTCTTTCTGTAGGATAAATGTGATAAAATACACATTGTTAGGTTTGGTTAAAACACTAATATTTTCCTCAAAGACATTCAATATAATAAGGTATTTCATTCCTTACTAATTGTTCTCCCCTCCCAATCCCGAAAAAAAAAACATCTGCCACTATTATTGGACAATTCATTTCTCCACATAAACACAAAATGATTCTTATTTACTTTTAGATATTAACTTGTAAAATCTATAGATAAATATATGATTTCTTTTCATTTTTGCTAATCTTTGACTGCAATGTTTCTATGTTTTTCACAGAAAGAAATACCATTGGACAACTGCCTAAAATGATAGAAAGCAGATTTTACCAAAATTGACCAAAATTTATCAATTACGATCTCACATACAACTTATCATCAGATATGATGAGTTAGATGGGTTGGCTGGTTTGCAGTTTTTGATTTGATAATATTGAATTCTTCTCTACATATCTGAAAGCAGAAACAAAAACATTTACAAAGCATTCATCTGCCTCAAATGTGACAAGTTCTGTACAAGTGTTCCCATTCTATCAGACGAAGACTTCCTCTATACAGCTGTTCTCAATGATCTGGAAAATACAAGTATTTAATTTATGTCAGATTTTGTTGTATTTTTAAATACAAAATAATCAAAATTTACAATGACATTATAAACAAGTTGTATCACTAAATATCTTCCAAATTGTCATCTCTTTTAAGCAGCATCAACTCCTTTGTAATATATCCTTACTTCATATCTTTACAATGATGAAATACATACTTGCCCTAAATTTCAAGAATGATGAAAATTCATTTTCCTTGCATTAAATTTTGAGAATGGTCAAACAACATTCTTGCTTTAATTTTTAGAATGGTTATTAAAATAAGAATACAATGAATTTCATGTATCAAATAAAAAAAAATACAAAGCTGGATCAATTTACTGTTTTAAAATTACAAAAATGATGAATGATGAAATGGGAAATGCAACTCTTTTACAGTCTGCAAAAAGCTTTGCATTTCTGTTAAAATCAGCACAATTAATGTCATAGTACAGCCCTGACAGTCAAACTCTTGTGATCATGTTGGAATTGTTGATGTGATTTTTACATCATCTTAGTGACCATTTGGCATGTATGCTGTTACTCCTGGTAAAAGTTATCTCCCTGTACGTCCGACATCCAGATTGTATTTGATACATATTAAACACAGATCGTTTCTGGAAATGTAATCTATACAGATATATTAAGCAAATGAACCTGTAAACCATATAAGTATTAATGGGGATTACAGTGTGCAAGTATCCAAATCCAGTTTAGTTTACACAAATTGGGAATCAATGGACAGAGAATTCAACATATAAATTGTAAAAAACTGACCCATATCTCAGGAATGTTATTGGTTCAATGTACAGACATACATACATACATCATAAAAAGTCACAATCATTAGGCTAAATACAAAATGAATTTGGTTCTCAGATAACTTTTTACTCAGATGAGTAAAATGTATTTGGTTCTCGGATAACCCAGTGTCTCCGAAATATTTGGCCTATGGGTTGTTTTTATTTTGGTATGATGAATAATGTCAACCTACCTACATTTTTGAAAGAAATAACAAATAAATAAATTCCTTACAATACAGACATGTTTAACATACCGGTAGGCATATGATGAATTATAGAAATAAAATACCTTGGAGTAAACTTATTATTAGCTCTGATGTTGATCAAAGGCCAAAAACCAATTTCATGGATTTTTGATTTGTTTACTTTAAACTACGGTTGTCAACAAGTAACCAGTTAACTGAGCACTTGTCATAAAGTTTGATTATTGAATACTAAAATTGGTATTCAGTTACTCGAACATAACTTTAAAATCACGTGTATTTTGCATTTTTTAAATATTTAGAAATAATAATGATCATGTAACTGATTTGACCCACCATCTATCCTCGTTAAATACATGTTTATACAACAATTAGTGTCTTTATACCTGTCACAAGGCGGCTATATCCAGCAGGAGTTGTTTGTATTTTATATCTGGGAGATATATACATGTAATGTAATGAATTGTTTATACTATGAGATAATTTTGTCTGTAATTCTGTTGAGATATGTTAGGCTTTATCGCTTGTTAAACTAAGAAAATGCCATCATTTACACATGAAATTAAAAAATCAACTTCATTATTCATGTATATATAGTTATATTAAAAAAATTCATTGAATATAATGATGCATTGCATAATCCATGTAGGGCATCGGGGTTCATACATATTTAGATTTTGCTTAATTAAGTTAAATTTAAAACATTAAATTTTATCAGGGAGCACATATCCAAGTCTTCTAGAATTGGCTCTTAATTGACTTACGCCTGCTGAATCTTTCATTTTTATTATCGATAAAGCTACTAATGTGGTTATTTAGATAAGACATTAATGTCCCTCATTATGTAGTGTCTGACAGCTATAGAATGACCCACAGAGCTTTGAAAATTAAACAGGTTTTTTCGGATGTAAGATAAATTGACCCAGTAACCGAGTACTCAATCAGAAAAATTCGATTAACTGGTTATAAGAAATTTACAGATTTGACAACCCTACTTTAAACACAATTGAACAATGATGAGTGCCTACATCCAAAAACAAAGTTCATGTACAAATGATAAATAGAATGATTGTGTAGGATAATAATCCATGAAAAAAAATGAAAACATATTATCAAAACCCTACCTACCTCGTCACATTTTCAAAATTAGTTGTCCGAGAACCAGATGAACTTTTAAGATGGCCATTCTAAGGTCACATAATTTTGATAGATTTTCTAGTTAGTCAATTTTAAGAATGATATTAACTACAGTACTTTGCCTTACGGTATATGATAAAATACATTAAGTAAAATCATAGATATGTCATACTCCAGGTGCTGTCAAATATTGATGTGATAAACATCTGATATGGAGTTGTGCAAATCAATACAGAATATATATTAACTTAATCAAAGTACTGACAGATCTATGTCAAACAAATTTTTGTTTAATGTCAATGATAGCAAATACAGCTACACCAGAATTCTAAAAAAGGAGGGCCTGCAAGTGGTTAGAGGATTGTGCTTTAAAACCAGTCTCCAGTAAACAGGGCAAGTCCCACTGGAACTTGAACTGATTACATGTGGAAGGCCAGTGCTCTTTACCCAAATATATTATAACTGGTTTTTTCCTCAAATATAAAAAATGGCTGTCATCATGTGACTGAAACATTGTTGAGTTTGGTGTAAAACATTAATACAAACAAACTGAATTCTTAATTCTCTGGATTTTCAATCACAAAACCAAAGCTGGTCAGTCAAGATAGATACTGGTTGCAACATGTTCAACTATGTCACCCAAGGGCAAACCTAACAGTACCTTGTGGTCAATACCTACTAACTTATTTGCACTCAAGGTTTTTGTAAACAATGGTTTTTGAGGCGATAATAACACAACATTATATGTTATAGTTATGAAGAGTACATTTCTGGTAAAGAGGTAATTGTAAAATACTGCTGACACAGGCTATAGCATTACATATCTCAAATGTCAAAGGTCACAGGTCTAAGAGCATAAAAGTTTGGTATCAAAGTGAATGTCACAAAAAGTGCATATATGGTATGTCAAAGCACTATATCTTAGGGTTTAAAAGTTGTTGCTTTGGTTAAGTTAAAAGAAGGCCAAATGTCACTCCCAAAGAGATAGGTTTTGAAACAAACTGGAGATATTTTTTTAAACTTGAGAAAAAAATCAACATACGTGAAATAAAATGAAAATGAGACAAATGAAAGGTTGAATCAAGTTCCATTCACCACTTCCATTTCTTCTTCCTCTTCTACTTGGTCACCTAAAAATGATGATAATACAGATAAAATCAAGCATTTATATTTGTAAGGAGTGATAGGGGAGGTAACTTTCAATGTAAACTCAGTAAGGCCAAAAAAAAAAATATACTAGGTGATAAAAACACTCCCGCGGACGATTTTTATTTTCGTCAAAATCCGAAATTTTTTCATTTCGATATTGATTTTGTGTTTAGGAATAACTTAACTGTGCGCTTGAGAACATAAGTTACGTTTCTATTGAGGCTGTTACTTAACATTGACTGACATCGAGCGAGATGTGCCAAATCTCACATACGAGGGAGAAGGGTATCATGAATAAGAATATGAAGCAGTGGATTTGGAAATTTCTCGAAAAAAAGAAAGACAACTTTCTTCTTCTGCATATTTTTAAAAACTGAGAAAGGCAAATGGCCTAAGTTGATATTTACACATGAAAGTAGTGACAGGGGAGATAACTAAAATATGGAATGGTTAGTCTGCATTTAAACAAAAAATGGTGACAGGGGAGGTAACTATAAATATCTGATTGGCAAGTACATCCATGATATTACTTTACCTACTACTGATGCAGTTGGTATGAATATCATTATTTAGTAATTTATAATGGGTTCAAGCTCAAAACAAAAATGCTGTGGATAACATAAGACATTATTGTCTTTGAATATGAATTTGTGCAATCAAAATCTGTTACATTCCTTCTCCACTTTATGAAAAAGGTTTTAAGACAAATTCTCCATTTGAGAAAATATTTGTGAATCTTAAGAAATATATTTCCTTGTTTTGATAACATACAACTTATTCTATGTGTTACTTTAAAGCTTTTAGATGTATTGTGTAATTTTAATTCTCACAAATCTGTTGTTAATATTAATGAGATATGAGCTGCCGTAGGTGAAAAATTTTACATGAACATTTTATGTGATATTCTATCTCGTATATATTCCAAAGCGACTATCTGGAGGTTAGAATAACAAATGCATGTGTAAAATTGAAACACTCTTGCCAAACGTAACCCGTAATATCAGTTTTTTTGTCCGCCATACTTTGAGCATTGCAAATTAACTTTAGGTAATTTTTTATGAAGATTACAGAGTAACTGATAAACATATTATATTTGCAGTTAATATACATTCTATTCTTATTACTCTTTGCGTGTATTTTTGTACATCATCATTTCATACCTAAATCAGGCAAAGTTTGTCTTTTTCATCGTTTCAAAACATTCGTTTCTGAAATTGTCCAAATGCCGGGTATATCAGGTGATCTTGACTGATTTTTAACTTGTCCAATCACATTCTCCGCTTTATCACTCTTGACACATATGGTCATGAACTGCCCAACTCTACCAGACATGGCGGCACGATTGTAAAACATGAGGTACGCAGACTTTTCATAGTTATATTGTTTTGATTTTGTCAACATCAGCATTCAGGGTAACATTAATGATCGGAACAATTCCTTTTAGTGACCCGATATATTTATTCATATATTCATCAGATTTTCTTCTGGTATTTAAAATAGCTTTGAAAAGCATTTATTTTACATAATACATACACTTTCCAATAAAAATCACATCCTGTATTTTAAAAATAAATAAAAACACATAAAAATTGGCCGACTTGAACATAGTCTGAGTGTATAAAGGACCGAGATCCCCTGACGGAATTTTGAAGTACATTTGATATGTCAAAAGAGTTTATCTGAAAGGTCATTGCGTTCAGAAATACAGCTGAATTTTTTTACAGTAGGGGAAAACTTAAATTCTAATAAAACAAATAACTTCGAAAAGAAGATCTTTTACAACGTTTTAAATGTTTGATAATGTATTTGAACAGACATTTTATCATATTCTGGACTATATGTCAGAGACAAAAATAATCACTGTGACAGCTTATATCACTTTAAAATTAATGGTAAATGGAGCACATGTGACTGCCATTTGCACCACTGACAGTTGTAGAATTTGTACAAGGTACATAAACAGGTACCTACAAATTACAGGTAAGTGAGAAACAGGAACCACAAGTTGTGATCAATCAATATATTTTTCTAACTCATGTCCTTTAATTTACAGAGTTACTCGCTAAAGCTGGTATCTTTTTAAACTGTAAATTAAGTATTAAGGATCGGATAAATATGATAAAAGGCAATCACTAGTTATGGATCATTTACTGATTCAAACTTAGCTTAGTCAAACAAGGGGAGTAACATATTTTACCCCGTAATCTTTTGAGTTCTTTTCCTGGTATAATGCCTGTCTTCAGCATCTGATTAAGTCTTTCTACTTCATCCAATGTCTTGGCCTTGGTTATGGCAGCCTGTAAAGGATAAATCAATATTTAAGGTGAACAAAGTAATTAATTGACATGAACGGCAACACAATACAATTCATTCTGGTTATACTAGAATTTAACTAGTTCATTTATAATTTTGGGGCCAAAAATTCATTTTCTTTCAGGCTTAGTGACAATCTAACAAAACAAATTTTTAGCACAAATGCTAACAGACCAAAGATAAAATCATTGAAACAATGTATATGTATAGTTTGGTGGTTGTATAAGCCCAGTAAGAAAGTCTGATTCTGAATTCTGAAACAGATTCCTGTCAATTGTCTCTGAAATGTGCTTTATAATAAAAAGTTTGAGTTGGATTAGGTATAAGATTACAAAAACTTATTATCTAAACATACTCTGATTTAATCATTTTATTCCTTTGGATTATAATAGACTGATCTAAACAAGAGAAAAGAGCATTCCATTTAGATATTTAGAGATGATAGGGTTGAATAATTACAAAGAAACCTAATTACTCATATTTGACTAATTTAGGCCTTGTACATGTTTATAAGGTTTTAAAATAACACAGAAACTTGATAAATTGAAGTAAAATTTTAACTTTAACTATATGCTGAACATGCATTTAAAATGAACAAAGAAAATATATTTTTACGTGTCTGTCCATGAATGTGAAGACACAAGTGATAATCTTCCATGTTTACATTTCTGGAAACAATATGTGTTTGTGAAAAACAGATGACCCCGGTCCCAACTAATTTTTGCAAGTCCTACATTTAGAACCCACCCCACCCCCAGGGGCATGAGATGTCAGTGAAGTGTGAGCAACCCTTAGATGAATTTACAGTCCAAGTTTGGTTACTGTATCACAATCCAAACTTGAAATATTACACTTTATATGTAAGTGGCATGAACAGACAGACTGACGGATGATCCAAACACTATATGCCCCCAGCGGACCTTTCAGGCTGGGGGCATAAAATCCCTAATGGCGTGTACATGCAACAGAGTAATAATTTTCCCACTAAATTACTGGAATAAAAAGCATTCTGAGATTATTGATGAACAAATATATGTCCCCTAGCTGGTGAACAATTACAAAACTTTCAATAAAACCTGTATGGGATGGACTGATTGACAAACGCATACACAGACCTCCCTTAGTATGGATCTAATAATTTCGAGAGTGTGCATGCAAGCACATGCACACACAAACATACATGGGGCAGAAAAACTATAGTAAACCTTGATAAGATCAATATCTTCTTTTGAAGGACCTGTCTTCTTTTCAGGTATTTTTTCTCCAGGTACAAAAGTTTTGCTGCGTTTCCCAATGTCTGCTGCTAATGCTTGTCCTTTCTTGCCTCGGAATAATTTAGTAGATGCTTCTCTTTCCTAAATGATTCAATGTCAAGTTAGAAAACACTGTGAACAAACAACTATGTTATACTTAAACAACAGAACAACTATGTTATACTTGTACAACAGAACAACTATGTTATACTTGTACAACAGAACAACTATGTTATACTTGTACAACAGAACAACTATGTTCAAATTTTCCTATAAAGAAATATGGCCCCCAAAAGAATTGTGGTATACAAAATCTCTTCAGGGGCACAACTTTTTGATATGGTACTGTCATTTCAAACAAAGTTCTAAAAAATACAATTTGTGAATGCACAGCCCACGAACTTCTAACATAAAACTGACAATCTGTTTTCAGTATCCCCTCTCAAAACTAATTTTCAGAAGGTTTTGATATAAAGCCATACAGCTAACTAATAAATTTGGTAATGTATCCTTGAATGCAAAGCAAATTACTACTTGACCAACAGTAGGAGAGAATATTTTAAGTTGCTACAGCTAGTCATGCTGACTTGTCAAGGCGTTGGTTATGACTAATACTATCTAACACCACTTTGAAGGAGGGATGGTTAAATCTCAATCCAAGTGCACACAATTTTGTTTGTCCATGACAAGGCTTGCAGAGTCATGGACTAACAAAATTTTGTGCACGAGGATTTAAATTTCAGCATCCCTCTCTCAAAATGGCGTTTGACTGTTTTTCTTTCACGTTGAAACAGTAAAATAAGTGACTGCCTCCATCTGCAGACGACAAAACAATTTTAAACAGTAAATCCAGTACTTCTGGAATTGGCTTATCTTACCCTGCAGGAAGAAATAAGAAATTCAGAATCACACAATGGCATTTTTTTTTGTGACAACAAGTTACTCAATTGTGACCAGGAATGGATTAATGCATCATTGGATACTGACTGGCAGTGTTCTTACAGTACTATGTGTACCACCGATACAACATAATTTTTACTGCATTCTCATAACATATTTCATTCTGATTTCTCTATATTTAACACAGCTTCTAATATATTTTACATCGTTTACTTTGAGGAACTCTGCAGAATTACCCATACACTTCAATCTTGTACCTGAATCAGTCTTGATATTTCTGAGGCACTCTGCAGAGTTTACCTGTACACAAAAAATGTTTACTTGAATCAGTTTTGTCATTGATATTTCAATGAATGCATGAAATTGTTTTACCATATATTCAAATAATTCCTTCAATCGTGAAATAATGATTCTCACAAATTTTGATATCACCAGTAAAAGTATACAGTAAAACCTGCTCTAGCAACCACCTGTGTATAAAGACCATCTGGTCACAAAGACAATTATTTGCTGTCTACAATAAAGTCGTATTTGTGTACAAATCAACTTCTATATAAAGACCACCTCCCTATAAAGACCGGGTTTCTTGTGTTCCTAAGGAGGTTGTTATATACAAGTTTCACTGTATATGAATAGATTTTACCCTTTGTTTAATTCTCTGGAAGTCCAAGGTGCGGAGTTGCGGTACCTTATGAACTACATATAGTCTGTAATGTTTCTTTGACTGCACTGGATTTCTCAGAAGACTGTTGATAAATAATAAATATTAACTCATCAACCCCTGAAGTCACATTTAGACTCACCCAAATCAATAGATAGCATGGTCCACTGTCATAATATAGGCATGAGCAAGTTAATGTTGCAGGTGAAATTTATGTAATATTAGATTAAAAATCATAAACTTCCAAATTCTGACAGTGCACTTTACCATTCTTTGAAATGGGTGAGTTCAAATGTCGCTTCAGGGGTAAAAGGGTTCATATAAAATGAAAAAAAATCTGGGTCATAAATCTTAGTCACAAAATTGTAAAAAAAAGTTAGAAAGAGTTTAATAACATGTTCTAATTTGTTTCATGAAAAACCCCAAAACTTTGTAAATGTTCATAAAATAGCTGTTGATTGTTTCAAAGTTTTCAACCTTATTTCATACACTGTCCAGAACCAATGCAAAAAAACAAGATGTAAATAATTACACCTGTTGGACCATTTGACTACTGAAAACTCCAATTATAATTCATCAATAAAAACTCCATGATCTGAAGCAAAACTTTGAATAGTACCATATGATCTATGGTTCCTATTTCAGAATTTTGATATAAATAGACCTCAAAAAATTCTGTGACCAAAATTATGAGATAATGAAATAAATAAATGATAACAATTAGTTAAACATGACTAAAGATACTCTTCACGTCTTCTGTTGAAATGTGGTCTCTTAAGACAGGTGGTCTTGAAGACAATTTTTATGTGATTTGTCTTTTTAAGCGAGTTCTTTCAAGAAATATTTTAAGGTACATATAATTAGTTAGATATTCTGTAAGCACTCATTTTGGGATAATAAAGTTTTTATTCAGCTACAGATTCAATCTTTCAATATGAGGGCATCATGGCGTAAAATATTCAGTGTCTATGATCTCAAAGCAATTCACTCTTGACAATGTTAGAAAACTTATTTGTTCCTGTGAGAAATTACAGCTTACAGAAAATTGTATTTGATTACCTTAAATGTCGTAGTGTCTTGATACTTGATAATGAATCTAGGTCCCCTAATTCCACTAAACTGTTGTTTGATAATATCAAGCTCTCAAGGCCTGGTAGACATTCTTCTAAATTCTCAGCTACACGACTGAAAATAAAGTTAATACTACTTAAACCATCCAGACAAAGTATTTTTTTTTCTTTTTACTTTGTACAAACAAATTTGATTATGTTGCCACATTTTATCAGCTGTAAAGGTAACAGTACACATTTACTGGAGTAAAAAACGAACAAACCATTTTAGATGACAATTTATAAAGTTATAAACTGCCTGATAATTTCTAGAAAAATGTTTCAGATAGAAAATTATTCAAAATTCACTTCTGTCCATAAATCAAGAATTAAACAATTATTTTCTTTCAATGACATTTAGTAATAAGAAACTGCTAAAGGTGATACAGTCAAATTGTGAGGCACCATATTCCAAAATTCACAACAAAGCTAAACCCAACAGCTAAACCAAATACAGATGGACAGAACTGTTGTATTCATGGAACACATATTCTGTTTCAATTTTGAAACAAAACATGCCCCTGTTCGATCGAAATCCGTTCTATAGCAAACCAATACAACGGATGATAGCACTAGTCATTTGGGGCTCCGTCCCAAAGAACTAGATAGATTCCTATATATTTTGTGAAAATTTCTTGAGAAACCCTGTTTGGCACTTTTTCACTTGCAATTGATTAATTCAACCTTACTATTTGTCTATGCATACCACATGGGACCTGACCTTATTTTCACAAAGTATATAGGAATGTAAGATAGTTCTATGCCTGTGACTGTGTATAGCTCTTATTTGCTATTGTACATCAAGTAAGAGTAGTTCAAGTAGAAAAAAATGAAATACATGACATTGTTTTTGGTAAACACAGCTAATGCCCCTTTAAATAAGGTCACATGATGACGTAAACATCAAACTCTATAAAGTCCCTAAAAGCTATGCAGTACTTACACAATCCTGTTGTTGTTAAGAAGCAAACTTTTCAACCTTCGAAGTAGTGGAAAGCCATCTAATTTTCTGATATCATTATCTGAGAAGTCAATTGTGTCAAACTGATCCTGGAAAAAAAGCAACTATATTTAGTAATCTTCTTGTACTAATTTGATTTCTTTATTCAAGTGATGTGAATGTTATGCTTTGTGGTTTATAAAGCCTAAACTGCTCAAAGTTATATTATATTGTATAACATAGGTACAAATTAGCTTCATTCCTAAGAAGAATTATATTCAAATTATATGCATCTAATAGTAACAGTAGATATATATATATATATATATATATATATATATATATATATATATATATATATATATATATATATATATATATATATATATATATGTAAGACATTTAAAGAGTTTTGTTTTGTGAAAGTCAATAAATTATCATATTCTTAAAAGTTTTATACCTCACAGATATCAACATGTTTTCCCTTTGAACTGTTACACAAAGTTTACGTAACATATATCACTTGAATATTTAGACATTAGGCACCGTTATACAAAAAGAAAAAGAAAAGAAATACACTTAGAATTATTACCAAAGTTGCGCCAAGATTTTCTATTACTGGAATCTTGTATCCTACAACAGAAAATTAAACGAATTATATTCTGATACTACAGAGCAAGAAATAAAATTGAAAAATCACTCATCCATTAAAAAGACATCTTGTTGGATGGAATGACAAAGTCTAACAAAGAGCTCAAGGTCAATCAGGTTTTCCTCTTTTGAAATCTTTGCAAGCGAGAGAGAGAGAATGCCAGACCAAGTAGCTTGTTGGTATTCCATACTTGCAGATTACAGGATTCATCTCTTATTTGCTAAGTTATCTCCCGTTATAGCTGGGATCTTGTAAAGATGAATTAAGCAAAGTTTTGTTTTTCTGCTGAAAAAATTCCTTATACACTTTACAGACCTAGGCCAAATTTATTTAATTACCTCATGTTAATTTTTCATTTAAAATAAAAAGTAGTTTTTCATCAAATTTGTTCATTACAAGATACATGTACCTTCTCTAATGAAAGACAACTCTTGCAAATGGGAGGTTACTCTGTAGTCCGCAAATCAAGAATAACATCCATACAAATTAAAAGAGGCCAGGTTCTAAACCAAGGCTGGTCTTCTCTTTGCTCTGTGGTATTAAGCAAGTATCAAAGGTGTTGGGTTCATTCCCCCAGATTCCAGTGAAGTTTTTTTCACCTAGATTTTAAATATTAGATTCCAGTGAAGTTTTTTTCGCCTAGATTTTAAATATACTTATGTTTATTGATATTTAACTTGAAAGGATTGTCAGTAACTCACTATTGTGTATATACAAGACAAACGTGTCTATACATTTAAACTACTTTTTATTGACCAAGTCTAATAATATAGACAGAGATAAATAAAGCCCGACATGTTAGGCTTTAACTATACATGTACATGTATATCGTTCTACAGTTGTTGTAACTGATAAGTAAGCTTTCAAATTAAGAGACCTATTTCTGAACTTTATGTAGACAAATTATCAGAAGAAAGATCTTTCACACTGTCAGATGGAAATACATTAATTTTCAAATGACCCAAGAGTTCATTTAATCCATTTTACGTCAAATTTAACATTTGCTCCCTTCTAATTTGTGAGCACAATATTCTTGTATTTTCTTGTTTAAGAAGATTGTAAACACCACAAAGATAAACGAAGTAATTACTAATTTGCTACACTAAATTGAAAATTGGTATTTCAAATGAAATGCTCCAATGCTGAAATGTCCATTTACATTCTTCAATCAGTCTGTGTTTTTGAGCATGTATAGTATATTGCCTTGTAGTGGTACAACAATATATTGATACAACGATACATTGTGATATTATTTCTGTCAATACAATTTATCGATACTAAAAATAAATATTGATATTTTCCAGAAAAATAAAATACGGAATTATGTTAGTTCCTTTTTAGTATTTCATTGTCTGTTGGTGTCACCTAGAGCACTATATTAACAAATTATCTCTTTTGTCTAAAACAGATTACCAATGTACAAGATGTAATGATTAATTAGTAGTCCTATATTCACACCACGGTTTACAATGTTATACTGGATATTCCTAACAATATGATATATAATATATGGTGATAAGCTTTTCCTTCATTTATCGTGATATACTGCGATACACTTTTGAGTCATGATACACAGCTCTATTGCCTTGTGTTTTCGTCAGATACTCATACGATAACTGAATCACTTATTTGAAATTCACAGTTAACATATAGCATTTTTCATAGTATTGTCGGAGTCACAGTTTTTCATGTATATGGTCGGATTAAATCTAAAATCTCAGTGAGAAAGAAATCTGCTATATTGCATAATTTAAGTAAATAAAGGAAAACGCAACCAACTTCATTTTTGACAGTCAATCTTAGACTTTTATTTCAACTTTATACTATAATGAAATATGGAGATAAGAACTCAGATGAACAAACCCAGAGCGAACAGGCATAAAAGCAAAGAACCCATTCACCGATTCAGTATGAAATATTGAGTAACCAGTGAGTAGACCTATAGTTTGTCCCATATTAGGTCACAAATTTCAAAATGAATTTGTAAAGCAACCAATTGTCAAAATAAAAATACTTAACTGCTATAATTAATTTAAAAAAGATAGAAGTTTATCCTATATCTTTACTACATACTTTTTCTTTGTTTGGTCGCTTCAATTTTTTAAAATATTCTTTCTACGGGAATCTCTCTGTTATCCATGTGATGTCAAACAATTGGGTCGTGTGAGTACATGTAATCATTGATATTCTTGCGCCTCTCTTGACAAGAGTTATATTAAGGGGAATAACTCCCAATATATAATATTGTCGTAAGGAATTGGTGATTTGTGTATTATCAGATCAGTAAGCCAGGCTTAATCAGTATGACCAATAAACGTTCCCTTTCTTTTAGTTCTGCTCTGAAACTTTGAAAGATGGCCGCCATTACATACGTAAAAATCCCACAGGATAATCTGAGTGCGAATATCTAGTACAAAACGGATTAACTTTTATTTGTCATGGACATGGATAATTAATGGAGTAGGTATAGGATACTGCTACGTTACATTTAAGTGGGAGGTATCAACCATTTTATTTTAATCAGCCAAAGTCAACAGACAAAAATGACTTGGGACAGACTATAAGCTCCTATTGTTGATATGGAAAGCACAGAAACAACTGATGTAGCGAATGAACACTACAATTAATGTTGTCAGTCTTTTAAACATATCAAGCTACCATAATATCATTACGACTAAGAGTCGGGTATATAACATTAATAGGTTGACTACAGTACTGTAGTGTAGCCGAAATGCACATATATAAAATGGGTCACCTCTCAAATCCAGTTCCCGGTCTCTCACTGGATTCGTATATTGTGCTGACTGTTCAATTAATTCTGCTGTTAGTTTTACCATTATGAACAGATATTTGTCTTCAGAATATGTAAAATATTAAAACTCTAAAGTGCTGTCTATAAACTATGGGTGAGCTGTGGTTGTGTCTTCAAAACGTATTTCGTGCATTTTCTTGAAGCCAGTAAGCGTGCTATCCGTCAGTTCTCTGTGTGCGACTGCGCCACCGGATATCAGTCGTTGATTAAAAAAGTAAAACCATCTACGGAATAACTCGTGAAAAAAGGCCTTCACAGATGAGACGGTGAAATGCACTATCCAAATCTGTATGGGAAAGAAACGTAGCAGAGCTAAGTCTGAATTTCTCACAGGTAGTAATATAAGCCTTATAATGTTCAAATATTTTATGTTATAGATACAGTTATGGGACATAAATATTCACCACTTAGATTATTTTCTTCTTAGTTTTAAATAAATCCAACAACTTTTAAATGCCTACAGAATCCACTAATTTAAGCAATATTTCAAATATTTTATTTTGACATGAAGGAAATTGAATTCATATTTCTAATCTCTTTGAAATTTAGATATACTCTTTGTTTATTTTGAGAAAATAATTATGCTGTGGAGGATAAAACTATTTGGGGGTAAATTTTAAAATATTTCATTAGACTGAAAGAATAATTACAGGATTTACAAAATTACTCAATAAGAAAAATATTGTCAGTTTGTAAATGAATATGATAATTTAAAAATTCATATAAATTGGAAATATGAAATTATCCTTCTATAAATTTGAACAAATTTGTCAAATTCTGGTATGATTTGTGGATTTTACCAGCATATAAAAATTGTTTTATATAAAACAAAGAAGAAAATGACATAGGTGGCCAATATTTATGTCCCATGACTGTATCTTTCACTGCATTGTAGAGAAATGCATGAATTATTGAGACAAGTTGTTTTCTTTTATCTTTACAAGTTACACTTTACAGTATATTCCTTTTACAAGTATTAAAACCAACAAAACTAGATATTCATTGAATGAATGCAGTGATGGATTCAGAATTTTTCAAGGGGGATGTTACATAATTGAAGTGTAGTAGGTGAGGAAAAGTGTGCAGCCAGAACAGGAATCGAACCCAGGACTTTCCTTACACTAGCAGGACGCTCTTACCAACTCAGCTATCTGAGCTGATACCCTTCGCACCACTACACTCTTCCCCCTAAACAAGATTTCTAACCCCAGAAATCAACGAGACTTTTAACACACACCACAGCAAGTTATTTATTTGGGCTCCAAATGTGCGACCAGACATGTAATCGAAACCAGGACCTTCCTAACCTTTTTGAAAAACTTTAAAGCATGTACCATTCATAGTTTAAAGAGACATGCACCTTTTTCAGAATTTTGCTATTTGGAAGCCCAAAAAGACATAATCTATCTCCTGGGCATGAAATCACAATGATCACATGGATTATCTTTCTGGAAAATGGTTGTTTCAGCTATCATACACTATATGGAAAATGGTTGTTTCAGCTATCATACACTAAAAAAAGAAAAATACTGGTAGGCTACTTAGAATTTTTTTATTTTGCAAACCCTGAGAGGTCATTTTGTAGCATCAAAACACTAAATTATGACCTGTTTATCTTTCCAATGTCACATTGCTATTGATATTGATTAACTCCAAAACTGGAGAAAAATTCAGTCAAATTAATGTATTGGGAGGGGGGGTCATCAAGGATTTCAAGTCACAGGGTGCACAACCCTAGAGTATCTTCTTAGCAAGACACAAACAGTTTTGTTAATTTGCTAAAAATCTCCCACATTAAAATTTTTCCCAAATTAAACTCTAGGTGTGAGTGCCCACTGTTCCCCACCTGAATCTACCAGTGAATGTGGAGTTTGGAGGTATCAGTATGTCCCCTGGTACATTTTTTAATTTAACAAATATTTAAGCCTCCAAGCTCTGAAATGCCATTTTGTAGCTTTCAGACAATGTTAATACAAAACTGTCAAATTGACAGATTGATATAAACTCCCAAAACAAAGTGAAATTCAACAGACATTGGATGAATCATATGGGATTTTGGAAGTATGTCCCATAAACTTTTGACATTTTGTAAACACAATACAAGGACCAATTTATCTTTTCAATAGCATCATATTGATCGATTACCATCCCCCAAAATAAAGTAAAATTCAGCAGCGGACAAAGTCGATTGTCAAGGGGTTCATCAGTATCCCCTCTGCATTTTGGAATTCTCCAATTTAGAAACCTGAATAGGCATTTTCCAGCATTCAGACATTTTATATTATTATTTTTTTTATATGAGACTGTTCTATAGTATGGTGTCCCAATGTGGCCACTTGTAATTTTTTTTTAAATTTTGATTTATTTATAAATTATTAGATATATAGAATTAATGTTTTTTATTTTTAAATTATCTTGAATTTTCAAAAAAAAAAAAAAAAAAAGAAAAAAAACACTATCATGAAATGTCAAGATACAACAAATGGTAAATTTTTATTAAGTTGAAATTTCCAATTAAAATTAGTAAATTAAAAAATTTGTTAGTTGGCACATTTCAAATCATGAATTCAATACCAGAAGATAAATTATAAGAGTTAGTTCCCTTTACTGGCTGCACCAATGGAAATTAGTAAGAATATTTAGATTGATGGTTTCAAGTTTAATTCATGTGTTTACATGTATAAATAAATAAGATGTACATAAAATAATTACATGTGTCATATTATCAATTACTGAATTGCATGTACCATGGTATTGTCAAAGAGTTATCTGCATCTATATTTTATCAAATTCATACTTTTCAGACAAAAAGAAGAGCTAAGAATGGCCATCTAAAATTATCTAGTTTTCAGACAACTAATTTTGAAAGTGTGGCAAGGTTTGTACGATTTTATTTTATATGTTCATTTCTAATCCCATATTATTGGGTTTTTCATGTTGTTTTTTACCTTACCTTAATCAATGTTTCAAGTGAGCTTTGATCACCTGTTTTCTGGCATCTCTCTGCCTTTCTGTTCGTTAACTTTTAATATTTTCAACTTTACTCCAAAATGCATAAGGGATTTTGATGAAACTCTACAGGAAGCAAGTACTCAAGGTTCTATACCAAGTTTGTGTTACCTGGCCATAATTTCTCCAGCGTTGGGATATTAAAGGTTTCAGAGGCTACCCTTTTTGGCAAATCTTATACTTTTATCTTAAATTTATACAATTTAACAACTTGCATTTAAACTTAAATGAAAAGCAAGTCTTGGATACTTACAAAAATAGTTTACATAATAGTTATTCAACTTACATTAACTGTTAACAAGTATTAAATGCAGTTTACATAAACTTTGAACAAGAATGTCATATAACTTGCATCAACAGGTAACAAGTGTCATATAGTTAACATAAACTTACCAACAATGTCATATAACTCACATCAACAGAAAACAAGTGTCGTATAGTTATATACACTTTTACCAACAATGTCATATAACTCACATCAACAGATAACAAGTGTCATATAGTTTACATAAACATTTACCAACAATGTCATTTAACTTAAATCAACAGATAACTAGTGTCATATAGTTAATATTTACTTACCAACAATGTGTCATTAATAGTTAACAATTATCACATGTTTTATATAAACTTATCAACAATGTCATATACCTTATATCAACAGATAACAAGTGTCATATAGTTTACATAAACTTTTACCAACAATGTCATATAACTTACATCAACAGATAACTAGTGTCATATATTTTACATAAACTTTCACCAAGAAAGGCATATAACTTACATCAACAGATACAAGTTTCATATAGTTTATATAAACTTACCAACAATGTCATATAACTCACATCAACAGATAACAAGTGTCATATAGTTTACATAAATGTTTACCAACAATGTCATATAACTTACATCAACAATGTCATATAGTAATATACTTTTTACCAACAATGTCATATAGTCACATCAACAGATTAACACATGTCATATAGTTTACATAAACTTTTACCAACAATGTCTTATCAACAGGTAACAAGTGTCATATAGTTTATATTTACCAACAGTGTCATATAACTTACATCAACAGATAACAAGTGTCATATATTTATAAACTTTTACCAAAAATGTCATTTAACTCACATCAACAGATAAAGGCATATAGTTCACATAAACTTTTACCAACAATGTCATATAACTCACATAACAGATAACAAGTGTCATATAGTTTATATAAACTTACCAACAATGTCATATAACTCACATCAACAGATAACAAGTGTCATATAGTTCACATAAACTTTTACCAACAATGTCATTTAACTTAAATCAACAGATAACTAGTGTCATATAGTTAATATTTACTTACCAACAATGTCATTTACTTACATTAATAGTTAACAATTATCATATAAAACTTATCAACATGTCAACATATCAACAGTAACAAGTCATATAGTTTACATAAACTTTTACCAACAATGTCATATAACTTACATCAACAGATAACTAGTGTCATATATTTTACATAAACTTTCACTATGAAAGGCATATAACTTACTTCAACAGATACAAGTGTCATATAGTTTATATAAATGTTTACCAACAATGTCATATAACTTACATCAACAGAAAACAAGTGTCATATAGTTATATACACTTTTACCAACAATGTCATATAACTCACATCAACAGATAACAAGTGTCATATAGTTTAGTCATATAACTCACATCAACAGGTAACAAGTGTCATTAGTTACTTACCAACAGTGTCATATAACTTACATCAACAGATAACAAGTGTCATATAGTTATATAAACTTTTACCAACAATGTCATATAACTCACATCAGATAACAAGTGTCATATAGTTCACATAAACTTTTACCAACAATGTCATATAACTCACATCAACAGATAACAAGTGTCATATAGTTTATATAAACTTACCAACAATGTCATATAACTCACATCAACAGATAACAAGTGTCATATAGTTCACATAAACTTTTACCAACAATGTCATTTAACTTAAATCAACAGATAACTAGTGTCATATAGTTAATATTTACTTACCAACAATGTCATTTAACTTACATTAATAGTTAACAATTATCACATGTTTTATATAAACTTATCAACAATGTCATACCTTATATCAACAGATAACAAGTGTCATATAGTTTACATAAACTTTTACCAACAATGTCATATAACTCACATCAACAGATATTTTACATAAACTTTCACCAAGAAAGGCATTTAACTTACATCAACAGATACAAGTGTCATATAGTTTATATAAACTTACCAACAATGTCATATAACTTACATCAACAGATAACTAGTGTCATATATTTTACATAAACTTTCACCAAGAAAGGCATATAACTTACTTCAACAGATACAAGTGTCATATAGTTTATATAAATGTTTACCAACAATGTCATATAACTTACATCAACAGAAAACAAGTGTCATATAGTTATATACACTTTTACCAACAATGTCATATAACTCACATCAACAGATAACAAGTGTCATATAGTTTACATAAACTTTTACCAACAATGTCATATAACTCACATCAACAGGTAACAAGTGTCATATAGTTTATATAAACTTACCAACAGTGTCATATAACTTACATCAACAGATAACAAGTGTCATATAGTTATATAAACTTTTAAACAATGTCACTCACATCAACAGTCAAGTGTCATATAGTTCACATTAACTTTTACCAACAATCATATAACACATCAACAATAACAAGTGTCATATAGTTTATATAAACTTACCAACAATGTCATATAACTCACATCAACAGATAACAAGTGTCATATAGTTCACATAAACTTTTACCAACAATGTCATTTAACTTAAATCAACAGATAACTAGTGTCATATAGTTAATATTTACTTACCAACAATGTCATTTAACTTACATTAATAGTTAACAATTTCATTTTATATAAACTTATCAACAATGTCATACCTTATATCAACAGATAACAAGTGTCATATAGTTTACATAAACTTTTACCAACAATGTCATATAACTCACATCAACAGATATTTTACATAAACTTTCACCAAGAAAGGCATATAACTTACATCAACAGATACAAGTGTCATATAGTTTATATAAACTTACCAACAATGTCATATAACTCACATCAACAGATATTTTACATAAACTTTCACCAAGAAAGGCATATAACTTACATCAACAGATACAAGTGTCATATAGTTTATATAAACTTACCAACAATGTCATATAACTTACATCAACAGATAACAAGTGTCATATAGTTATATACACTTTTACCAACAATGTCATAAAACCCACATCAACAGATAACAAGTGTCATATAGTTTACATAAACGTTTACCAACAATTTCATATAACTTACATCAACAGATAAAAAGTGTCATATAGTTCACATAAACTTTTACCAAGAATGGCATATAACTTACATCAACAGATAACAAGTGTCATATAGTTATATACACTTTTACCAACAATGTCATATAACTCACATCAACAGAAAACAAGTGTCATATAGTTTATATAAACTTACCAACAATGTCATATAACTTACATTAATAGTTAACAATTATCACATGTTTTATATAAACTTATCAACAATGTCATACCTTATATCAACAGATAACAAGTGTCATATAGTTTACATAAACTTTTAACAACAATGTCATATAACTTACATCAACAGATAACTAGTGTCATATATTTTACATTCTTTCACTAAGAAAGGCATATAACTTACTTCAACAGATACAAGTGTCATATGTTTATATATGTTTACCACAATGTCATATGGCTCAACAGAAAACAAGTGTCATTTAGTTATATACACTTTTACCAACAATGTCATATAACTCACATCAACAGATAACAAGTGTCATATAGTTTACATAAACTTTTACCAACAATGTCATATAACTCACATCAACAGGTAACAAGTGTCATATAGTTTATATAAACTTACCAACAGTGTCATATAACTTACATCAACAGATAACAAGTGTCATATAGTTATATAAACTTTTACCAACAATGTCATATAACTCACATCAACAGATAACAAGTGTCATATAGTTCACATAAACTTTTACCAACAATGTCATATAACTCACATCAACAGATAACAAGTGTCATATAGTTTATATAAACTTACCAACAATGTCATATAACTCACATCAACAGTGTGCATATAGTTCACATAAACTGTGTCCAACAATGTCATTTAACTTAAATCAACAGATAACTAGTGTCATATAGTTAATATTTACTTACCAACAATGTCATTTAACTTACATTAATAGTTAACAATTATCACATGTTTTATATAAACTTATCAACAATGTCATACCTTATATCAACAGATAACAAGTGTCATATAGTTTACATAAACTTTTACCGTCATATAACTCGTTGTATTTTACATAAACTTTCACCAAGAAAGGCATATAACTTACATCAACAGATACAAGTGTGTTTATATAAACTTACCAACAATGTCATATAACTTACATCAACAGTAACTAGTGTCATATATTTTACATAAACTTTTACCAGAAAGGCATATAACTTACATCAACAGATACAAGTGTCATATAGTTTATATAAACTTGTCATATAACTTACATCAACAGATAACAAGTGTCATATAGATATACACTTTTACCAACAATGTCATAAAAACCCACATCAACAGATAACAAGTGTCATATAGTTTACATAAACGCCCAACAATTTCTATAACTTACATCAACAGATAAAAAGTGTCATATAGTTCACATAAACTTTTACCAAGAATGGCATATAACTGATAACAAGTGTCATATAGTTATATACACTTTTACCAACAATGTCATATAACTCACATCAACAGAAAACAAGTGTCATATAGTTTATATAAACTTACCAACAATGTCATATAACTCACATCAACAGGTAACAAGTGTCATATAGTTTATATAAACTTACCAACAGTGTCATATAACTTACATCAACAGAAAACAAGTGTCATATAGTTATATACACTTTTACCAACAGTGTCATAACTTACATCAACAGGTAATGAAAAAATGAAAAACAATCCTTATATTTATATACATTACCATTTTTCAGTGAAACTGTAGTCCACTGGATACTAAATTCATTCCAGAACACTGACTTTGCGGGGGGGGGGGGGGGGGGGTGTCATATGACATAATGGCTCAACAGCTGTTTTGAGATGAGAAGTAGTTCTCTTTTCTGATGGCAAATACTAATGAAAGAAACTAGTGATATGGACAATTCTGAATACTTATACTCAGATTTAGTTCGCGATTTTTAATATTCGACCATTTAGTGGCGGGTTAAATGTGTCAGAAGAGAATTGCCCGAATGGGCCGTGTGCAAATGGCTGATAGGCCTACCATGTGCGATTTGGATAGCAACAGATGATCGTTGTTTAAACAATTTTTCGTTTGAATTCTGATATTTTATCAGTCGAATATATTACAGAAAGTTTGAGTGTGACTGTTAATATTCGGTGATGATAACTGGAAGTAGCCATTCTATTTGATATTTTACCAATCGCTGAATCAGCTGGGAAATGCCGTAACTTACATCAACAGATAACAAGTGTCATATAGTTTATATAAACTTACCAACAATGTCATATAACTCACATAAACAGATAACAAGTGTCATGTAATTTACATAAACTTTTACATCAACAGATAACAAGTGTCATATAGATTACATAAACTTTTACCAACAATGTCATATAACTTACATCAACAGATAACAAGTGTCATATAGATTACATAAACTTTTACCAACAATGTCATATAACTCACATAAACAGATAACAAGTGTCATGTAATTTACATAAACTTTTACCAACAAAGTCATATAACTTACATCAACAGATAACAAGTGTCATATAGATTACATAAACTTTTACCACAATTGACATTACATCAACAGATAACAAGTGTCATATAGATTACATAAACTTTTACCAACAATGTCATATAACTTACATCAACAGATAATACTATTTTAAGAGTAAGTAATTGATTGTGTTCAGATTGACATTACATATAAATATAAGCTGAAGTATTCAATCATTTTAAAGCATTAGTTATTAATCTTGATATTTTATATTGCTCATTAACTTATATCACTACTAGACAAATATATCAGCATGTAATAATCAAGTTCTCTACAGTATGACTGTCATGGCCACATATTTCTTTTCATTCAGTCACCTAATAATGATTTGTTAACATGATATGTCTACAACTTGTGATAGCGTTGTATTCCTTGTCAATAGATTTCAGCAAGTTCCACACAAGTAGGGAGCTATGGTCCTAGTTGATAATAGTCTTAAGAGTTGATAATAGTCTTAACCTTTACAAACAGGAAATGATAATACTGTAGTAGTAAATGGTATGCAAGATCTTCTTAAAAAAGCTCACAAACGATATTGATTGGTCACTTGACCTCTTGGCAGTGCTGAAAAATCACAGAGACTTCTGATACTTCAATCAAACATGAGGCAATTAGACTGTATGAGAATTAAAAAATAATCAGAACAAATAAATAGGTTTGGCTGTATTCTTCTTGGTGGGTCTTTTTATTATCCTAAGAGAACACAGGTGGTAAAAGAGGATTAATACATGTTTCTGTTGTGTGTGTGTATCAGGAGGGGATGTTGGCAGAGAGAGCTTTGTGTGTCTGTGGTATGTGTCTGTGTTTCTGTGGATTTGTGGGTGGGATGGTGGAGAGAGCTATGCGTTTTTGTGGATTTGTGTTTGGGGGTGGCTATGGATTGGGGAGAGAGCTATGCGTTTCTGTGGTGTGTTTGTGATATGGGAGAGAGGAATGTGTATGTGCTTCCGTTGTGTGTTTGTGGGAAAGAGAGATTTGTATTTCTGTTATGTGTTTGTGGGATGGGGAGAGAGGTATGTGCTACTGTGGTGTGTTTGTTAGAAGAGAGCTTTGTGTTTCTGTGGATTTGTGTTTGGGCTTGGATGGGAAGAGAGCTATGTATTTCCATGGTGTGTTGTAGGGGGAGAGAACAATGTATTTCCATGGTGTGTTGTAGGGGGAGAGAGCTATGTATTTCCATGGTGTGTTGTAGGTGGAGAGAACAATGTATTTCCATGGTGTGTTGTAGGGGGAGAGAGCTATGTATTTCCATGGTGTGTTGTAGGGGGAGAGAGCTATGTATTTCCATGGTGTGTTGTAGGGGGAGAGAGCTATGTATTTCCATGGTGTGTTGTAGGGGGAGAGAACAATGTATTTCCATGGTGTGTTGTAGGGGGAGAGAGCTATGTATTTCCATGGTGTGTTGTAGGGGGAGAGAACAATGTATTTCCATGGTGTGTTGTAGGGGGAGAGAGCTATGTATTTCCATGGTGTGTTGTAGGGGAGGGGAAAGCTATGTATTTCTGTGGTGTGTTGTAGGGGGAGAGAGCTATGTATTTCCATGGTGTGTTGTAGGGGGAGAGAGCTATGTATTTCCATGGTGTGTTGTAGGGGGAGAGAGCTATGTATTTCCATGGTGTGTTGTAGGGGGAGAGAGCTATGTATTTCCATGGTGTGTTGTAGGGGAGGGGAAAGCTATGTATTTCTGTGGCGTGTTGTAGGGGGAGAGAGCTATGTATATTCCATGTAGTGTTTGTAGGGGGAGAGAGCTATGTATTTCCATGGTGTGTTGTAGGGGAGGGGAAAGCTATGTATTTCTGTGGCGTGTTGTAGGGGAGGGGAAAGCTATGTATTTCTGTGGCGTGTTGTAGGGGAGGGGAAAGCTATGTATTTCTGTGGCGTGTTGTAGGGGGAGAGAGCTATGTATTTCCATGGTGTGTTTGTAGGGGGAGAGAGCTATGGTGTGTGTTGTAGGGGGAAGAGAGCTATGTATTTCATTGTGTTTGTAGGGGAGGGGAAAGCTATGGATCTGTGTGTGTGTGTAGGGGGAGAGAGCTATGTATTTCCATGGTGTGTTGTAGGGGGAGAGAGCTATGTATTTCCGTGGTGTGTTGTAGGGGGAGAGAGCTATGTATTTCTGTGGTGTGTTGTAAGAGAGCTATGTATTTCCATGGTGAGATAGGGGGAGAGAAGCTATGTGTTTTTCTGTGGTGTGTTTGTAGGGGGAGAGAGCTATGTGTTTCTCCATGGTGTGTTTTGTAGATGGGGAGAGAGCTGTGTATTTCTGTGGCATGTTGTATGAGGGGAGAGAGTTATATATTTCTGTAGTGTTTGTGAGGGTTGGTGGGGGAGAGAGAGCTATGTGCTTCCATAGTTTGTGTGCATTTCTGTGGATTTGTTTATGTTTGGGGAGAGTTAGGGTTGGATGGGGTGAGAGCTTTGTGTTTCTGTGGTGTTTTGAAGGGGAAGAGAGCTATGTGTTTCTGTGGTGTTTGTGGGGGTTGGTGGGGAAGAGGGAGCTATGTGTTTTCATTGTTTGTGTGCATTTCTATGGATGTGAGATGGGGAGAGAGCTGGTGTTCCTGAGGTGTGAGATGAGATGGAGAGAGAGGAGAGAGAGAGAGAGAGAGAGAGAGAGGGGAGAGAGAGATATGAGATGAAGAGAGGTTTGTGAGATGGGGAGAGAGCTTTGTGTTTCTGTGGTGTGTTTATGAGATGGGGAGAGAGCTGTGTGTTTCTGTGGTGTGTTTATGAGATGGGGAGAGAGCTGTGTGTTTCTGTGGTGTGTTTATGAGATGGGGAGAGAGCTACATGTTTCTGTGGTGTGTTTATGAGATGGGGAGAGAGCTACGTGTTTCTGTGGTGTGTTTATGAGATGGGGAGAGAGCTACGTGTTTCTGTGGTGTGTTTATGAGATGGGGAGAGAGCTATGTGTTTCTGTGGTGTGTTTATGAGATGGGGAGAGAGCTATGTGTTTCTGTGGTGTGTTTATGGGGTTTGATGGGGAAAGAGAGCTATTTGTTTTCATAGTATGTGTGTTGATGAGAGAGACAGTGTATTTTTCTGGTGTTTTTGTGGAGAAACTTTGTGTTTCTCTAGTGTATTTTGAAGGGAGAGCTATGTATTCCTGTGATGTGTTTGTGGGTTGGGGAGAGAGATAAATATTTATGTGATTTATTTGGGGGAAAGCTATGTGTTTCTATGGCAGATATGTGTATGTGTATATATATATATAATATATATATATATATATATATATATATATATATATATATATATATATATATATATATATATATATATATATATATATATGTGTGTGTGTGTGTATATATATATATATATGTGGGAGTTGTGTATTTATTTCTGTGATGACTAATGTATGTGTGTAACTATAGCTCTGTAATATGATATTCTGTTATTTGTGTATTTGTAATATGATTTGATATGTACAGATGTATGATGTGGTATATTTATATATTTGTGATATGATTTGATATGTCCAGATGTGTGATATGATATATTTGCATTTCTGTGATAGGATTTGATATGACTGTGATATTAGTATGGGTATATGCTATATGTATATGTAATGTATCTGTGTGTGTTAGATGTGAAATACAACAGAAGAAATTAACACAAGTAATATTATATTGATTGTGGTAATTGCTGCTTTGCTCAGTGAAGAACTTATCTGATATTTGATATATTTGCCAACTTCTGTCTATTGTAAAGCAATTTATTGAATTAGAAAACACTTCAATGAATCTTTGAAAGTCGAGGCCATTATGTTCAATGTCATTATGTTCGTTAACTGTGATCTTTAGTTCTACAAATGTTGTAGACCAATCATAGCCAGTATTCACTTCCTCCATCTTCACAAACATTTTAAAATATTGAATACCTGTACTTACCTGGAATTTTGTATTCAGAGGTAATTGAGGAGAGAGAAATTATAAGTTATATTTAAGTCCCCGTCAGTCTGTCAGAGGGGAGGGGAGAGAGATTATAGGTTTTGTCTAAGTCCTTGTCAATCTGTTAATTTGTCTGTTCATTCATCAGTCCATCCATCCATTTGCTGAACTTTCTATTCGGTTAAGGTTTTGGTTTAAGTTTTGCAGTTGGTTAACATTCAACTAGTTTCACAGATACATTTGTAGGAGCCATGTATTGAATCATCAGAACTCTCACAATGCTTGTTTTCTATTGCCAAACATTAAATTGTTTAGATTAGAAGTTACAAGGAATGTTGAAGTTGTTTGCCAACAAATATTTACATTTCCCACAGCAGTCTCCCATAGACTCAGTGTTAATCTAGACGGCATTTATATCAGCCATAAAAGAAGTTCCTCATATGACATCACACAATGATGTAACTTCATTCATATAATGATGTCATACCAAGATATTTCATTCAGAAAACTCTATATTTTTACTGTTCTACCTTGAACTTAGCTGTTCTGTCATAATGAGGCTGATCACAATATAAGGAAGAATATTTGGTTCCATTATTTTGTTTTTCAATTTGAAAACTATGATGTATAAATATAATGAATGAACGCTTGTCAGAGTGCATTTATTGTCAATATGGATGCTGTTTGGGTGACAGATAAATATTCATGGCACTCTAGCAGGCACGATTCTATTTACCTGTCAAGTGTTCATTCGTTAAACAGACCACAAAAAATCCCCCCATCTCTAATTAATTTTGGAGACATGAAGACGAACATTAATTTGTTGAATGATCTGATTACATTTTATGATATTGCCTGCCTCTATTAATGTGTTTTAAATTTTGAATGTAACAATAGGCAAAATGTAGTAGATAGTATACCACCTAGATACCCCAGGGGTACATATTATCTGTACCGTCTGTGTATGTACATTGTATATTATAGTATACCACCTAGATACCCCAGGGGTACATATTATCTGTACCGTCTGTGTGTACATTGTATATTATAGTATCACCTAGATACCCCAGGGGTACATATTATCTGTCCGTTTGTGTATGTACATTGATACTTTATACCACCTATATCCAGGGGTACATATTAATCTGTACCGTTTCGTGTATGTACATTGTTTTATAGCTAGATATCCCAGGGGTACATATTATCTGTACCGTCTGTTCATGTACATTGTATATTATAGTATACCACCTAGATACCCCAGGGGTACATATTATCTGTACCGTCTGTGTAGCCATGTATATATAGAATACCACCTAGATACCCAGGGGTACACAATACCGTCTGTGTATGTACATTGTATATTATAGTATACCACCTAGATACCCCAGGGGTACATATTATCTGTACCGTCTGTGTAGTACATTGTATTAAGTATACCACCTAGATACCCCATGGGTACATATTATCTGTACCGACAAATATTTATTATAGTATACCACCTAGATACCCCAGGGGTACATATTATCTGTACCGTCTGTGTATGTACATTGTATATTAATACCACCTAGATACCCCAGGGGCATATTATCTGTACCAGTCTGTGTATGTACATTGTAAATTAAGTATACCACCTAGATACCCCAGGGGTACATATTATCTGTACGTTTGTGATGTACATTGTATATTATAGTATACCACCTAGATACCCCAGGGGTACATATTATCTGTACCGTCTGTGTATGTACATTGTATATTTTAGTATACCACCTAGATACCCCAACATATTATCTGTACCGTCTGTGTATGTACATTGTATATTATAGTATACCACCTTGATACCCCAGGGGTACATATTATCTGTTCTGTGTCATGTACATTGTAGGCTGTATACCACTAGATACCCCAGGGTACATATTATCTGTTCCATGTGTATTTTGTATATTTAGTCTAGATACCCCAGGGGTACATATTACTGTACCGTCTGATGTACATTGCATATTATATATACCACCTAGATACCCCAGGGGTACATATTATCTGTACCGTCTGTGTATGTACATTGCATATTATAGTATACCACCTAGATACCCCAGGGGTACATATTATCTGTACCGTCTGTGTATGTACATTGTATATTATAGTATACCACCTAGATACCCCAGGGGTACATATTATCTGTACCGTCTGTGTATGTACATTGCATATTATAGTATACCACCTAGATACCCCAGGGGTACATATTATCTGTCGTCTGTGTATGTACATTGTATATTATAGTAAAAATCACCCCTATACCCCAGGGGTAATTAATTTCTGTGTATGATTGTATATTATAGACCACCTAGATACCCCAGGGGTACATATTATCTGACCGTCTGTGTATGTACATTGTTATTATAGTATACCACCTAGATACCCCAGGGGTACATATTATCTGTACCGTTTGTGTTTTAAATTGTTTTATATGTATACACCTAGATACCCCAGGGGTACATAAATCTGTACCGTCTGTGTATGTACATTGTATATTATAGTATACCACCTAGATATCCCAGGGGTACATATTATCTGTACCCAGTATGTACATTGTATATTATAGTATACCACCTAGATACCCCAGGGGTACATATTATCTGTACCGTCTGTGTATGTACATTGTATATTATAGTATACCACCTAGATACCCCAGGGGTACATATTATCTGTACCGTCTGTGTATGTACATTGTATATTATAGTATACCACCTAGATATCCCAGGGGTACATATTATCTGTACCGTCTGTGTATGTACATTGTATATTATAGTATACCACCTAGATACCCCAGGGGTACATATTATCTGTACCGTTTGTGTATGTACATTGTATATTATAGTATACCACCCAGATAATTTTTCTGTGTGCATTATATTATACCATCCACATACCCAGGGTAGAATAGACCAGTACACTGACTTTCAGTATGTACATTGTAGTATACGACCCACATACCCAGGGTAGAATAGACCAGTCCACTGACTTTCAGTATGTACATTGTAGTATACGACCCACATACCCAGGGTAGAATAGACCAGTACACTGACTTTGTGTGTGTACATTGTGATATATCACCCAGATACCCTGGGGTGGAAATGAGCAGTACACTGACTTTACATTGTATATTATATTATACCACCAGATATCCTGGGATGTACATTGTAGTATACCACCCAGATACCCCGGGGTAGAAATGAATTTTTCTATGTGAATGATATTATACCACCCAGATACCCTCTGAAAGATATGACCTTTCCATGGAAGTTTTGTGTGGTCAGATCTGCTTAAATTAATGCATATTTGACTTTAAAATATGCAGTACAATGTATAATGTTTGGACAATTGACAGTTTTATTGTTCCTTTAACTGCTTATAGGTACTTCTGTCAGGAATATCTATATTAATGTTTGGACAACATATTATTGTCAATGTTCATTTCAAAGTTAAACACATCAGTTATGTAAACATACATTACATTTATTTGACCATATGTAAAATTGTGATAAAGTCAAGATCAATGTTTGTTGCTATAGAAATTCAACATACATTAATTCAGAAATAATTGAAAATTTTGCAGAAATATTCTGTAAATTGTTGAGCACTTATCTTTGATAGTGTGGACATCGACATAACACTTAAGTAATACAAGGAATCAATATCACATGTCATATATCATATATAAGTCCAATATATAGTTCTTAGCCTCAATCAAGTGGAAGTTAAGGTTTGGTAGTTTATCAGACCATATACAAATCAAACCATTAATTTACAGAACAGTTCATTTATATCACCATTATACCAAACCATTGGAATTGAAAACCTTTTTCAAACTGTTCTCTGGAAGTTTTACTGATTAAGTTGTCAAGGAAATTGATAAAATATTTGAACTTTGCATTAGCACAAAGATGTTTATGTATAATTGGTCACTAAGATCTTTCTTGTTCTTTGTAATATGTTTAAATGTGTATTAATGTAATTGTATAGAGTTTATGTACAGAATGCCCACCTTGTAATATGATGGTATACATACACATGTTCAATAGTTGTAACAGTAAACATTGGCAAATATAAATGTAAAACAACCTCATAACATGAATTACTTAATTGTAAATTTGCTTCTTTTTACAATTAAACATTTCTGAATATGATTTGGTTTTGAATGTTGCTTTAATGACAAAGAAGTGTAAACTATCATGTATAGAGGGTTTGTTACCTTTAAATTCCTAACAGTCAGTGCTTAAGATAACACCTGTTTAAAGGTGTACAAGACATGTGTATTTACCTGCTTTATTGTCACTGCCTGACAGCGCGCGCTGTGTTACATATTTGTCATACAGCTTCTAGTATCCTCGGTCTTATGTTGTTTTAGTGCATTTTGTATGTGATGTATTCACAAAAGAAACTGCAGATGAAATTGTGTCACATTTTGGGAAATATTGATGGATTCAGGTGAAACTGACGAGATTTCAAGATGAAAAGTCACATGACAACAGTCCGTATATCACTAGGTATGACTTTGTACATTTTAAAAAAAAACTTTACTGTTTATTTTGAATTATTTTCCTCTCCAGGTTCTCCGCACATTGAAAGAAGATTGAGATAATATGAACTGCCAAAGTACTGTTATGTAGACTCATTTCTCTTTGGATAAAATACAATTTGAATATATGAGTATTTTATTTTTGAAAAAAAAAAATTGTATTTTAACCTAATTCATATGCTTTGATATATATTTTTCTGGTATGATTTTTATTTCAATTGAAGCACTATATTTTTTTATTTTTAAAGTAATTTCTTTAACTTCTATAGGATATCTGATTTTAAAGTTTTGTGTTTTGGTAATATTAATTGATATTAGAAGTAATAGTCAGCAGAAATAAATATCATTTATATCATAAAAATGAATTATTTTCAGGGATTTTGGTTTTGTTTGGATATCATGGTAAAGTTATAGTAATCTCCTATCTGCAGTAAATTTGAATTACATATGTTTGATGCCAGTGGTATCTAGTGCACTTACTGGAAAATGTGCAATTTATACAAAAGTGAAAATAAAATGTTTGCATCAGAGTTATGTTTAGGCAGGGAATAATGTGCATGTACCTGTATCAATTTTTTTTGAGTAAGAAATGATACAAAATCATTTTAATTTGATACATTTCGTTCATATTTGAATTTTCTTTGTAGATATATATGTGGGAATTAATTTTACAACATTCCCTGTATTGTTATGTAGATTCTACTATAGAAATCAATGATTCTTATTGTTGTAGAGAATTGAAGCCATTTATATGAGACTCATGTCTCAGGTCTCACTCAGTATTTACAAAACACTCCCCTAATTAAGATAGGCCTATAGGTGCACTGTCAGAACACCCCCTGTTTAAGGTTGTTATTTAGGTCAAATGTGCAGCACTCACAGAACACTCTCTGCCTAATGTAGGTCATTAGGTCAAATTCTTTAGCACTCACAGAACACATCCTGTTTAAGGTAGTTATTGAGGTCAAATGTCCAGCACTCACTGAAAACTCTCTGCTTAATGTAGGCCATTAGGTCAAATGGTCAAATTCTTTAGCACTCACAGAACACATCCTACTTAAGATAGTTATTTAGGTCAAATGTCCAGCACTCACAGAACCCATCCTGCCTAAGGTAGTTATTTAGGTCAAATGTCCAGCACTCACAGAACACTCTCTGCTTAGAATAGGCTTCAAGGTCAAATGTCTGTAGCACTTACAGAGACTCCCTACTTTTGATAGGTGATTAGTTTAAGTTTAGCTTTGCACTTGCACCTTTTATGGCATGCTTTTAGTTCAAGTTTACTCCTGCACTTTTAGAACACTCACTACTTAAGACATTATCAGTATAGGTTTAAGTTTCTGTCTTTGCACTTTCAGAACAACCCCTGCTTGTAGCGTTTTATTACATGTAGTACAGGTTTAACCCTGCACTTACAGAATACTCACTGCTTAGGACATTTGAAGTGTATAAGTTTAACCTGGCACTCACAGAACAATCCTGTCTTGAAATGTAGCATGTTTTAGCAAAGGCTTAACCTTGTACTTTCAGAACATTCACTACTTCTGACATGATAAATATAGGTTTAACCCTGTACTTGTAGAATAATCACTTCTTGTAGCATGTCTTCAGTACAATTTTAACTCTGGACTTGTAGAATAATCACTTCTTGTAGCATGTCTTCAGTACAATTTTAACCCTGGACTTGTAGAATAATCACTTCTTGTAGCATGTCTTCAGTACAATTTTAACCCTGGACTTGTAGAATAATCACTTCTTGTAGCATGTCTTCAGTACAATTTTAAACTCTGTACTTGTAGAATAATCACTTCTTGTAGCATGTCTTCAGTACAATTTTAACCCTGCACTTGCTTTATACTCAGGTACTTGTTACATGTATGACAGATGATAAGCATGGGTTTAACATGACACTTGTAGAACACACCCTACTTAAGACAGATCTTTACTATACTTATAGTGGTATAACCTGGTGTATACAATAAGATCTGTATATGTCATTGACAAAGTCCCACTTATTTGAAGCAGATCCTTCTATACATGTTTATGGTTCCTACATCTCTGAAACAATTAAAATTTTTGCAGCTGATTAGTATATATTGGATCAATCATCGTCATCAAGTTTGATAAAAGTAATTGGGTACCTAGTTAAAACATATACATGTTTTATACAGAAAGAGTTCCTTTTGGACCTCTCCCCCCCTCCCACACCGGATTCTGAAAATTATTTCACCTATGTAGAATATATGAGGAGGACATTATATAATGACTCTGACACTGACTTATTTAAATGTTTCATTCAGGATATTGGAAAAGTTTATCCAGTTTAATTCATTGTGAGGTAAGTAGAGTGGGGGTCCAAATGGAACTCTTACCATAATATCTGGGGATGGGTCTTCAGGATTAGAAAAAGTAAATGGAAAATACGCATACTGAAGAAATCAAATATCAGTTGTGGACCAAGAATTTACGATTCTGATTTTATACCGTGTTACGGATATTTTCACCTTTATAGACAGGTACAAAAATTGTTTGTATAAGAAAACTCTTATCAGATTTTGTAGCGATATCTTCCTGAAGATTTGATAGTTGCCACTATGGTATAACTTACAGGCTTGACAAGTTCTAACCTTTGGATCATATATTTGGCACACGCATTGATATATAAATATCGGGGCTGGCTTATTTGACATTGTAATGGTATCTATTCAAAGTCAATCAAGTATCAAATGATAAGTACGTCTGAAGAATTCAATACACATTTAATTATGTTAATTACTAAACTTAAGAAAATATCTAACATTTTGTGTTATTAATTGAATATGTATAGAGCACTAAATAATTGGGAGTCTATTACTATTAGAATAAATACATGTTATTGATGTCCTGGTACAAACAAAGTGAATATTCTAGCACCATGGTAACATGAAATTCATGAAATATAAGGACACCAGGTGGCAATACATGTATATAGATAACAGGGTTCTTTCATTGGATACATTTTACTTCCATATTAAAATAATATACACTATAAAAATGTCCAAACTTAGGTGCCCCTATTAGATCAAGTACCATAGTAGCAACAAATATAGTAGTTAAAGTTTATATCTAGAATGTGTACCTTTGTAGAATCTTTAAATAAGGTTTTCTTCACTCTGTTAGTTTGGCAAGTAATAATCCCAAGATTTAATTACACAAACCATATAAACAATTATAAATATATGAAATATCTAACAGAAACAAATTATCATAAAATGTATAATTTAACTTACACTTTTAACATTGTCAAAAAATGAAGCAAGGATGGAGTATTCTTTAGGTAACTTTTCAACAATCATTCATGGTACATGTAAAATAGAATTATAAGATTCATCATACAGGCTCCATAGAATTATGTTTTTTACAGTTGGGTATGCTACTCCCTAACACTATATTTTTTTCAGATACATACTCCTCCCTATGGTGAGGTTTTTAGTATGCTACTCTCTACATACATGTATTGTCTTTTTTTTTTTTTAGATATAAGTATTTTTCCCAAATATTATGCTTTTTTTCAGACATATATTTAGGTACTACATCCTATCATTAAAGTTTTTCTAAGATGTGTTCTACTCCCGCATAGAAATTAAAACAATTAAGTGTGACTGTTTGATAATTAGGAAGGGAGTAATCATTAATATATGTCAATATGTTTCATACTGATTCTGTTTTCACTTAATGATATTTGATTCATAATCTTAATAGTGTTTTAGTGAACCCCAATACAATAAATGATAAATAAATTGGACAATTTATGTAAATTTCTGACCAGATCGTCAAAAGGTATTTGGGTGTTTCCCATTTTCCTGGGAATTTTGCTTTTGTGATAGACATGAGCATTGTACTTAATCCATTTTGGACCAACAGAAAACCCTGAAACCCCTTGTTTTACGTCACCACATTAGAACAGCTCAAGCTATGTTCCCATTGGAACCCCCTTGTGTCTGCACAATATTACATTTCTGTTACACTCCCACTGGAACCTCATACTTTATGTTCTCATATCAGAATATTTTCAGCTGTGCTCCCACTTGAATCCTTTATGTTGTGATTCCTCATCAGAATATCTCAAGCTATGCTTCTACTGGATCCCCTTTTATGTATCCACAACAGAACAACATGTCAAGCTATGTTCCTAATGGAACCCCATACTTTATGTTTCCTCATCAGAATATCTCAAGCTATGCTTCTACTGGATCCCCTTTTATGTATCCACAACAGAACAACATGTTATGTTCCTAATGAAACCCCATACTTTAATTCTCCAAATCAGTACATCTCTTTGATGCCATGCTTCTTCTCCAAATCAGAGCATCTCTTTAGCCATGCTCCTTTAATTGGGTACTTTTTATGATGTGTACTTCAAGAATGTCTGTATTAGAATATGTATTTTAGATGATTAGAAAAGAGGACAGTAATAAAATGAAAACCTTTACTGATGTTTACTGAATGTATTATGTGATATTTCTTGATGGCATAGTTTTGCTGATTCCTTACTAGCAGCTTTTAATGATGCCACATTGCCACAGTTTCACTGATGCCACTCTCAACAATATTTTGAAATGTGAAAGACCACGGCCTTTTGCAAGTGACATTCTTCACCACTTAACTAGCTTAGGTTCCAGATAATCGGCAGTTATTGACTTTTAATACATTGATATTTGTAGTACCTTATACTGTAGAATAATATGAATCTGTCTGAGAAGCTAAACATTCTTTGTGTTTGTTTTGTGTGAAAAATATGTTTAAGCAGTAATGAAATATACATTTTACAATAGGTGAAATTAACAGTAAATGCTCACTTTATAAAGAGTAATCTCCCTTTACTCTGCAAATGATATACTGATTCAAAGAGGTCATTGGTCTGGGGAATGACTACATTTGTATCACAAGGAAACACATGGTACTTGACATTGACACTGTGTTCATTAGTTAATCTGTTGTTATTAAGATAGTTCAAATTTGAGTAAGACATGTATGTAACCAATGTTAATTTTCTGTCATTAGACTAGTTTTGTTTGTTTATTGTTGTTTAACGTCCCACTCAAGAATCTTTCACTCATATGGAGACATCACCAAATGCTGGTGAAGGGCTTCAAATTTTGGCACTTATGACACCTACTTTGACACGAGACCTCGGTTTTTGCTGTCTCATCCTAAGGACAGGAAACTGACCTGCCACCGACTGAACTCGAACTCACAACCTCATGATCAAGAGTCTTTTTGAGCCAGGCCAGCTCACTAGTTTTGTAATGTAAAGTCTAGGTCACATGATCCAGAGACTGATGACTTATAACCATCACTTGGGGACTATAGTTTTGTAAGTAACGTCTAGTCACAAGATCCTAGGCTTATATTGACTTATAGGCCGTCACTTGGACTATAGTTTTGTAATGTAAAGTCTAGGTCACATGATCCAGAGGCTTATAATGACTTATAACCATCACTTGGACTATAGTTTTGTAATGTAAAGTCTAGGTCACATGATCCAGAGGTTTATAATGACTTATAACCATCACTTAGACTATAGTTTTGTAATGTAAAGTCTAGGTCACATGATCCAGAGGCTTATAATGACTTATAACCATCACTTGGGGACTATAGTTTTGTAATGTAAAGTCTAGGTCACATGATCCAGAGGCTTATAATGACTTATAACCATCACTTGGGGACTATAGTTTTGTAATGTAAAGTCTAGGTCACAAGATCCAGAGGCTTATAATGACTTATAACCATCACTTGGAGTTTTGTAATGTAAAAGTCTAGGTCACAAGATCCAGAGGCTTATAATGACTTATAACCATCACTTAGACTATAGTTTTGTAATGTAAAGTCTAGGTCCCATGATCCAGAGGCTTATAATGACTTACAACCATCACTTGTCGTTGTTATGCTTCGTTCTCAATCCATAACTTTCCACATTATTTTCCTCTCAAAGAACATTTGGCAGATTTCAACCAGGTTTGGTTGGAATGTATCTCTTGGTTACAGGACTTCATCATTATAATATAAGCAAAATGAAATACAGCCCTAAAATTTATACATAGAACAAAATAGTTGTTACGGTTCTTTAAGTATCTCGTGTGATATTGATTTTGGATGAAGATACTGAAATGACCATTTTATGAGATAGAATTTGTCAGCAAACACCTCCTACATTCTTAGAAATATGTAGCAAGTGAGGGGAAGCGTGCGGCCAGACCTTGAATCATACCCAGGACCTTCCAAACACTGGCGTGGTGCTATTTGTAACTAAGGTATCTGGGTTGACACCCACCATACCACTTCACTCCTTTATGATAGAACATTTGGGTCACAAACAGGATGAACTATGAAAACTAGTTCACATAATAAAATAAACATTTTGCATGCAAGTAGTGACTTTTAAAATGAAAGACCTTTTTGCATGCAAAACCCATTTTATCACTTTAATTCTGTTTGCACATAAGACATTATCAAACACTTGCGTGCAAGTTTGAAACAGCCAATCAGAACTCTTCGTACATCAGAAAAAAAAAATAATCAGAAATGTCCTGAAGGGGAAGAGAAGTCCATTTTGTGTTAACAATATTTACTAAACAAAATAAGAATTTATTTTGATTTTATCTGATAATCTAGATACATATGTTGGGAATATATAAATTTTAATTACTAATTAAATGAAACAAGGCATCTGGGCCCGAAGTCACCAAATTTACTCAATACTCAGGCTCAACTTTTATTTCATTATTTTGACTATAAAATTATTTATAAAACTTTTGGATGTTAGTGATTAGGAAACATATTATTATTTTGAAGCATTTACATATAAATTTTTGCGTCACACTTATGATTTTCCTTTAAAAAAACGAATAAATACGTTGAGTACGGTACTCAAGATTTGAGTACGGTACGTACTCAAAACATTTTTTTTAATATTTCTGAAGTTTTCTTTAAATGGGCAATATTTTTTATCATTACTTACAACTGTATGCCATCAATATACAAACATGAAAGTTGAGCAGTACTGAGTAAATTTGGTGACTTCGGGCCCTGATTGGTTAATTTTATCACATAAATTCATATCATAATTCACCACAACTAACACATTAGAAACATGTTTTGCATGCAAAAACTTGAGAATAATGCTAACACGTTAAAATGTTATTTTTCTCATTAAAAGTCACTACTCGCATGCAAAAAGTATATATTATTGCATTAAAAGTGAGTTTCTGCTTGAAATTTGCATGTTTTATCATAACACACATCAGGTTATACATTAGTGTGCCAAATGTAGCAGGTGGGAAAAACGTTTGGCAAGATGGGGAATTTGACCCAGGAACCCTGGACACTCTTAGCAACCAAGCTATCATGGTCGACACCCACCATACCACTACAAATATAACTTGTTCTTTTTATGAGATTTGTCCATGTATATGTATAATAAAGTTAGTGTCGGGAGAGCATATGTGATGGTCGATGAGATGTTTACTTCTGGATAGATCAATGGTAGGGATGTTATGTGTCCTATCTCTAAATAATGCTTATCACATTTGTTTCACTCCTACAATTTATGTAAATGATCTGTGTGTAGAAGTAGATCAAATGACCTGTATGTGATCAACTCAGTCTAATAAAATTGAATAAAAAAGAATTAACAAATGGCATTGGAACTACTTCTTCAATTGCGGTTTGAATATTTTTGTTGCAAAACAGGTTTGCTATTTGTGTTTAAATGTTATCATATAATTTGTGATTTAAGTGAAGGTAATAAAAAGAGTTGGTATACTGCTTTTTGATAAACAAGTTCATCTTTGGAACCGAAGTCTACCTTTAAAGAAAAAACAATAATTCCTATACATTTAATCATGAAATTTAGATGGTTCAGTAAGGATTGACAATTCTAATTTCTAGACCTGTGGCTAAGATCAAGGGATGGGGACATACTGGTAAATTATACTTCTTCATTGAAAGTAGAAGAGGAACATGTTAGATAGCATCTGAGCAACCAGTTTTGTTAAAGAGAGGTTGTAGCAGTGATATAGAAATGTTAGGCAGAGGTTGTAACAGTGATATAGAAATGTTAGGCAGAGGTTGTAACAGTGATATAGAAATGTTTGGCAGAGGTTGTAGCAGTGATATAGAAATGTTAGGCAGAGGTTGTAGCAGTGATATAGAAATGTTAGGCAGAGGTTGTAGTAGTGATATAGAAATGTTAGGCAGAGGTTGTAGCAGTGATATAGAAATGTTAGGCAGAGGTTGTAGCAGTGATATAGAAATGTTAGGCAGAGGTTGTAGCAGTGATATAGAAATGTTAGGCAGAGGTTGTAGCAGTGATATAGAAATGTTAGGCAGAGGTTGTAGCAGTGATATAGAAATGTTAGGCAGAGGTTGTAACAGTGATATAGAAATGTTAGGCAGAGGTTGTAACAGTGATATAGAAATGTTAGGCAGAGGTTGTAACAGTGATATAGAAATGTTAGGCAGAGGTTGTAGCAGTGATATAGAAATGTTAGGCAGAGGTTGTAACAGTGATATAGAAATGTTAGGCAGAGGTTGTAGCAGTGATATAGAAATGTTAGGCAGATGTTGTAGCAGTGATATAGAAATGTTAGGCAGAGGTTGTAGCAGTGATATAGAAATGTTAGGCAGAGGTTGTAGCATTGATATAGAAATGTTAGGCAGAGGTTGTAGCAGTGATATAGAAATGTTAGGCAGAGGTTGTAGCAGTGATATAGAAATGTTAGGCAGAGGTTGTAGCAGTGATATAGAAATGTTAGACAGAGGTTGTAGCAGTGATATAGAAATGTTAGGCAGAGGTTGTAGCAGTGATATAGAAATGTTAGGCAGAGGTTGTAGCAGTGATATAGAAATGTTAGGGAGAGGTTGTAGCAGTGATATAGAAATGTTAGGCAGAGGTTGTAGCAGTGATATAGAAATGTTAGGCAGAGGTTGTAGCAGTGATATAGAAATGTTAGGCAGAGGTTGTAACATTGATATAGAAATGTTAGGCAGAGGTTGTAGCAGTGATATAGAAATGTTAGGCAGAGGTTGTAACAATGATATAGAAATGTTAGGCAGAGGTTGTAGCAGTGATATAGAAATGTTAGGCAGAGGTTGTAGCAGTGATATAGAAATGTTAGGCAGATGTTGTAGCAGTGATATAGAAATGTTAGACAGAGGTTGTAGCAGTGATATAGAAATGTTAGGCAGATGTTGTAGCAGTGATATAGAAATGTTAGGCAGAGGTTGTAGCAGTGATATAGAAATGTTAGGCTTTATATATCACTGGTTGTTGTAAGTTGGAATTCTGGATTTAGTATAAAGACAGAAAAGTATAACAAGCTATTATAGTACATATATCAATGACATTATATTTTTTGTACACAGAAACTCAGATTGGCATGTGTTGTCTCTCAATAATTTTGGACAGAATATGTAAAACAATGCAATGGATGATACAGTGGAACCTGCCTTGACAGATCACACTTTCTGCCACTGAAATGTAGTCTCTTAGGACAGGTGGTCTCTCAGGACAGGCAAGAGGTTTTATTTAGATACTTATCTGAATAGTTTTCAAATTGTGGTCTCAAAAGACAGGTGGTCATTCAAGACAGTTATCTGTCAAGAGAGTGATCTGTCAAGACAGTGGTCTCTCAAGACAGGTGGTCGTTCAAGACAGTTATCTGTCAAGAGAGTTATCTGTCAAGAGAGTGATCTGTCAAGACAGTGGTTTCTCAAGACAGGTGGTCATTCAAGACAGTTATCTGTCAAGAGAGTGATCTGTCAAGACAGTGGTCTCTCAAGACAGGTGGTCATTCAAGACAGTTATCTGTCAAGAGTGTTATCTGTCAAGAGAGTGATCTGTCAAGACAGTGGTTTCTCAAGACAGGTGGTCATTCAAGACAGTTATCTGTCAAGACAGTGGTCTCTCAAGACAGGTGGTTGTTCAAGACAGTTATCTGTCAAGAGAGTGATCTGTCAAGACAGTGGTCTCTAAAGACAGGTGGTCATTCAAGACAGTTATCTGTCAAGAGAGTGATCTGTCAAGACAGTGGTCTCTCAAGACAGGTGGTCATTCAAGACAGTAGTCTCTCAAGACAGGTTCCACTGTATCTTTCAGTAAATAGATACATTTTAATGTAGGATAAAAGAGTAAATAATTTTTTCTGAAAATCTATGAAACAATACTGTTAAGAGTTTGAGGGAAAAATTTGTTCAGGAATTATTACATATGTGGTCATTTGAAGGATTTTTGAAATTTTTATTTGTCCATTGTATGAAAAACTGAAAATGGAACCAAATAATTTTCCTGAATAAATTTTGACATTGGTAAATCTTAAGATTGTTGGATCAAAGCATTCAGTTTTCATTGGTAAGCTTTAAAGTATTGATTTAGTGTAGGGCTGACAAAAACCAGTCCAAATATGCAGACCACTGGTATACCGTTATGTAGAAATACATGTTGTTATGGGGAATATATCCTTAGTTCAAACTGTTTTCTTTCTTAGAAGAATTTATTGACCTATACAATGGTTCTTCCTGTATTTGAATACATAACAAATGCATGTTAAATTGGGATGAAACATTAGTTTTTGTTTTCTACAAGTCATAGGAAAATTATTTTTAGTGAATGATGAGCTATTACAAACCTTTGACCAAAATTTTAACTAAAATCTTTACTAGAGAGACAAAGTTTACAGCCCCCCTCTTTGTTCCACCGGTAGGGGGCTGATAAAGAAAATAAAAACAGCAAGAAGTGTTTACATATTAAAGGTGTTATGCAACTATATGTGTTACCTATTGGTTATCAAGGTGCAACAGATATCCTCTAACTATTTTAGAGATTCCTCCTGTTTGGTCCCATTCACATATAAGAAACATAAAGAATGCAACTGTCTGTCAAGCAATGAGGATCAAACAAAATGTCATTTAGCTAGATAAAGAAGTTGATGTTTCCAATACAAATGTTTTCCTTTTAAAACTCATTCAAAATGAATTTTTTTACAATTCTTTCATCACCTAGTATCGGGGTATGGAAGTCATGTACAGAGAGCTATTGACATCTCGGCTTTATAGGAAGCTTTGAAGTTGATATGTAAATCATGTTTATTTATGATTTGATCTTTTGAGCTTTCCCTGAACGTTGGGCAAATAAAAGTCATACATTTCTGGCTTGACATGTTATCAGACTTCCCTGTCTTACAGTATGATATTTCTGTATATCGTTTGTCTCATTACTTTTACAAATTTATGATTCACAGGATACATTTCATATTAATGATGACAGGTTAATCCCCAAATAAAATAAAATGTTTTTGGTCTACTTTAAGATCTTCTCAATCATTAGATATTTATTTTACAGCTTTTTAACTTCACTAAATGTATCATTAGCCTTTTATTGGTGTTCGTTTGTGAAGAGATTTATTTTGTCATGTTTGTTCAGGTTACATATTTATTAGTTGACTTTCAGCACGTATGTGATTATTTCGTGCAGTAGTCATAATTTATATATTCTTGTATTCACTGCAGTCCTTCATGAAACATCAACCTTAAACTATATATTAGACCCTATTCTCTCTCTCTCTCTCTCTCTCTCTCTCTCTCTCTCTCTCTCTCTCTCTCTGTCTCTCTGTCTCTCTCTCTCTCTCTCTCTCTCTCTCTCTCTCTCTCTCTCTCTCTCTCTCTCTCCTTCTTTCTCTCTCTCTTTCTCTCTCTCTCTGTCTGTCTCTCGCTGTCTCTGTCTCTCTCTGTCTCTCTCTCACTCTCTGTCTCTCTCTCTTTCTTTCTCTCTCTCTCTCTCTCTGTCTCTCTCTCTGTCTCTCTCTCACTCTCTGTCTCTCTCTCTTTCTTTCTCTCTCTCTCTCTCTCTCTCTCTCTCTCTCTCTCTCTCTCTCTCTCTCTCTCTCTCTCTCTCTCTCTCTCTCTCTCTCTCTCTCTCTCTCTCTCTCTCTCTCTCATTTGTTTTAGACTGATACTCCAAAGTCAGATACAATAATATACATAATTTTTTGCATTTTTATAAAACATATCTCAAAGATATGCTAAGAACTACATGGAATGCTAAAATATCAAATGTGTACAAGAATGTTTATAAGTCAAATATAGATGTCATTTCTTCTTTATTATGATATCAATGGCAACACAAACTCACCTGTGTGGGAATACATGTAAATGTATCACTCAATAAATAGTAACCTGTTTATAATAGTCTTATCTTGTTTATGAAATTTACATAAAATTTTAAATTGAATTATGACAATATTTATGTGTATATATTTGTTTGAAGATAAGATAAGGATTGAAAAATCAGTTTGAATGACTTTTTTCTGAGTTTTATGAAAATGATACATTATCTTAATAAAAACTCCTAAGTTAAACACTCCCAGTGATATGTGAAAAGAGGACTTCATGATACATAGGCTTACACCATCAACGACCAGCACAGAGATACATTAGCTTACACCATCAATATCCACTAGAAAGATACATAGGCTTACACCATCAATACATAGGCTTACAGCATCAACAACCAGTACAGAGATACATAGGCTTACACCATTTGCAACCAATAAAGATATACATAGGCTTACAGCATCAATGACCGGTACAGAGATACATAAGCTTACATCATCAATAGCCACTAGAAAGATACATAGGCTTACACCATCAGCAACCAACAGAGAGATACATAGGCTTACAGCATCAACAACCAGTACAGAGATACATAGGCTTACACCATCAGCGACCAATAAAGATATACATAGGCTTACAGCATCAATGACAGTACAGAGATACATAAGCTTACACCATCAATAGCCACTAGAAAGATACATAGGCTTACACTATCAGCAACCAACAGAAAGATATATAGGTTTACAGCATCAACAAACAATAGAGATACATACAATGTAGGCTTACACCATCAGTGACCAACAGAGAGATACATAGGCTTACACCATCAGCGACCAATAAAAATATACATAGGTTTACAGCATCAATGACCGGTACAGAGATACATAAGCTTACACCATCAATAGCCACTAGAAAGATACATAGGCTTTCACCATCAGTAACCAACAGAGAGATACATAGGCTTACAGCATCAACAACCAGTACAGAGATACATAGGCTTACACCATCAGCGACCAATAAAGATATACATAGGCTTACAGCATCAAAACCGGTACAGAGATACATAAGCTTACATCATCAATAGCCACTAGAAAGATACATAGGCTTACACCATCAGTAACCAACAGAGAGATACATAGGCTTACAGCATCAACAACCAGTACAGAGATACATAGGCTTACACCATCAACAAACAATAGAGATACATAGGCTTACACCATCAATAGCCACTAGAGAAATACATAAGCTTAGACCATCAGCAACCAACAGAGAAATACATAGGCTTACACCATCAACAGCCACTAGAGAGATACATAGGCTTACACCATCAGCCACCAACAGAGAGATACATATGCTTACACCATCAACAAACAATAGAGATACATACAATGTAGGCTTACACCATCAGCAACCAACAGAGAGATACATAGGCTTACACCATCAACAAACTATAGAGATACAAAGGCTTACATCATCAGCGACAGTAGAGAGATGCATAGGCTTACACCATCAACAAACAATAGAGATACATAGGCTTACACCATCAAAAACCAGTACAGAGATACATAGGCTTGCACCATTAACAAACAATACAGATACATAGGCTTACACCAACTGCGAGCAATGGAGAAATACATTGGCTTACACCATCAGCAACCAGTAGAGAGATACATAGCCTTCACCTTCAGTGACCAATAGAGAGATACATAGGCTTACACCATCAGCGACCAATAAAGAGATACATAGGCTTACACCATCAGTGACCAATAGGGAGATACATAGGCTTACACCATCAGTGACCAATAGAGAGATACATAGACTTACACCATCAGTGACCAATAGAGAGATACATAGGCTTACACCATCAGTGACCAATAGAGAGATACATAGGCTTACACCATCAGTGACCAATACCAATAGAGAGATATATAAGCTTACATCATCAATGACCATTAGAGAGATACACAGGCTTACACCATCAATGGCCAATAGAGAGATACAGACTTGCCCACTTAGTGACTGTTGGAGGCAGACTTACACACTTAGTGACTGTTGGAGATAAACTTACACACTTGGTGACTATTGGAAACAAACTTACACACTTAATAACTGTTGGAGACCAGACTTACACACTTAGTTACTGTTGGAGACCAGACTTTCACACTTAGTTACTGTTAGAGACCAGACTTACACACTTAGAGACTGTTGAAAACAGACTACACACTTGGTGACTATTGGAGACAGACTGACACTCTTTGTGACTATTGAAGACAAACTTACACACTTAGAAGCTGTTGGAGACAGACTTATACAATTAGAAACTGTTGAAGACAGACTATACACTTGGTGAATATTGGAGACAGACATACACACATTGTGACTATTGGAGACAAAATTACACACTTAGTAACTGTTGAGGACCAGACTTACACAATTAGAGACTGTTGAAGACAGACTTACACACTTAGTGACTGTTTGAGACCAGAGGTACATACTTGTTGACTGTTGGAGACCAGACTTACTCACTTGGTGAGTATTGGAGACAGACTTACACACTTGGTAACTGTTTGAGACCAGACTTACATACTTGGTGACTGTTTGAGACTAGCCTTACACTTTTGGTGACTGTTGGAGACAGACTTACACACTTAGTGACTGTTTGAGACCAGACTTACTCACTTGGTGACTATTGGAGACAGACTTACACACTTAGTGACTGTTTGAGACCAGACTTACTCACTTGGTGACTATTGGAGACAGACTTACACACTTAGTGACTGTTTGAGACCAGACTTACTCACTTGGTGACTATTGGAGACAGACTTACACACTTTGTGACTATTGGAGAAAAACTTACACTCTTAATAACTATTAGAAACCAGACTTACTCACTTGGTGACTATTGGAGACAGACTTACACACTTGGTGACTGTTTGAGACCAGACTTACATACTTGGTGACTGTTGGAGACAGACTTACACACTTAGTGACAGTTGGAGACAGACTTACACTCTTAGTGATTGTTGGAGATAGACTTACACAATTAGAGACTGTTGAAGACAAGACAGACTACACACTTAGTGACTATTGGAGACAGATTTACACACTTGGTGACTGTTGGAGACAAACCTACACACTTTGTGACTATTAAAGACAAACGTACACTCTTAGTAACTGTTGGAGACCAGACGTACACACTTTGAGACTGTTGAAAACAGACTACACACTAGGTGACTATTAGAGAAAGACCTACACACTTAGTGACTGTTGGAGACAGACTTACACACTTAGTGACTATTGGAGACAAACTTACACTCTTAGTAACTGTTGGAGACCAGACTTACACACTTAGTAACTGTTGGATACAGACTTACTCAGTTAGAGACTGTTGAAGACAGACTACACACTTGGTGACTATTGGAGATCAGATTTACACACTTGGTAACTGTTTGAGACCAGACTTACATACTTGGTGACTGTTGGAGACAGACTTACACAGTGACTGTTGGAGATCAGACTTACTCACTTGGTGAGTATTGGAGACAGACTTATGCACTTGGTAACTGTTTGAGACCAGACTTACATACTTGGTGACTGTTGGAGACAGACTTACACACTTAGTGACTGTTGGAGACAGACTTACACACTTAGTGACTGTTGGAGACAGACTTACACACTTGGTGACTGTTGGAGACAGACTTACACACTTAGTGACTGTTGGAGACAGACTTACACACTTAGTTACAGTTGGAGACAGACTTACACACTTAGTGACTGTTGGAGACAGACTTACACACTTAGTTACAGTTGGAGACAGACTTACACACTTAACGGCTTTTGGAGACCAGACTTACACACTTAGTGATTGTTGGAGACAGACTTACACACTTGGTGACTGTTTGAGACTAGGCTTACACACATGGCGACTGTTGGCGATATATTTACATACTTAGTAACTGTAGGAGACCAGACTTACACACTTAGTAACTGTTGGAGACAGACTTACACACTTAGTAACTGTTTTATCCTTCTATAAAACAAGCAATAATAACTGCTACCTTACCAAGAGGTGTACATAAGAAAGGGATATTCATAATGAGACTAAAAACATAAGTTTCATAGTCTGCATGGTAGATTTGGCATATTAAAGAAACCACTGCATTTGCATAAATCAAATGCACAGGTCAAAATTTATGGCATTTCACCTACAGTTAGCTAAATTGCTGCCAACTGCAAAATCTGAAACAGTGGTATATGTACATGTCATTGAAGATTGAATTTTTGATTTAAGTTCAAAATTTCTTTCTGAACTTAACTCGGTTCACTTTACTACCGACTGTTGTATTTCAAATATTTATCCATATAATACACATAATGTCAACTCCGTTACATATACGTATAGGATTAGGGAGACAAAGTAATGACCTTATGAATATGTAGGCATATTTAGAACTTTCCAAGTGTCAAAAATATAAAAGTGTTATATTAATATACTGAAGCACGGGACTTAAAAATGTAATCTGCGATATGTATGAATTGCACCTACGTTTTAATCCACACTTTTGAAAAGATTAAACTTGCATGTTCACCCTTCTTAAATTTGAATTGTAAACACCTATTGTAATATAAGTAAGGAACCTAAGCATTAATATTATTAAACTTTTTTATCCTAATATATTTCACAAAACAATCTTTAGACGTCTTTACTTAAGTACAATGTTATCTGCACAATGAATTAAATGATATCTTGTGTTAGTTTAATGAAATTTTTCAATTATACAAAAGTTTTTTAAATTTATTAGTATCCCCAATATTTAGTTCTATTCATCGCCAGGTTTTTAAGATAGAAACCTAAGGATAGACATGTTTTTTAAATACTGTGTGTGGAATGTTTGATCTGTTTAAATGTCATTCTCTGTTAGTATGAATACTGATGTTCAGTTTTATTAGCTCTAGATTGAAGCGATAGTTCGTGCACAGCTCTGTATGCGAGTGGATTAACTTTCATCGATTGCTTTAATCCTGTGGATTAACATCATAAAAGGTTATCATAGTCGCTAGTATTACAGCACGCTGTTCGTAGATCTTCGGAGAATCAAATATTGAGTTTCTTTTGGATATTATCTACTGTTTTGTTGCTGCACTGTGAGTTTCTAGATAGGATATCACGTAGAATAATGCCTTCAAAGCGGAGAAAAGTACGGAAAAAGTGTAAAGGTATAGACAGTCTATCTTCACATCTGTTTTCTTTTTCAATTCAATAAGTTGTCAAGTTTAGTACATAGTTTTGTTGTTACCAAATAAACAATTGACAGAAACGGAACTTATTATTTGATCATCAAGATAGGATGTATAGTTTTAATCTAAATATTTCAACAAATGAAATCAGTTTTTTGAATATTGATTTTTTTGTAATTCAGATTTTCAATTTATGTTCTATTTTGCATGGAATTTTATGTAATTTTTTATGGTTTTGTAGAATTTTATATATTTTTATATTACTTTCTTTTCCATTCATGTTGTAACAATTGATGTCATCTTAATCTACCTATCAAAACTGAAATGACAATGAAAATCCAGGAAAATGTTACACAGAAAATGTATATTTTGGTACAAATATTTTAACAGCTCTTCATATTGGTATGAAATGTCAATTTTTATGATTACGTCCGACCATTAATCATAAGTGTTTATCTTTGTCGTAATGTTATTCAACTTTTTAACACGAACATCAAAAAGCGACTTTAAAATATTGGTGTATTACTATGTACATTAATATTTACATTAAGTCTAGTATGACAGTGTGTAATGTTTGAAACATGTATAAACAAATTTATTTCGCCTGTAAATTGATTTTTATTTTATGCTTGTTAGCGTGATTTTATACACCGTGAAGACTCCACGTAATCTTATGAGTACATCAATTACGGTAACATGAATTGAATTGCATTGAATATGATTTCTTACTGAATCTAATACATGATTAAAAGTAAATAACAGTCATCTATTTACATTTTGAGGTGGGTGCTTGAAGACTGGTGTATACATGTAAAACACATGTAAATATAAATTGTTTTTCTCATTTTGTGGTCACTGAAGTTTTTCTCATGGTCAGATTGTGGTCACTGGAGTTACTTATGAGACCTATTGCACTTTGTTTTTTGTCTCTTTTTCTCGTGGTCTTTTGTGGTCATTGAATCAGTTAGGAGACACGGACAGTCTGTTTTTGTCGGTTTTTTTCATGATTATTAGAGTTACTTATGAGACATAGGACAGTCTGTTTTTGTCGGGTTTTTTTCATGATTATTGGAGTTACTTAGGAGAAATAGGACAGTCTGTTTTTGTCGGGTTTTTTTTCATGATTATTGGAGTTACTTAGGAGACATAGGACAGTCTGTTTTTGTCGGGTTTTTTTTCATGATTATTGGAGTTACTTAGGAGACATAGGACAGTCTGTTTTTTTCATGATTATTGGAGTTACTTAGGAGACATAGGACAGTCTGTTTTTTTATGATTATTAGAGTTACTTAGGAGACATAGGACAGTCTGTTTTTGTCGGTTTTTTTCATGATTATTGGAGTTACTTAGGAGACATAGGACAGTCTGTTTTTGTCAGTTTTTTTCATGATTATTGGAGTTACTTAGGAGACATAGGACAGTCTGTTTTTGTCGGTTTTTTTCATGATTATTGGAGTTACTTAGGAGACATAGGACAGTCTGTTTTTTGTCAGTTTTTTTCATGATTATTGGAGTTACTTAGTAGACTTAGGAGACATAGGACAGTCTGTTTTTGTCAGTTTTTTCATGATTATTGGAGTTACTTAGGAGACATATGACAGTCTGTTTTTGTCGTTTTTTTTCATGATTATTGGAGTTACTTAGTAGACATAGGACAGTCTGTTTTTGTCGGTTTTTTTTTCATGATTATTGGAGTTACTTAGGAGACATAGGACAGTCTGTTTTTGTCGTTTTATTCCATGATTATTGGAGTTACTTAGGAGACATAGGACAGTCTGTTTTTGTCGGTTTTTTTCATGATTATTGGAGTTACTTAGGAGAAATAGGACAGTCTGTTTTTTCTCATGGTCATTTTGTGTGAAGGCACTTAGGAGACATATTGCAGACTTTTATTGCCTCTTGTTATGCTTATGCTTTTGAACATTATCAACTTCCTATGAAACATTACACAAATTAAAAAATTATGAATTTAAATGGCAGGACTAAAACTTAGATAAAAATTATTAAAAATCTTTTAACTCTGATGTGTAGCAAATGAACAAGGTACATAGTAATTATAAGCATTTATGACAATTTTTTTTACAAAATCAAGGTCCTGGACTTACATACATTTGTTCAGCTCCTGTCATTTTTAACCTGTGTAAGTCCAAGGACCTAAAAACTCTGAATCAATCAGTTTCCTTTGTAAAGTTCAGTCATCAGTAATTTCTGTTTCATGGTCTTTGTCAAAGATAACCAGCAATGCCAGCTGTGTTATCAATATAGATGTAGTGATTGGACCCAGACATTAGAGGACTGGACCCAGGCAAAAATTCAGTGAAAAAGTCCTGGATCCAAGCAGCTGGAAGAAAATTTAAGGCTGTCTAAGGATCCTGATAAAAATAAAATTAGACAAGTATTTGATATAGGTCAAAAGTAGGCCCTACTTGTACTATACATAATGTATTTCCTTGTCATTATTGCTTCACATTCTCCCAGTTATATGTGTTGCCATGGATTCTTAATTTATTTGTTTGTTTAACACAAATCACTTTATACAGGTCATTATTTTTAGTTTACATCTGTTTTTTAAAAGTTGAAGTAATCCATCTATTTGTTTGAGAAACTGTTTAATGTAAACACTAAATGTTAGTAACTATCTCAGAGCTGTTTATTAAACACTTCACATCTCTTTAAACCTTATTTATATGGTGTGTCTGGATTGGAAATGACCAGCATTTGGGTGGATCTAGGATTTGTGATGAAGTTTAAATTTCTGTAAAATATAAATCACCAGATGAGTGACTTTTAATACTTGTTGTAGATATTGGTGACTTACACACAGTTTGTTATTATAAAATGTTAGAATCTTGACATTAAAAGTATTGTTCTTGTGTTACTTGTATGTAGTGTGTCGAGTGGTTAGAGCGTTGTCATTGTTCCTTGAACTATGCTCTAGTCAGCACAGGTTCAAGCCCCACTGAAGCCTAAGCTGATTTTTGTGAGAAGGCTTGCCAGTTTACGTGCAGAAGTGGTCCCTTACCAGGTACATTGTTACTGCTTTCTATCATCCACATTTAAAAACTGGCAGCCACCATATAACTGAGTGTGGGGTAAACCACTGTTCAAAATCAAAATCAAATCACGATTGTAGAATGATAAACTCAGGTATAAGATGTATAATTTACTATTTACATATATAACAGTTGATGTATATGATGAACTATGTTTTACTAAATTTATTTTGTCAAATGTCCAGTAATTAGATGTGTTTTGTAATTAATATATGCACATGATAATTGTGAACAAAATTCTTGTCTATTTTATCTTTAAAAAACTATTGCTAACTGCTACAATCAAATTGACCTCTGTTGCCTGGCTAGAGCGTTGCGCTTTAAGCGTTGAAGTCTCTTACTTCTAGTAAGCACAGGTTGAAGCCTGCCGGGCCTTAGCTGATTTTGTGAAAAAGTTTATCAGTTGACTTGTGGAAGGTCAGTGGTCTCTTCTCAGTTATGTGTACAATGTAACTAGGTTCTCTCTCCCACCATTAAACACTGGCCACCACCAGTGAACTTATAGTAAAACATTTAAATTGTGTACAAACAAATTGCCATTTGGCTTGTTTACTAATTTAACATTGATTTAATTAAAATGAAACTTTTAAAAGAAATAAATTCAGTTTTACTGAACTCAGATATCATCAACCGGGTGTATATTGTTTTATTCGAATGCATTATGGTGTTTTGTATTGCATATCGCAATTTTTTCTGTAATATGGTGGTGACCAATTTTAAATGGTGGATGAGAGAACCTGATTGCAATATACCCAGGATGAGACCATTGGCCTTCCACAAGTAAAATGGCAACTTTCTCACAAAATCAGCTTAGGTTCCAGCCATACTCTTACCTACAATGACAAGAGGTGATAGAGTTCATGGGTTAAAGCATGATGACCTTACCACTTGACCATGTCTACAGAGATCTGAAATAATAGCTGATGATTGATGTAAAGATAATAAATGATCCAGTACCATGTTGTACTACATTGGTATATAAAAGGGACCATATACTATGGGACTGATATAACAATTGCTATATAATGGGTCATATTGTATGAGAATGATATAACAGTTGTTATATGAGATTTACCATGTTGTACTAGACTGGGATATCAGTTGTAATATGTTATAGGTCATGTTATACAAGCTCAAAGTAACTTGTTATAATATACATTATATGGTTGTACAAGTTTGAGATTGCTTAACTTGTTCTATATAATGTAGACCATGTTATACAAGTTTGAGGTTACTTGTTATATATTTTGGACCATGTTGTGCAAGTTCGAGGTAAATTGTTACATATTTTGGACCGTGTTGTGCAAGTTTGAAGTTACTTGTTATATATTTTGGACCATGTTGTGCAAGTTTGCGATAACTTGTTATATATTTTGGACCGTGTTGTGCAAGTTTTAGGTAACTTTTTAAGGGGTTCTAAATTCCCCAAGTCTCAAGTCCAGGACTTCATTAATTCGGGTTCAAACTTCATTAATTCGGGTTCAAACTTGGCATTAAGAAATACCTGAAGTCCATGGGACTTGCCTCATCTGCATTCATTTATAATTTTACTGTATTACTTATCAACAAAATTCAGTGTGGACTTTGAAATTTCTCAGTTGGACTTGCCAGAAATTTACTCTCTAAGTGTTTAAAAAAGAATTTTGAACCCCTGTATATAATGTTACATATTTGGGACCATGTTGTGCAAGTCTGAGGTAACTTGTTATATATTTGGGACCATGCTGTGCAAGTCTGAGGTAACATGTTATATATTTGGGACCATGCTGTGCAAGTCTGAGGATTTGGGACCATGTTGTGCAAGTTTGAGGTAACTTGTTATATATTTGGGACCATGCTGTGCAAGTCTGAGGATTTGGGACCATGTTGTGCAAGTTTGAGGTAACTTGTTATATATTTGGGACCATGCTGTGCAAGTCTGAGGATTTGGGACCATGTTGTGCAAGTTTGAGGTAACTTGTTATATATTTGGGACCATGTTGTGCAAGTCTGAGGTAACATGTTATATATTTGGGACCATGTTGTGCAAGTCTGAGGTAACTTGTTATATATTTGGGACCATGCTGTGCAAGTCTGAGGTAACATGTTATATATTTGGGACCATGCTGTGCAAGTCTGAGGATTTGGGACCATGTTGTGCAAGTTTGAGGTAACTTGTTATATATTTGGGACCATGCTGTGCAAGTCTGAGGATTTGGGACCATGTTGTGCAAAGTTTGAGGTAACTTGTTATATATTTGGGACCATGCTGTGCAAGTCTGAGGATTTGGGACCATGTTGTGCAAGTTTGAGGTAACTTGTTATATATTTGGGACCATGTTGTGCAAGTTTGAGGTAACTTGTTATATATTTGGGACCATGCTGTGCAAGTCTGAGGATTTGGGACCATGTTGTGCAAGTTTGAGGTAACTTGTTATATATTTGGGACCATGCTGTGCAAGTCTGAGGATTTGGGACCATGTTGTGCAAGTTTGAGGTAACTTGTTATATATTATGGAGCATGTAATACAAGTTTGATGTAACATGTTATATATAATGTGGACCATGTTGTACACATTTGAAGTAACTTGTCATATATTTTGGACCATGTTGTACATGTTTGAGGTAACTTGTTATATATTTTGGATCATGCTGTACATGTTTGAGGTAACTTGTTATATATTTTGTACTGTGTTATACAAGTTTGAGGTAACTTGTTATATATAATGTGGACCATGTTATGTACATTTTAAGTAACTTGTTATATGTTTTGGACCATGTTGTACGAGTTAAGATGTTACTTTATATGTTGGACCAAAAGAAACTTTCTTAACTGGCCATGGGATACAATTTTTAAGATAATTCAGGGAATGATATTTTTTCAGTTAGTAGAAATAGTTTGTGATAAAAAGCAAACGTTATGAAGTTTTGTGAACAAGTGCCTTTCATATTAGATTATGTATGTTTCCTAATATAGTATTCTTTTACCATGGCAACGGTGATGAAATCTTGATAGGAGATTGGACAATGTGATATTTTACAGAAATAAAGAAATACATATAAATATCTGAACTTGATATCACAATTACCCTTATTTGTTTTCTGAGTTTTAAATATTTTTTTTTATTCTGAATGATAATCTTAAATCTTCTAGTGCGAATGAATTTATCATTCTAAAGGCTTACTTACTATAAAAATATTAAATTTGCAATATTTCTTGTGCTGTAATTAAATTTCTGTCATATTTTTTTCTTTCATTTATTTAACCAATGAATACACAATTTCTTGCTTTCAATTGTTAAAAATATTAAAGGATATAATATCTTCAATCTCCAGATAAATGTCATTCAAATTTAAGTTCAATGGATGTACTGTTCAAATTGTATAGAAGTCTTACTGTCATCACATAAAAGGAATAAATCAAATCTTAGTTCATGCCCCTGCTAACCCCAACAACAGATAAAATCCAACAGATGAAAATATATCTCCCCAGCTGTAGGTCTACTTTACATTTAAAGATTTCTTTTAAGACTTGAGTTTGTTGAAAATTGATATTACATTTTCTGCAGCACATTAAACATAGAGCGATTTCTAGTTTCCCTGTAATTTAACCATGTGTAATTGCAGCATTTCAAAGGTCTTAATTAAAAATGTGTATTGATTATTGCTTTGTCTGACTAATATAATACATAGTGTAAGGAGATGAAACAAGTGGGAAGTGAATAGTAACTATAGGGACAGTGATATTAAGATTTTCTGTTTGTTTTAGCGAGTACTAACTATAGGGACAGTGATATTAAGATTTTCTGTTTGTTTTTAGAGAGTACTAACTATAGGGACAGTGATATTAAGATTTTCTGTTTGTTTTTAGAGAGTACTAACTATAGGGACAGTGATATTAAGATTTTCTGTTTGTTTTTAGTCAGTACTAACTATAGGGACAGTGATATTAAGATTTTCTGTTTGTTTTTAGAGAGTACTAACTATAGGGACAGTGATATTAAGATTTTCTGTTTGTTTTTAGTCAGTACTAACTATAGGGACAGTGATATTAAGATTTTCTGTTTGTTTTTAGAGAGTACTAACTATAGGGACAGTGATATTAAGATTTTCCGTTTGTTTTAGCGAGTACTAACTATAGGGACAGTGATATTAAGATTTTCTGTTTGTTTTTAGTCAGTACTAACTATAGGGACAGTGATATTAAGATTTTCTGTTTGTTTTTAGAGAGTACTAACTATAGGGACAGTGATATTAAGATTTTCTGTTTGTTTTTAGTCAGTACTAACTATAGGGACAGTGATATTAAGATTTTCTGTTTGTTTTTAGAGAGTACTAACTATAGGGACAGTGATATTAAGATTTTCTGTTTGTTTTTAGTCAGTACTAACTATAGGGATAGTGATATTAAGATATGTTTGTTTTTAGAGAGTACTAACTACAGGGACAGTGATATTAAGATTTTCTGTTTGTTTTTAGAGAGTACTAACTATAGGGACAGTGATATTAAGATTTTCTGTTTGTTTTTAGAGAGTACTAACTATAGGGACAGTGATATTAAGATTTTCTGTTTGTTTTTAGTGAGTTCTAACTATAGGGACAGTGATATTAAGATATGTTTGTTTTTAGAGAGTACTAACTATAGGGACAGTGATATTAAGATTTTCTGTTTGTTTTTAGTCAGTACTAACTATAGGGACAGTGATATTAAGATTTTCTGTTTGTTTTTAGAGAGTACTAACTATAGGGACAGTGATATTAAGATTTTCTGTTTGTTTTTAATGAGTTCTAACTATAGGGACAGTGATATTAAGATTTTCTGTTTGTTTTTAGTGAGTTCTAACTATAGGGACAGTGATATTAAGATATGTTTGTTTTTAGATAGTACTAACTATAGGGACAGTGATATTAAGATTTTTGTTTGTTTTTAGTCAGTACTAACTATAGGGACAGTGATATTAAGATTTTCTGTTTGTTTTTAGAGAGTACTAACTATAGGGACAGTGATATTAAGATTTTCTGTTTGTTTTTAGTGAGTTCTAACTATAGGGACAGTGATATTAAGATTTTCTGTTTGTTTTTAGAGAGTACTAACTATAGGGACAGTGAAATTTGTTTTATCGTTCTTTGATGTCCCACCATTTTTTTTCTCTTTATAGAAACTTTACCAGTTGTAAGATATTTCTGACAGGAGGAGAGCTGATACCCTGTCAGCTTTTGTAAAACAGTCACAGGGTGACACTGTTCTAATGACTCCACATTTTAATTAATTAGCATTTTAATGACAGAAACAACTGAAAAGCAAAGGCTTATGCTAGCCTATCTTTATCAGTGACCAAGTTACTGTTTTGGGAGTGGGGCTCAAACCCACAATGATAAGAGATGAGAGACTTAATGGTGTAATTAAAGCACAATGCTTTAACCAATTAGGCACAGAGGACCCAATATTTGTTTGATATGAAACTTTAATACATGCATGTGTAATCATACAGTACAGTTATAATACAGAGTTCAATTCATCCATGCAATACAAAACGTATTGCACTGTAGTTGGATATGGAAATTTCGCCAGAGCTACTTTTCTAAATGGGATTCATGTCATCCAAAACATTTGATGGAGTCATTACAGCAGAATTGATATTAAATTTGTGTACAAATATAAATAAATGAGAGACATGTAGTAAATACAAAACGACACAAATGTTTCTATTCATATCAGCAGACTGCACTTGATCGTTGTAGCAGATGGATTCAAATCTAGCTACGCTGTCGTTGAACCCAGCCACTACAACAACTGTGTGCAGCCTGATGATACGGATAGAAACATGTGTGTAGTTTTGTCTATATACATTTCTCTCTTTTTTGTTAAAGATCTACAGTGTTTGACAAAAGTATACCAGTAGTAAAGTTTGTAGCTGTGTAGTACAGTACAAAACAAATGTGTACTATATGGCCTAATTGCATTATGTATATGTACAATACAAGGCAAATGTATTATATGACAGACACATGAAGCACAGCAAAATATACAGAAATTCTGGTTAATTATAGACACAAACAAAAACATTAGTTTGTACATTATTTTTCTTACAGTAACATGACTTGGCTTGTGCCTTTTTTTCTCTTGGAAAGAGAATAGGCCACTAAATAATTTTGTTTGTCCATCTTCTTTCCATCTTACTTCACAGACCATAATCTCTACCTGGTAACTCCTGATGCTGGCACACCTTCCAGCTTCAAACATGGTTCCCACGTTTCATGATCCTACTTTATGTGCTTCCTGTGCTAGCTTCCTGTATGGTTTGACTGGTGACGTCAATTGCCTAGTGTGACCGATTCCTTGATTTTGGGTCTCAGCTGTAATTCTGGTGATTGTCTGTGTTTCTGTAATCCTTACTATCCACTGCTGGAAGATTAGCCTTATGCAGCATCAACAGAAAGCTGTTACCAGGGTTGCATGTTTCCATCACCTGTGATAAGAAAAAAGGGGATTTTAATATTGGTTTATTTAGATGATGGTTTATGATGAGATTTGTATAATTTTAATTTTCTCTTTTTCAGATCCTACTGATGTAGAGTATGAAGATGTGGTGAGTAGACAACAGAACCATTTTGTTTTGATGTTGATATAATAGTCATGCCACAATATCTATAAATTATGAATGATGGAAACTGGACCAAGAAACAAAACTTAAAACATTAAAAACTGATAAGATGATTCTAGAAATACTTACAGATATATTCACCTCTTAATGAATATTTACATACCACAAAATACTTGATATGATGTTGTGAAAGTATTAGTCTTTTTCCAGATGTACATCCTTGTACATGAAAAAAGTTTGCTGAAAATTTTAGTGTATAAAGTATTTCATTTATGTCCTACATGTACTACCAAGTTTATAACAATTTACTCCTCAACTAACACCTAGAGTGTTTTTCTCTGGAGAAACCCTTTGAATTTGTAAAGTTGTTGTTTCAAGAAACACTTTTAGTTAGTGATGTTGTTTTCTCAAGAAACACTGAGTTTATTTTGATGTTCTCTCAAGAAACACTTTGAGTTTGTGATGTTGTTATCTCAAGAAACACTTTGAGTTAGTGATGTTGATCTCTCAAGAAACACTGAGTTTCTTATGATGTTCTCTCAAGAAACATTTTGAGTCTGTGATGATGTTCTCTCAATAAACACTTTGAGTAAATGATGTTGTTCTCTAAAGAAACACTTTGAGTAAGTGATGTTGTTCTCTAAAGAAACACTTTGACTAAGTGATGTTTTTTTGAAGCAGTAAGTGTATATTGTAGTGTACTTCTCAACAAACAACTTGAGCTTTTTGATAATATCAGTAAAGTCAAGACGAGGAAGCGTGAGTTTGTCTATATATATATATATATATATATATATATATATATATATATATATATATATATATATATATATATAGAGAGAGAGAGAGAGAGAGAGAGAGAGAGAGAGAGAGAGAGAGAGAGAGAGAGAGAGAGAGCATGAGCATAGTCATATGTTTCTCAAGAAGTTTGAGTATGTCTGTATTTCATCTGTTCATTAATAGTATACACTTCTATAAAAGGACTATGCATATATCAGTCAGTATAGTTTTCAAGGTGCATTTTGAGTGTGTAGGCAGTTTGTATTTTCAAGAAACACTCTGAGAATGTCAATATTGACTTTTGAACAAGTATTTGTAAAGAAATATTTCTCTTGAAATTTACACATGTATTTGTCAAGTGTAACTGACAACTTTGATCATCTATGTCTATGACAGTCAGTTTAACAAGCAACTCAAGACATTTCAGACATGTTGTACATGAAATGACAGATAACAAACAGACAAATCGTAGCTTCTTAAACAGTGATAAATTGCATATTTATACAGACTGTTTGGATTACAGAATCTGCAACTCTGTAATACAACAAAGCCTTTCACACATAGCAACAAATGAGAACTCAAGGATATGCTACTTAAAGCTGGCATTAGTAGGCCTGAAATAAGTTTTTAAATGGCAGTTGTACGACATTAAGTTCATGGATGTCAAGGACTTGCCTTCCATATCGTTAGGTATATGTTTAAACTTACCTTTAGTTTAGACTTTCTGTCACATAATATTGATTTTTCAATTCAGCGAATATTTACACCTAAAATAGTCTGTAATGTTTTTTTTGTATGTAAATGCTATAAACTTGTTTTGTATCAGTAGTGAATTGGTCTAGCACTGAGTTGTTGTAAATGATCATTGAAATCATTGCTGTTGTATCAATAGTAAATTGGTCTCAAAGCTATATGTTGTGATTGGTCATTGAAATCATTGCTGATGTCATCTCAACTCACAATTGTACCAATTGACACATAAGGCCCTAACACAGTTCTTCCACTTTGTTCTATCGTTAGCGATTGTCTTGGCTTCGCCCCAGCTTTCCCATCCATTTTTTTAGGTCTTTGATCTTCCTATTCTTCTCCTCCCTTCTGGCTGCCACAAGAGTGCTGTCTTTAGGTCCTGGTGTTATCCTTTTTTACCCAATTCCATTATCTCATTGTTGTTGTACCAGTAGTGATTGGTCTCATATTGATGTCCTCTAATTGAGGTTATTGTCCTCATAGCAATAGTAAAACCAACCCTAGTGTTTTTAATTGCTGTTACAGTGTTGTATCAGAAGTGAATTGGTCTCATATTGATATCCTCTAATTGAGGTAGTTGAGGTTATTGTCCTCATAGCAATAGTAAAACCAACCCTAGTGTTTTTAATTGCTGTTACAGTGTTGTATCAGAAGTGAATTGGTCATATATTGATATCCTCTAATTGAGGTAGTTGAGGTTATTGTCCTCATAGCAATAGTAAAACCAACCCTAGTGTTTTTAATTGCTGTTACAGTGTTGTATCAGAAGTGAATTGGTCATATATTGATATCCTCTAATTGAGGTAGTTGAGGTTATTGTCCTCATAGCAATAGTAAAACCAACCCTAGTGTTTTTAATTGCTGTTACAGTGTTGTATCAGAAGTGAATTGGTCATATATTGATATCCTCTAATTGAGGTAATTGAGGTTATTGTCCTCATAGCAATAGTAAAACCAACCCTAGTGTTTTTAATTGCTGTTACAGTGTTGTATCAGAAGTGAATTGTTTTGTCATATTGAGATCCTCTAACTGAGGTTACTGTCCTCACATTATTAGTCAAACTCACCTCTTTAATTACTGTATACAGTGTTGTATCAGAAGTGAATTGTTTTGTCATATTGAGATCCTCTAACTGAGGTTACTGTCCTCACATTATTAGTCAAACTCACCTCTTTAATTACTGTATACAAAGTTAATGTTTAGTAGCAACCATAAATCAGTCTTGTTGTTATTGATCTTCAGCTTTTGTCCTCATATCAAAAGTGAATTGTTATTATATCTCTTAATTGGTCCGAAGTTAATAAGATTTAGCTTTAGTGAATTGATATGATTTTTAAGTTTTACTTACATTGAATGTGTCTGGTTTAAATATCTAACATCAATATCTTCTAGCCATTTAACTCATGTGAATAACCTTGTACCCACTATCTAATGGTCTGATATAATTTTTTTTACTGAGTCTAGTTTTATAAGTGAATATATCACTGATATATATGTTTAAATAGTGAATTATTTTAATAATTTGATGTTAAAATTATACCATTAATAATGTGAATTTTAAAATCAGTAGTAAATAAGGACAGGTAGATGACACACCTGTGTGATTGTCATCTAAGATACTGATATATGTTGGTCACATCTCTCAGTAGTAAATAAGGACAGGTAGATGACACACCTGTGTGATTGTCATCTAAGATACTGATATATGTTGGTCACATCTCTCAAATTATGACTTTTTCTTCAGTTTTGAATTATCAGCAGCTAGACACAGTCCCGATCATTGTTGTAATTACTGACTCAGATGTTGAGCATATGGCTGTTTCTCATTATTTCATGGATTATCATTGATTATTAGGGTCATAAATAGCATGCATGCATTTTAGTTTGCACATTTGTCATAGTTTGTTTACAATTGATTTCGGATGAAAAGACATCTCTTGACTTGATGATGCAGAGTGTCAATTTATGTAAAAAATGGGGTAAAACATAAAAATATGTCAAAAATACTGTACAATGTGTACCGATATTACTTATGGTACCATAATAGATATACTGAAAACTTTTTAAAATGCGCTAAGAATCATTTAGATTGCATACTGTTACTATTTTAAACACAGAGTGACTGGGAGTTCTTTAACATACCATTCCTCCAATAACACAGAATCTTGGTCTTAAGTCTCAGCTGAAACTCATGACTTTCTCTTCTGATGTTGAGCTCCTGGCAAAACAATAGCCACTATGTTTTGATTTGATTTTGATTTTGAAAAGTGTTTTACACCACACTCAACAATTGTTAAGTTATATGGTGGTGGCCAGTTAATGGTGGAAGAGAGAAACTGATTAAAATGTACCTGAGAAGAAACCACCAGCCATCCACAAGTAAACTGGAAAACTTTCCAACAAAAATCAGCATAGGTTCCAATGAAGCTCAAACCTGTGCTGACCAGAAGTGAGAGACTTCATGGTTTTTAGCATTGACAACTTGTCCATGGCGGCACCGGTACCCTTTGATACATTAGTAAGTGACCACTGTTTGGCCAGTCACATTAGTAAGTGACCATTGTTTAGCCAGTCACATTAGTAAGTGATCACTGTTTGGCCAGTCACATTAGTAAGTGACCATTGTTTAGCCAGTCACATTAGTAAGTGACCACTGTTTAGCCAGTCACATTAGTAAGTGACCACTGTTTGGCCAGTCACAGTAGCAAGTGACCACTGTTTGGCCAGTTACATTAGTAAGTGACCACTGTTTGGCCAGTCACATTAGTAAGTGACCATTGTTTAGCCAGTCACAGTAGCAAGTGACCACTGTTTGGCCAGTCACATTAGTAAATGACCACTGTTTGGCCAGTCACATTAGTAAGTGACCACTGTTTGGCCAGTTACATTAGTAAGTGACCACTGTTTGGCCAGTCACATTAGTAAGTGACCACTGTTTGGCCAGTCACATTAGTAAGTGACCACTGTTTGGCCATTCACATCAGTAAGTGACCACTGTTTGGCTAGTCACATTAGTAAATAACCAGTGTTTAGCCAGTCACTTTAGTAAGTGACTGCTGTTTAGCCAGTCACATTAGTAAGTGACCACTGTTTGGCCAGTCACAGTAGCAAGTGACCACTGTTTGCCTAGTCACATTAGTAAGTGACCACTGTTTGGCCAGTCACAGTAGCAAGTGACCACTGTTTACCTAGTCACATTAGTAAGTGACCACTGTTTGACCAGTCACACTAGTAAGTGACCACTGTTTGGCCAGTCACATTAGTAAGAAACCACTGTTTGTCCAGTCAAAGAGCTCAATGTAAGAAACCAAAAAGTCACAAAGGATTCTGTTGGAGGTAAAAAACAAATATCCACATAAAAGAACAAATATATCTTCAATATTGCCAGTTTTATTACTTTTCCTCTTTGATATGAGATTAATTAACCCCTGTTTGAAATAATTTCAGTGGTGTTATCGATATGGTCTATTCTGATCACCGGTACATGTATACCATTATCACACGACCATATCGTAGATACTTATTGATGTTAAATGATTTGGTAAATCTGATTTAGATTCTTTTTTAAATTGTTGCCTTTGGTAAAACATGGAAATTAAGCCTTGGCTATAGAAATATCTTATCTAACTGACTGTTTAAGATTGAGAACTGATATTGGTCTTGTGCTGGTTAGTGTTGCGATCAATAACTGATTGTCAATAAGTGATTGATGTAGCTTAGTTTAAGAGGGTAGATCTGTTCATGTTTTATATTGCATGTGTACATTTAACTTTGCGGTGTGTAACAGGTAATTTTAAATAAGGTCTGCATACCAGAGGTGACACAAGGTATCGATACCTGGTTACATAAAGCTTGGCTCATGACTTAAGAAACCAGACTAGTTTGTTTTGATATGCATAGAACACACCTTGAAGACTATACCTCAATACATTTGTACATGTTTTGTATGTACTGTGTACAGATATACATTGCCCTCATACATTAACTGTCAAAGGTTCATACTGTATATACAAGGTTGTAGACGATAAGACAAACATCTGTACAAGAATAAAGTACATATATTTGACTTCCAAAGTTCAACACCAACATCTGTACAAGAATAAAGTACATATATTTGACTTCCAAAGTTCAACACCAACATCTGTACAAGAATAAAGTACATATATTTGACTTCCAAAGTTCAACACCAACATCTGCACAAGAATAAAGTACATATATTTGACTTCCAAAGTTCAACACCAAGTTGATTGTTCCTGATTATTATGTCACCTGCGAACGTAGATGCCACTAACTGAGTAGATGTTATAGCCATTTTACAGAGAAAATGGCAGAATCTTATAATACACATTGTAAAATCAGGGAATGTGAGATCAAAATATGTAGTAAAGGAAGGTGTGGTCAATATATATATACACAGAATGTGTGGCCAGTATCTGTAGTCAGGGAATGTGTGGTCAGTATCTGTAGTCAGGGAAGGTGTAGTCAGTATCTATAGTCTGAGAAGGTATGGTCAATATATATACACATAATGTGTGGTCAGTATGTATAGTCAGGGAATGTGTGGTCAGTATCTGTAGTCAGGCAGTGTGTGGTGTGTATAGGTGTGTATAGTCAGATTAGATGTGTATAGTCTATAGTCAGGTTAGGTGTATATAGTCTATAGTCATGTTAGGTGTGTGTAGTCTATAGTCAGGTTAGATGTGTATAGTCTATAGTCAGGTTAGGTGTGTATAGTCTATAGTCAGATTAGATGTGTATAGTCTATAGTCAGATTAGATGTGTATAGTCTATAGTCAGGTTAGGTATGTATAGTCTATAGTCAGATTAGATGTGTATAGTCTATAGTCAGATTAGATGTGTATAGTCTATAGTCAGATTAGATGTGTATAGTCTATAGTCAGGTTAGGTATGTATAGTCTATAGTCAGATTAGATCTATATAGTCTATAGTCAGGTTAGGTGTGTAAAGTCTATAGTCGGGTTAGGTGTGTATAGTCTATAGTCAGGTTAGGTGTCTATAGTCACATTAGATGTGTAGAGTCTATAGTCAGGTTAGATATGCTAAGTCTATAATCAGGTTAGGTGTGTATAGTCTATCGTCAGGTTAGGTGTCTATAGTCAGGTTAGATGTGTATAGTCTATAGTCAGGTTAGTGTGTATAGTCTATAATCAGGTTAGGTGTGTATAGTCTATAGTCAGGTTAGGTGTCTATAGTCTATAATCAGGTTAGGTGTGTATAGTCTATAGTCAGGTTAGGTGTCTATAGTCTATAGTCAGGTTAGGTGTCTATAGTCTATAGTCATGTTAGGTGTGTATAGTCTATAGTCAGGTTAGGTGTGTATAGTCTATAGTCAGGTTAGGTGTATATAGTCTATAATCAGATTAGGTGTGTATAGTCTATAATCAGGTTAGGTGTCTATATTCAGGTTAGATGTGTATAATCTATAGTCATATTAGGTGTGTATAGTCTATAATCAGGTTAGATGTATATAGTCTATAATCAGATTAGGTGTGTATAGTCTATAGTCAGGTTAGGTGTCTATAGTCAGGTTAGATGTGTATAGTCTATAATCAGGTTAGATGTATATAGTCTATAATCAGATTAGGTGTGTATAGTCTATAGTCAGGTTAGGTGTCTATAGTCAGGTTAGGTGTGTATAGTCAATAGTCAGGTTAGATCTATATAGTCTATAGTCAGGTTAGGTGTGTAAAGTCTATAGTCGGGTTAGGTGTGTATAGTCTATAGTCAGGTTAGGTGTCTATAGTCACATTAGATGTGTAGAGTCTATAGTCAGGTTAGATATGCTAAGTCTATAATCAGGTTAGGTGTGTATAGTCTATCGTCAGGTTAGGTGTCTATAGTCAGGTTAGATGTGTATAGTCTATAGTCAGGTTAGGTGTGTATAGTCTATAATCAGGTTAGGTGTGTATAGTCTATAGTCAGGTTAGGTGTCTATAGTCTATAATCAGGTTAGGTGTGTATAGTCTATAGTCAGGTTAGGTGTCTATAGTCTATAGTCAGGTTAGGTGTCTATAGTCTATAGTCATGTTAGGTGTGTATAGTCTATAGTCAGGTTAGGTGTGTATAGTCTTTAGTCAGGTTAGGTGTGTATAGTCTATAGTCAGGTTAGGTGTATATAGTCTATAATCAGATTAGGTGTGTATAGTCTATAATCAGGTTAGGTGTCTATATTCAGGTTAGATGTGTATAATCTATAGTCATATTAGGTGTGTATAGTCTATAATCAGGTTAGATGTATATAGTCTATAATCAGATTAGGTGTGTATAGTCTATAGTCAGGTTAGGTGTCTATAGTCAGGTTAGATGTGTATAGTCTATAATCAGGTTAGATGTATATAGTCTATAATCAGATTAGGTGTGTATAGTCTATAGTCAGGTTAGGTGTCTATAGTCAGGTTAGGTGTGTATAGTCAATAGTCAGGTTAGATGTGATAGTCTATAATCAGGTTAGGTGTGTATAGTCTGTAGTCAGGTTAGGTGTCTATAGTCAGGATAGGTGTGTATAATCTATAGTCAGGTTAGATGTGATAGTCTATAATCAGGTTAGGTGTCTATAGTCTATAGTCATGTTAGATGTGTATAGACTATAGTCATTTTAGGTGTGTATAGTGTATGGTCAGGTTAGGTGTGTATAGTCTATAGTCATGTTAGATGTGAATAGTCTATAGTCAGATTAGGTGTCTATAGTCAGGATAGGTGTGTATAATCTATAGTCAGGTTAGATGTGTATAGTCTATAATCAGGTTAGGTGTGTATAGTCTGTAGTCAGGTTAGGTGTCTATAGTCAGGATAGGTGTGTATACTCTATAGTCAGGTTAGATGTGTATAGTCTATAATCAGGTTAGGTGTGTATAGTCTATAGTCATGTTAGATTGTGTATAGACTATAGTCATTTTAGGTGTGTATAGTGTATGGTCAGGTTAGGTGTGTATAGTCTATTGTTTGGTTAAGTGTGTATAGGTGTGTATAGTCTACAGTTTGGTTAGTTGTGTTAGTAAGGTGTATATATTCTATAGTTGCAGGGCTTTTTCTTACCTTTTTGGGAAAATGGTTCATGGTGCTAGAACTAAGATTTTTTGTTCATTTATTTTGTTATTCGATATTTTTTTTATTGTCAGGCTGACATATTTCAACTTTCAAATAAAACAATGATTAGAAATATCAGCATAAAAATGAGAAATAATGAATAGATGTTATGTTATGTTCATGATTGGAGATTTTTGGTTAAAAAAATTGGAAAAAAGATATGATTTGGGATGGGAATAAAGCCTAATATCGGCTATAAATTTGGAGGAAAAAATTCCGAAGTTGGATATAGTATATACAATCAGGGTATATATGGCCAGTCTGTAGGTAACCAAGGTATTGTGACTTTGTGATATTATATCATTCTGCTTTCTAGAAACAGGCATACATACAATAATGTCTGGAAAAGTCTTCCAATAGAAAGGACATTCTAAGTGTAACCATAATCTTTCTCAGGCATCGATGTCTGATGTCGTTTGTAGTAAGAGTATGTGTACTAGACTTTGACAGTGATCCAAGTTTGCTTTTATATATACAATAAGGCACAATATTTATGTGCATAAATCTATTTTAAATTGATTTAGAAATCAGGTTTGCCTCCACAACACACACACAGAGTTTACTTATGTGTGTATATTAAATTACAATGTATGTCTAAAATTTTGCAAAACAATTCGAATAAAAATTTACATAAAATAAATGGAGTTCAAGATTTGTTCAGATATGTTTTTAATCTATTTCTGCAAAACTGTGAGTGCATTGGCAATATGATTTCCATTTTGTATTGATAATGGAAATTTTAGTCATTTTATGAGAAAAATGTTGTACTTTTGGTGAGGTGATGTCTTTGTTTTGTAGAAATAATGTAAAGAAAAGAATTCTCCTGAAAAACCAAAAACAATAAAATAAAAAATTAACATAATAAGTTGGAGCTGACACCCATAATAAATGTACAGTGAAACTTGTATATACATGTATAACAATCTCCTTGGGGACACAAGAAAATCAATCTTTATAAGTAGGTGGTCTTTATATAGAGATTGATTTGTACACAGAGGTAACTATTGGGGACAGCAAAAAATGGTCTTTGTGACCAGGTGGTCTTTATACACAGGTGGTAATTAAAGGGTTGTTAATTTCAGTATTATTAATTTCAGATGTCTAAAAATGTAGGAAAACATTTTGGTTGTAAAAATTAATTGAAAACTATACTCAAAGTGTGGTTCAAAAAAATTGCTGAAATAATTTAGTACAGTGAAACCTGGCTTGAGAGACCACCACATCTATCATTGAAATGAGGTCTCTCAAAAGAGGATTTATATAAAGGATTATTTAACCAAGTGGTTTTCAGAATGTGGTCTTAATAGACAGGTGGTCTTTCAAGACAGGTTCCACTGTAATAAAACCATTGTTATTTACTTGGTATTGATTTTATGTAATTTGTATGTGGAATACAAAAAGATATAAAATATGGACTTGTTATATTGATCAACAGCCACCCGCCATTATGAGTGAAAACTTATTATCTTTGTTATACAGTTTGTTTACCTGTGTGACAACACATTGATTATTAAAAGTATTGTTTTACCCTCCTACCTGAAGAAATGAGAAAATGACAGAACACAATCTGAAAGTGATTAGCATTTAACAAAATCAATAGATATCAAAGAAAGTGAAAATAGACTTAAGTATAAGTACCAGTATGCCATCGGAAAACGATCATGTATCTGTCGGAAACTGAATCAAGTGTGTTTGTGATTTATATTATGTACCATATATAAAATTACTGTCCATTACAAAGGCACAAGAACATATAAAATTATGTATTTACCTGTAAAAACCTAAAAATTACACAAATCAAATATGTAATATTTGACTATAGAATATATCAAATGTAAAATGTTGCTCTTACCTGTAAAAATGATGTGAAATATACAGTATTCCCCTGAAAAGAAGTACTTTGGGAATACAAAATTTACTTAATATAAAAAGAAATTAAAGTTATGTTGAATATACAATATGTGCCTGTCAGTAGCATTTATGAAGTATTTATTACATTAAGTTCAGAGTGTAGGATTTGAATTCTCCTGATACATGAATAATATATGATGGAGAGGATGCTGCATTATTTTGTAAAGTGATAATTCTACCTAGTTAAAGAAATGAATAAGTTTTTGATTCCATTTGAAATTCATTCTAAAGATATCAGAGGTAATTAGAAGTTAAAAATTAATATACTACTGAACTATTTAGTTTTATTAGAGTATTAATCTTGTATCAGACCAAGCTGAAAAATAAATAGCTATATACAATAATTGATTGATAACATTGTAAGAGTTACTCCCCTTTTCCATTTGATTACACACTGTACAAGAAGGATAACTTGTACAAATATTATATGTGATCTAACCATAAATTTTAAATAAATTTAATATTGGTATTTAATTATAATATATGTTGTCCTGTTTTGGGTCATGATAAATTAATCCAGCAAGTTTTAATATGTTTATTGCATACCATTTTAGCAGAATACAAAGAAATCATATTACCTACTTATAAGTGAAGTGGTACAAATTTAGACTTATAACATAGACTTGAGTTTAGTTCAATATATGAACATTTCAACAGCTTTGGTGAAGTAGACTGCATTGAGGGTTCTTTTACATGCCATGCCCTCCATGATCACCATGACATGGACTTCAGTTTTATTAGCGGGGGTGGGGCGGTAGAGTTGTTTTGTATCATAGATATATCTTCAGTGAACAGAAAACAGAACAACAGTTCATATTAAGTACATGTAATTATCTTGTTTATTTATTTCTTCATACTGCCTGGTCTTACTACTGCTGCCTGGCTTTACACTGGTGATCTGTAGTAATGACCATATAGCCGCTTCATTACCACAATCACTTATGGCAGTATCGTGAGGTAACTGACACTTTGAAATAGATGTTTGTTTAAAAAATATGAATTGTGGATGGCGATAATGAATTTGGTGTTATAATGAGAATTCTGTATAGCAGGAAAAACCTTCCTGAAGAAAATGTGACGTTATAACGAATGGCAATGAAATGAGTGGCAATAGTTCGAAAATTGACTATATGTGTATTTTTGACACTATGAATTTTATAAGCAACCAATCAATTACAGCAAAGTGTACAAATATTTTAATCATTTGTATTTATGTAAAGTAAAATACTTTAAGACAGAAATGTTTTGTTTTAATTATACCATTTCCATAACAACTCATAAAAAAGACAATAATTGTAGAACATACAGTTGTATGGGATAACTAAATACAGTAGATTTACATGTCTTTTTATTCTGTACAGTTGAATTTGAATTGTATAGATGTATGAATAGTAGATTCACATGTTGGCATTAAACTTGACTTGGATAGATGTATAGACAGTAGAGTTACATGTTGGTTTTCCTCTGTATAATAGTTAAACTTGAATGGTATGGATGTCTGTAGAGTAGATTTACTTGCTGGTTTTCTTTGGTATGGTTAAATGTGAATGGTATAGATGTATGGACAGTAGATTTACATGTTGGTTTTCTTTGGTATGGTTAAATGTGAATGGTATGGATGTATGGACAGTAGATATACATGCTGGTTTTCCTCTGTATAATGGTTAAGCTTGACTGATATAATTATAAACAACATACATGTATATGGAGGATTTATTTTGTATCTTATCTTTCTGCCTTGTGAAGATAAATGAATTATGCAGCATCGTATAATTTACAGAATGATAAATGATAAAAAAGGTAAAGAAAGTAATTGTTAGTCATGCATTGAAATGTAAATAATACCCAGTGTGAAATATTGAATCAACTTGTTTGTTTATACATTTGTACAGAATTTTTAGGTGGAATTTAGCCGTGTTTAGTCATTTTACATTTCAAGTACCGGTATTAATAACGTATTGAAAATAAATGGTGTTATTATGCATCTCATTGTACTTTGCCCTTAGTATAGTCTTGTCCTGGCCTACAACATTTGCCCTTAGTATAGTCTTGTCCTGGTCTATAACATTTGCCCTTAGTAAAGTATTTGTCCTGGTCTGTAACATTTGCCCTTAGTATAGTATTTGTCCTGGTCTATAACATTTGCCCTTAGTATAGTATTTGTCCTGGTCTATAACATTTGCCCTTAATATAGTATTTGTCCTGGTCTATAACATTTGCCCTTCTTATAGTCTTTGTCACGGTCTACAACATTTGCCCTTCTTATAGTCTTTGTCCTGGTCTATAACATTTGCCCTTTAGTTAAGTATTTGTCCTGGTCTACAACATTTGCCCTTAGTTTAGTCTTTGGTCCTGGTCTACAACATTTGCCCTTAGTTTAGTCTTTGTCACGGTGTATAACATTTGCCCTTAGTTTAGTCTTTGTCACGGTGTATAACATTTGCCCTTAGTTTAGTCTTTGTCACGGTGTATAACATTTGCCCTTAGTTTAGTTTTTGTCACGGTGTATAACATTTGCCCTTAGTTTAGTCTTTGTCACGGTGTATAACATTTGCCCTTAGTTTAGTCTTTGTCACGGTGTATAACATTTGCCCTTAGTTTAGTCTTTGTCACGGTGTATAACATTCGCCCTTAGTTTAGTCTTTGTCACGGTGTATAACATTCGCCCTTAGTTTAGTCTTTGTCACGGTGTATAACATTTGCCCTTAGTTTAGTTTTTGTCACGGTGTATAACATTTGCCCTTAGTTTAGTCTTTGTCACGGTGTATAACATTTTCCCTTAGTTTAGTCTTTGTCACGGTGTATAACATTTGCCCTTAGTTTAGTCTTTGTCACGGTGTATAACATTTGCCCTTAGTTCAGTCTTTGTCATGGTGTATAACATTTGCCCTTAGTTTAGTCTTTGTCACGGTGTATAACATTTGCCCTTAGTTCAGTCTTTGTCACGTTGTATAACATTTGCCCTTAGTTTAGTCTTTGTCACGGTGTATAACATTTTCCCTTAGTACAGTCTTGTCCTGGTCTACAGCATTTGCCCTTAATACAGTTTCTGCCTTGGTCTACAATGTTTGCCCCTATTATAGCCTTTGTTCAATTCACTCATTATACTATATATTTACAATTGTTTATCATGTTCTAATTTGTTTCACTCAACCGAACATAATAATTTATAAAATAAACAAACACACAAATTAGGTATGAAGCGCTCTATGCAAGTGCAGTTTACTTAGATATAATAAATATACAAACAAAATGTCACTGTCTCCTGACCATGTGACCTACAATATAAAAACAAAATAAATAGTTAAATTCCAAAAATATACTTATGTAAATGGTTGGGTGGGCAGGAATAAGTCAACTGCACTGAAAAGAGCCCTCGTATGGCTATATTCTATATAGATATCGAACTACGTTACACGTAACAAACACCTGAAATTCATGCAATGAATATTCGTTGTGACATGTCAGTTGACATACCCGTATAAAACTGACCAATAACTGTGAAACACAAATAAACATAAACATGTGTTAATGTAACTTTGATAAATATGATATATTTATTGTGATCAATTACATTTACTTACACTTCAGTACCTATCATAATCTTGATATTTTCCCACTGTAGAACATTTATTTATACAACTGTCACCATAGTACTGCACTTATTTTGGCCTGTAACAATATCTCAAATACAAAATTTATCTTAGTCTAAGGCATACAGCATTTCTACATTTGTCCTATCCCTGGTATATATCATTCAGTGTTTATAGTTATTTGCTTTCTTAGCCATATTCATTGCTGAATTAATCCAGTAGCATCGCTTTTATTTTTTATTGGTCTCAAACAATTGCAGTATTATACTACACACAACAATACAAGTAAATCTCCAGAACTTGTTCCCAAATCCCAGTTAGTACACTTTAATTGCCACCAGATCACCTCCCCACATGTCATTACACTTTAATTGCCACCAGATCCCCTCCCCACATGTCATTACAATTTAATTGCCACCAGATCACCTCCCCACATATCATTACACTTTAATTGTCACCAGAACACCTCCCCACATGTCATTACACTTTAATTGCCACCAGAATACCTCCCCACATTTCATTTTACTTTAATTGCCATCAGAATACCTCCCCACCTGTTATTTTACTGCAAATGCCACCAAAACACCACCCCACATGTCTCCAGAATATCTTTAATTGTCTCCAGAATATCTTCCCACATGTCAATACACTTTAATTGCCACCAGATCACCTCCCCACATGTCATTACAATTTAATTGCCACCAGATCACATCCCCACATGTCATTACAATATTACTCTTTAGTTGCCACCAGAATACCTCCCCACATTTCATTTCACTTCAATTGCCACCAAAACACCACCCCACATGTCATTACACTTTAATTGCCTCCAGAATATCTTCCCACATGTCATTACACATTAATTGCTACCAGATCACCTCCCCACATGTCATTACATTTTAATTGCCACCAGATCACATCCCAAACCCTGCCATGTCATTACACTAAGTGCATATTTTATAGTTGATATAAAAATAATGTTTCCAGCAAGTGATCTGCAGACAATAAGCTGAAATAAATCTTATATATAAAATAGTTTCTAACGTTTCATTTACACTACCTTGCGAAAAGATTAAATTTCATTCACAAGTACTTAAGATATCTCCCAACACCAAAGAATTTTATAGTTGTTAAAATAAAGTATTGCTTAAAGGTGTGTTATAAAGGTAGAGCAAAATTTTGGGTGATTTACTTAAAACTGATACCAATGACAATTTTGGCTGTAATTTGAAGCAACAAAGGCACAATTGATAAATATCTTAGTCCTTTGACTATAGAAACCAATTTTGAATCTTATTAGGTCCTATAAATACCAATTTTGAGTCTTGTTAGGTCCTCCTATAAATACCAATTTTGAGTCTTGTTAGGTCCTCCTATAAATTCCAATTTTGAGTCTTGTTAGGTCCTCCTATAAATACCAATTTTGAGTCTTGTTAGGTGCTCCTATACATTCCAATTTTGAGTCTTGTTAGGTCCTCCTATAAATACCAATTTTGAGTCTTGTTAGGTCCTCCTATACATACCAATTTTGAGTCTTGTTACATCCTATAAATACCAATTTTGAATCCTGTTAGGTCCTCCTATGAATACCAATTTTGAATCTCAGCAAGTTGGTTGACATCCTGGATAGGTCAAGGTCAGATGTTTGGTCTACTGTTAGGTCAAGGTATTAAAATCTTGACCTGGCCAAGATTCTAGGTTTGATTTGAAATATTGGCCAGGGAAGACCTAGTAGCTGTTTTACTAAGGTTTGTATGTGTAAATAGTCAAAAAATAGTTATTTCCTAAGTTGTACAAATATTTTATCAAATTTGACTGCCTTAAATGACTTAAAAATTCATAAAATACAATTCCAAATGATCCCCATATTATACATGTAAATATATAATTACTTAAATTATTGTAAACTTACAACTAACAACAATTTCAAATTTATGGATATTAGTAAACAGGACCCTAGTATTTTTTATGCTTTAAAGATGCTGCTGTCTGTTACTAATTGTAAGGCATGTTATGATTGACAGTCCTGGATATGAGGGTTAACCTTTGGCTCTATATTAAAGTTAATGTGACACTCTTAATAAATAAACAAGAATACTGAATAAAAATAATGCTAATTTTGACATTTACCGAAAATGTTGATAGATATATAGGTAACAACAACACTCCCTGTCAGAAATATTGAAATCTTATTAACACTTGAAATCTATTGTCCAAAAACAGGTATTAATCCAGTTTGTTTGTCCCTTGTGTTTCAGCATATAGGTGTGTTGATTTAACCTATTAACAAGATTACGCAGATTGGAAATCAGATTTTGAACTGTGAAGTTTGTTTTATATTAAAGGTTATATCAATCTATAAATATTGTCCATAATGCAGTGTACAATAGGTTTAAAGCTAGATAATACAGTTTTGATTAATTTTTTTATTCACAACCCCCGAGATTAACAACATACCACAAGACGGCAATGAAAAACAATAATTAAACAATATCATTTTATTTGGTGATCGACCATTCAGCAAATTAATCAGGTCCGACTTTGACAGAAGTCGCCAACAACTTTTTGACAATAGCGAAAAATTGTACTTAAGAAAATCAGGCATATGGAACATTGAGAGATATTAAGGATATGTATAAGTTCTTCAAGGTAATATGTTACAAGTCATTACATACCACACGAGCTTGTATATATAGAGTTTGCTTTCAATGTTGGTATTATATAGTAGTTCCTATTTATACATATATATGTAGAATTGTTATGTATAATCCTATTGAGGAGTAAAATAGGGAGAAAGATGGAAGATGACTTCAACATTATTGTGGTGCGCCATTTTATGGTAATGATTTACTTTTCATCTTTTTCTGTTGGTTTTTGTTTGATTTTAATTGTGTTTTTTACTTTCAATGTATTAACATATTTTCTTGTGATTTTATATATACATGTTTATCTGATACCAAACTATGTAGTATGGTATCATTGGTTACTAATGTCATCTAACTCAGCCCCACAAAAATAATGAAACACGAACAGATATAGAAGCAACTGGTATTTTTCTTATTTTACAAGGGAAAATGATTTTCCAGCTGATCTTGGACTATAGCACCTTTCCAGTATAAAGATCCGACTGGTCTATTAACTGACCTTTTTCTTTTGCATCATTCAGTAAAACCTGCTTTAGCAACCACCTGTGTATAAAGATCACCTGGTCACAAAGGCTATTTTTGCTGTCCCCTAAAGTACCATTTGTGTACAAATCAACCTCTATATAAAGATAACCTTCCTATGAAGACCGGTTTTCTTGTGTCCCAAAGAAGGCCATTATATACAAGTTTCATTGTATATACTAAGTGTTTATGTATATAAAGTAGAATTTTGTTATCTAAATATTCAAATGACGATGTATGATTCAATCTTAATCTGTTCAAGGCATACAAGCTGTCAAATTGGATTTTTTGTTGTATCAATAGTTTCAAATATTCTACGTCTTATTCAAATTAAATGTTTTTAAAAAAATCCCAAGTTGAAAAAATCTTTTTATAATGTCGTATTTATGAAAAAAAAAATGAATGTGAACAGTGGAGGAACAAACATTTCTATTCTTACATGGCTGGCAGGAATATCAATCGTCATCGTATTTCATTCATTCTGGGCACTATATACATGATATTTTCTATGGTGATATATCTATTTATTGTCTAATCTTGGGGTATTTTTCTTCATCTGAATGATAGCCTGTATGCTGTTAATGAGTTGTCATGTTAACTGTGTAATATACATGAAACATACATCTGTATTCCAGTAAACAATGTACTTTAGAATATCATATTCAGTTCCCCTTCTCATTATACCTACAATCAAAATCGAACTTTATGATTGATAATCAGAGAACACACTGTATTATGGGAAGGTTATTTTTATTGATAGATTGCCTTCAGTGAACCATGTTTGTAACAAATGTCTCTGTCTGTAGCTAATTCTGGACCCTTTTATCTTTTCTAAAAGTACAGGTAACTCATAGTAGTATGATACTATCATGTCTGAATTCTGTACATAGAATTGAAAGCACTAACAAGAAAAGGATGGTTGTAGAAAATTTAATTGTTTTTGAAATATGAAATGTGCATACTTACCTTGATAAAGTTGTTTGAAAAGAAAAGAATAAATTGATATACATTTGAAACAACAGTCTTGTTTGACTATTACAATAAATTGATTGAAAAATTTAAGAAATGGACACCGCTTTACTGTTATCAAACAAGGTTGTCATTCTTAATTTATACTGTATACCAACTTAATGAACCTGTATTTTATATGGAAAGTAATAATAAACTTGTATTTAATACTATAAGTAACGAGTGTTGTTGATAAAGTGACATTAAGTGATTCCATTATGAAAGTTGATCTTTACCAATATAAACTGAATTGATAATCTATATAAAACTTCCTAATCTTAATTATTAGAATGTTGTGATATCACAAATCACCATGGAAACTTTGTTAAAATATTAGACTAATCAAATAATTATCATATGTATGGAAATACTTTCATAGAGGCTTAACACTGGGAACCTTGTGGATATGGGAGCACTATTTATAGATATTTGGTGTTTTCATTGTTTGTTTGTTATTTGGATGCCATATGATCTATTGTATTATGTAGATGACCTATGATCTATTTATGTTTTTTAGATGACCTATGATCTATTGTATTAGTTAAATGACCTATGATCTATTGTATTAAGTAGATGTCCTATGATCTATTGTATTAAGTAAATGTCCTATGATCTGTTATATTCAGTAGATATTCCATGATCTGTTGTATTAAGATGTCCTATGATCTGTTGTATTAAGAAAATATCCTATGATATATTGTATTGAAAAAAGTAGATGACCTATGTTCTATTATGTTAAGTAGGTGTCCTTTGATCTATAGTATTAAGATGTCCTATGATCTATTGTATTAAGTACTTGTCCTATGATCTATTGTATTAAGTAGATGATCTATGATATATTATATTCAGTAGATATCCCATGATCTATAGTATTAAGATGTCCTATGATCTATTGTATTAAGTACTTGTCCTATGATCTATTGTATTAAGTAGGTGAAATATGATATATTATATTCAGTAGATATCCCATGATCTATAGTATTAAGATGTCCTATGATCTATTGTATTAAGTAGATATCCTATAATATGTTGTATTCAGTAGATGTCCTATGATCTATTGTGATAAGTAGATGTCCTATGGTCTATTAGATTACCAATGATCTATTTTATTAATTAATTGACCTATGTTCTGTTGTATTAAGTAGATATCCTATAATATGTTATATTCAGTAGATGTCCTATGATCTATTGTGTTAAGTAGATGTCCTATGATCTATTAGATGACCAATGATCTATTTTATTAAGTAAATGACCTATGATCTATTTTATTAATTAATTGACCTATGTTCTATTGTATTAAGTAGATGTCATATGGTCTAATTCTATGTCTTGTAATCTTTTCCATATGAAAAATGTCACAATTCTAATTTGTTCTGTTTGGAAGATGTCATGGGATTTATGTTAATTGGAAGATGTGGGAATTGATCTATTTGAAAAACAAATTGACAAGGGATTTGTTTTAATTAAGAGATGTCATGAGATTCGTTGTACTTAGATGATGGCATGTGATTTGTTGTACTTAGATGATGACATGTGATTTGTTGTACTTAGATGATGGCATGTGATTTGTTGTACTTAGATGATGGCATGTGATTTGTTGTACTTAGATGATGGCATGTGATTTGTTGTACTTAGATGATGGCATGAGATTTGTTGTACTTAGATGATGGCATGTGATTTGTTGTACTTAGATGATGGCATGTGATTTGTTATACTTAGATGATGGCATGTGATTTGTTGTACTTAGATGATGGCATGTGATTTGTTGTACTTAGATGATGGCATGTGATTTGTTTCAATTGAGGGATGTTATGGGTTCATTATATGAGATCTACTCTACTTGGAAAATGTCATGATATCTGCTATGTATGATATTCTAGGAAAAACTGCTATATGTGGTAAATGATGTCTGCTGTATATGTAACAGACACAGGATCTGTTGTGTATGGTAGATAAAATGGGATCTGCTGTATATGATAACAGACATGGGATCTGTTGTGTATGGTAGATAACATGGGATTTGCTGTATATGAACACAGACATGGGATCTGTTTTGTATGGTAGATAAAATGGGATCTGCTGTATATGATAACAGACATGGGATCTGTTGTGTATGGTAGATAACATGGGATTTGCTGTATATGATAGCAGACATGGGATCTGTTGTGTATGGTAGATAAAATGATGTCTGCTGTATATGTAACAGAAATGGGATCTGTTGTGTATGGTAGGTCAAATGGGATCTGCTGTATATGTAACAGACATGGGATCTGTTGTGTATGGTAGATAAAATGGGATCTGCTGTATATGATAACAGACATGGGATCTGTTTTGTATGGTAGATAACATGGGATCTGCTGTATATGATAACAGACATGGGATCTGTTTTGTATGGTAGATAACATGGGATCTGCTGTATATGTAGCAGACATGGGATCTGTTGTATATGGTAGATAAAATGGGATCTGCTATATATGATAACAGACATGGGATCTGTTTTGTATGATAGATAACATGGGATCTGATGTATATGTAACAGACATGGGATCTGTTTTGTATGGTAGATAACATGGGATCTGCTGTATATGTAACAGACATGGGATCTGTTTTGTATGGTAGATAACATGGGATTTGCTGTATATGATAACAGACATGGGAACTGTCCTCCGACTTCTGTATGGTAGATAACTTGGGATCTGCTATATATGGTAACAGACACAGGTTCTGTTCTGTATGGTAGAAAATATGGGATCTGCTGTATATAGTAAGAGACACAGGATCTGTTCTGTATGGTAGATAACTTCAGATTTGCTGTATATGGTAACAGACATAGGAATTGTTGTGTATGGTAGATAACTTGGGATCTGCTGTATATGGTAACAGACATGGGATCAGTTCTGTTTGGTTGATAACTTGGGATCTGCTATATATGGTAACATACACAGGATATGTTGTGTATGGTAGATAACTTGGGATCTGCTGTATATGGTAACAGACATGGGATCAGTTCTGTTTGGTTGATAACTTGGGATCTGCTATATATGGTAACATACACAGGATCTGTTGTGTATGGTAGATAACTTGGGATCTGCTGTATATGGTAACAGACATGGGATCAGTTCTGTATGGTAGATAACTTTGGATGTGTTGTATATGGTAACAGACACAGGATCTGTTCTGTATGTTAACAGACATGGGATCGGTTCTGCATAGTAGATAACATGGGATCTGCTGTTCCTGGTTACAGACATAGGATCTGTTGTGTATGGTAGATGACTTTGGATCTGGTATATATGGTAATTGTATGAAGATTTTATTTACTGTTCTTGAACATGGCCTTACCTTCGGTGGCAGATTTCACAGTTACTATTTACCTTGGTAGGTGTTCCAGTGCCTCCTTACCTTGTAATATGAGAGACATTACTGTTCCACAGAAGACGATATCTTATTTCTGCTCTACACAGGCCTACTTACAAACCCACTATAAACATACATATCAAAATATAGACTACAGGTATATATATTACTACAGGTATTATTTATATACTATTAAACTTATTAGCTTGCTGTTTCAATACCAAACAAATTTTACCAGTTTAATTTCCAGTTTTGTAAATAGCAACGTTTATAACAGTACAATGTCATAATCATGGGTGTATAATTTTAGATATTCTTGTTTACTTTTGAATCAAATTAACAATTAAACAGTTGTCTAGATATATAATTATCTAGGTCACAAAACCTGAAATGCAAATAAAAAGTTCAAAGGTATTTAAATTGATTTGACTATATTTAATATACTCAGTATATGGAATGTATCCTAAGTATTATTTCATGTGATAAATATTGAAGTTAAATAAATTTAGAAATTAATAAATCACTAAATATTAGAAGTTTATTATTAAATTATTTGAAGTATTTCAACACTTTTTAGTTTAAGGCACATGTTTACAAACTAGGTGAGTCTAAATCAAACCATAACAGGAATGACAGGTTAGTTTTTGGCACAAACATATTAGAGCTTCAGTAAAGCATGGAGTCATGTTCTACCTGTACACCCCTATTTATTTTAGAAAATAGACAGTATTGTTTTGTTTTTGACAGAACATGGATGTACCACTTTTTCTTGGTCGACCTATTTTAGTTGATGCCACTGATCAATTGCAATACAGGTTTGACCAGGGTTTAACTGAAAGACAAAAACATGAAAACAAGGATATTGGTATACCTGGAAATTTTCACTCTGGTTTAATTTCTGCCGTTAGATTATAGGACGAATTTATGATGAAATTAAAATTTCATGTCAGATAGTTCAAGCATGGGCGTACATGCCGTCTATGAGACTATGGTTATTTAGGGCGAATGTGTTATCTGCCGAAAAAGTGCGAAAAATAACCCAAGATGATTATTTGGAGGTCTACAGTAATCACACAGTGTGGTCCTTGTAAAAATTGTCCAGCATTTGTAAAATAAAAATGCTTGATAACAATAAACAATAAATCTGTGTAATATTTTATGTAAGTTATTACATTGACGTATATATCAAATCTGTATATTTACATAAACCGGAGTCATGCACTGTGATATAACAGCTGTTTCTTGTATTTTATTACTGTAATCAAATTTGTTTAACAGTATTCCAGGTCCAAGACAAATACACCAAGCCTTCATAAATACTCCAGCTTGCTTCTTGTTGATTCTAATGATATAAATTGTGTAAAGATAGGCCAATAAAAGAAAATAATTTGCTTAATGTGTTCACTTACCTTAAAAAGTAGCACTGGCCTGAATATTTGCCATGCATTTTTACACATCTCTTTTACTTTTACTGCTATAAATTGAACTTTTATAATTAAAGGAAATTCAGTAAGATCTTTCTTACATATGAACTCACTACCTGGATACTTCAGTACATATGAACTCACTACCTGGATACTTCAGTACATATGAACTCAATACCTGGATACTTCAGTACATATGAACTCAATACCTGGATACTTGAGTACATATGAACTCACTACCTGGATACTTGAGGCATATGAACTCACTACCTGGATACTTGAGACATATGAACTCACTACCTGGATACTTGAGTACATATGAACTCACTACCTGGATACTTCAGTACATATGAACTCACTACCTGGATAATTGAAGCATATGAACTCACTACCTGGATACTTGAGTACAAATGAACTCACTACCTGGATACTTGAAGCATTTGAACTTACTACCTGGATACTTGAGGCATATGAACTCACTACCTGGATACTTGAGTACATATGAACTCACTACCTGGATACTTCAGTACATATGAACTCACTACCTGGGTACTTGAAGCATATGAACACACTACCTGGATACTTGAGGCATATGAACTCACTACCTGGATACTTGAGGCATATGAACTCACTACCTAGATACTTGAAGCATATGAACTCACTACCTGGATACTTGAAGCATATGAACACACTTCCTGGATACTTGGAGCATATGAACTCACTAGCTGGATACTTGAGGCAAATGAACTCACTACCTGGATACTTAGGGCATATGAACTCACTACCTAGATACTTGAAGCATATGAACTCACTACCTGGATATTTGAAGCATATGAACTCACTACCTGGATACTTGAAGCATATGAACTCACTACCTGGATACTTGAGGCATATGAACTCACTACCTGGATACTTGAAGCATATGAACTCACTACCTAGATACTTGAAGCATATGAACTCACTACCTGGATACTTGAAGCATATGAACTCACTACCTGAATACTTGAAGCATATGAACTCACTACCTGGATACTTGAGGCATATCAAACATAATGTTGATAATGACCGTTAACAAATATTATGTTGTTGATGTCAAACCATAAAGCATTCATTTCTTGGCATCTTTACTACCCAAACAAAAATAACTTAATCTTTATTAGAAATAGTTGAGTTAAGGTTCATGTTGAAATGTTTTAATACATGTCATTAAAGCATTTTAACATAAAGCTAAACTGTTAACTAAACTACTCTCTCTCTCTCTCTCTCTCTCTCTCTCTCTCTCTCTCTCTCTCTCTCTCTCTCTCTCTCTCTCTCTCTCTCTCTCTCTCTCTCTCTCTCTCTCTCTCTCTCTCTCTCTCTCTCTCTCTCTCTCTCTCTCTCTCTCTCTCTCTCTCTCTCTCTCTCTCTCTCTCTCTCTCTCTCTCTCTCTCTCTCTCTCTCTCTCTCTCTCTCTCTCTCTCTCTCTCTCTCTCTCTCTCTCTCTCTCTCTCTCTCTCTCTCTCTCTCTCTCTCTCACTCTCTCTCTCTCTCTCTCTCTCTCTCTCACACACACACACACACACACACACACACATATGTTGCTGGAGAACAAAACTGATGTCTCTGTTTAACAGTAAATAAATTCTCCTCAATAACAAATGACAACTAGACCTTATGCCAAACATATGAATGCGTAAATAATTTGACAGTGAGTTGTAAAACTGAAATAGAAAAAGTTGCAGTTCAATTTGTAAAACATGTCCCTTTAAAAATGACTTTTCACACCACAGAGGCATTTTATAATTATAAAAATCACGTCATATTAAAATTTATCATTTTTATTAACACCTTTATAATTTAAACATTTTAAGGTATTATTCCATTAAGTATATATCAGAGTATATGTAAATGTATAGAATGTTTTTATTCACATAATAAGTGAGTAACTTAGAATTGCATTCCATCAGTAGGCCTATTATTGATATGAACAAAGCTCTGTCAGTAGAACGCTTCAGTCACATTGAATGGAGGCTAAAGGATCTCAAACCAAATGATACATAAAAAATATCAACTAAAGTTATCTAAAAATCAACAATTTACAAATGCTCAACAGTTAATAACTTGACTGAGATTATACAAAGTGTTTAGTAGTTAATAACTTGACTGAGATTATACAAAATACCCAGCAATTAATAACTTGGTTGAGATTATACAAAATACCCAGCAGTTAATAACTTGATTGAGATTATATAAAGTACTCAGCAGTTAATAACTTGACTGAGATTATACAAAATACCCAGCAGTTAATAACTTGATTGAGATTATATAAAGTACTCAGCAGTTAATAACTTGACTGAGATTATATAAAGTACTCAGCAGTTAATAACTTGACTGAGATTATATAAAGTACTCAGCAGTTAATAACTTGACTGAGATTATATAAAGTACTCAGCAGTTAATAACTTGACTGAGATTATACGAAGTACTCATTAGTTAATAACTTGATTGAGAATATACAAAGTACTCAGCAATTAATAACTTGACTGAGATTATACGAAGTACTCATTAGTTAATAACTTGACTGAAATTATACAAAGTGTTCAGTAGTTAATAACTTGACTGAGATTATACAATGTACTCAGCAAATAATAATTTAACTGAGATTATACAGATTACTCAGTTGTTGTACCACATGCTCTGCAGTTATTACTATGACTCAGATTGTGCCAAATGTTTAGCTGTACCACATGCTCTGCAGTTATTACTATGACTCAGATTGTGCCAAATGTTTAGCTGTACCACATGCTCTGCAGTTATTACTATGACTCAGATTATACCTGGTGTTCAGCTGTACCACATGCTCTGCAGTTATTAACTTAACTCAGATTGTGCTCAGCATGTTTTAACTACCAGTAGATTGAGTATTTACCAAGTTCTCTGCAATCAAATGAAATAGAGAATGTATGATTTGTATCATGATATAAAGCAATTACTTTAAAAATGATACTGGCCGAATAAGTTACTGATATAAATACATATACGTGTAATATTATTATTGTTACTGTTTCACTGTGTAAAATTTCACACAGCTAATTTTAAAATCAAATTTGAATCCACTTGAGAATTAAATATTTTAGGCTTTAATAAAGTGGATTAATGTATAAATTTAAATATAACAATTGTTCAAAATCATCTAAAGAATTAACTAATAGATGAAGCATATTAAAATGTACAAAGCCACTATTGAAGTTATAAGCTTATAACAAAATGACAAATTACTTATAACTAGTATGTGGTTTAACTTATAAAATGAATCATTAAGTAATTCTCACACGTTATACACAGTATACTGGATATGTTGGGTGTGAACTAATATATCAGAAAATAGTACACTGTTTCTAATGTAAGAGAGAGAGAGAGACAGACAGACAGACAGACAAACAGCAAAAGAGAAACAGACAGAGAGAGAGAGAGACAAACAGAAAGAGAGACAGACAGAGAGAGAGACAAACAGACAGACAAACAGCAAAATAGAAACAGAGAGAGAGAGACAGACAGACAGACAAACAGTGAAAGAGAAACAGAGAGAGAGACAGACAGACAAACAGCGAAAGATAAACAGAGAGAGAGAGACAGAGACAGAAAAAGAGAGACAGAAAAATAGAGACAGACAGAAGCTTGTCTCTTATAAAAGGACACAAAAGCTTGTCTCTCATAACAGGACACATTTTATAACAGGAACTTGTCTCCTATAACAGGACACAGTAGCCTGTTACCTATAACAGGACACAGTAGCTTGTCACCTATAACAAGACACAGTAGTTTGTCACCTATAACAAGACACAGTAGTTTGTCACCTATAACAAGACACAGTAGCTTGTCACCTATAACAAGACACAGTAGCTTGTCACCTATAACAAGACACAGTAGTTTGTCACCTATAACAGAACATAGTAGCTTGTCTCCTATAACAAGACACGATAGCTTGTCTCTAGCTTGTTTCATATATCAGGACACAGTAGCTTGTCTCCTATAATGAGACATAGTAACTTGTCTCCTATAACAGGACACAGTAGCTTGTCTCTAGCATGTCTCCTATAACAGGACACAGTAGTTTGTCTCTTATATCAGGACACAGTAGCTTGTCACCTATAACAGGACACAGTAGCTTGTCACCTATAACAAGACACAGTAGCTTGTCACCTATAACAAGACACAGTAGTTTGTCACCTATAACAGAACATAGTAGCTTGTCTCCTATAACAAGACACGATAGCTTGTCTCTAGCTTGTCTCCTATAACAGGACACAGTAGCTTGTCTCTAGCATGTCTCCTATAACAGGACACAGTAGTTTGTCTCTTATATCAGGACACAGTAGCTTGTCACCTATAACAGGACACAGTAGCTTGTCACCTATAACAAGACACAGTAGCTTGTCACCTATAACAAGACACAGTAGTTTGTCACCTATAACAGAACATAGTAGCTTGTCTCCTATAACAAGACACGATAGCTTGTCTCTAGCTTGTTTCATATATCAGGACTCAGTAGCTTGTCTCCTATAATGAGACATAGTAGCTTGTCTCCTATAACAGGACACAGTAGCTTGTCTCTAGCTTGTCTCCTATAACAAGACACAGTAGCTTGTCTCCTATAACAGGACATAGTAGCTTGTCTCTAGCTTGTCTCCTATAACAGGACACAGTAGCTTGTCTTCTATAGTAGGACACATTAGCTTGTCTCTTACATCAGGACACAGTAGCTTGTCTCTAGCTTGTCTCCTATAACAGGACACAGTAGCTTGTCTCCTATAACAGGACACAGTAGCTTGTCTCTAGCTTGTCTCCTATAACAGGACACAGTAGCTTGTCTCCTATAACAGGACACAGTAGCTTGTCTCCTATAACAGGACACAGTAGCTTGTCTCCTATAACAGGACACAGTAGCTTGTCTCTAGCATGTCTCCTATAACAGGACACAGTAGCTTGTCTCTAGCTTGTCTCCTATAACAGGACACAGTAGCTTGTCTCCTATAACAGGACAGAGTAGCTTGTCTCTAGCTTGTCTCCTATAACAGGACACAGTAGCTTGTCTCCTATAACAGGACACAGTAGCTTGTCTCCTATAACAGGACACAGTAGCTTGTCTCTAGCATGTCTCCTATAACAGGACACAGTAGCTTGTCTCTAGCATGTCTCCTATAACAGGACACAGTAGCTTGTCTCCTATAACAGGACACAGTAGCTTGTCTCCTATAACAGGACAGAGTAGCTTGTCTCCTATAACAGGACACAGTAGCTTGTCTCTAGCTTGTCTCCTATAACAGGACAGAGTAGCTTGTCTCCTATAACAGGACACAGTAGCTTGTCTCCTATAACAGGACAGAGTAGCTTGTCTCTAGCTTGTCTCCTATAACAGGACACAGTAGCTTGTCTCCTATAACAGGACAGAGTAGCTTGTCTCCTATAACAGGACACAGTAGCTTGTCTCTAGCTTGTCTCCTATAACAGGACAGAGTAGCTTGTCTCCTATAACAGGACACAGTAGCTTGTCTCCTATAACAGGACAGAGTAGCTTGTCTCCTATAACAGGACAGAGTAGCTTGTCTCCTATAACAGGACACAGTAGCTTGTCTCTAGCTTGTCTCCTATAACAGGACAGAGTAGCTTGTCTCCTATAACAGGACACAGTAGCTTGTCTCCTATAACAGGACACAGTAGCTTGTCTCTAGCTTGTCTCCTATAACAGGACAGAGTAGCTTGTCTCCTATAACAGGACACAGTAGCTTGTCTCCTATAACAAGACACAGTAGCTTGTCTCCTATAACAAGACACAGTAGCTTGTCTCCTATAACAGGACACAGTAGCTTGTCTCCTATAACAGGACACAGTAGCTTGTCTCTAGCTTGTCTCCTATAACAGGACATAGTAGCTTGTCTCCTATAACAGGACACAGTAGCTTGTCTCTAGCTTGTCTGATATATCAGGACACAGTGGTCTCTGGTGATTTGTTTTAGACCTTATCAGAGCCTTCAAAGAAAATATGACAAATTGAAATTGTTTACATTCCCCTTCACAGGGATTTCGTTAAGATTATGGCTACCAGATCTAGTCAAGCTTATTGCCTTATTAAATCACTTTCTCTTATCTATCTTGAGTCTCGGAAAATATTTACTGAAGATTTAAATCAGAATTTAAGTCAAGTGTTCAAACACATCAAATGATTTTTTTCAATAAGATATTACAGCACACCTTGATGTGTATTGTTCAAAATAATTCGTCATCCTCATATGTAAGATCTTGTACGATATAGACTAATGTCATTTTCACTTAAAGTTTCCCTTTTTCACACTTATGAACAATATGATGTCAGAGAACTTCAATTATGTATTCATATTGAGAAAGTGAAAGAGACATCAGATCTTGTCCCTATCAACAGTTGCCAATAGTAAATAAAGAGAGGATAATGAGATCAAACTGTATATATGTGTCTGTAAATGTCAACCGTTACTCTGTCTGCTGATCATTTCTGTCTAGATGTGTTTATCATACTAATGTCTTCCTAAGATACTTGTTTTGTCAGCTTGATTTTTGATATGTAAATTCTCAGATTTGATATCAGAAAGTTTATATATCAAAAACAGGTACACAATATTTTTTCTAATGTAAAGGGTACATTCAGTGAAATGCCTACCTGTGTTTAAATCTTTAATGAAATTTATTTTCTGATTGAAAAGGGATTTGATCAAATATGGCTTTTAAATACTAACTTTGTGTTTGATAATCCATACCTTTATGACACAGGTCTACGTCCTAGTGGATTAAATGTTAGCGTAAAGGTAACGAGACTTTTGTAAAAACTCTGGAACCCTGGGACTTTTACTTAACTGCAGTTATACTATTGAACAAAGCATTAATAGGCTGTTTGTCAATAAACTGGATAACACTTAGCCCAGAGCACTAGCAACCATCCATTGAAAATACTGAGTGTATTTGTGATTGATAAATTGTCTGTAAAAGATAGTTATCAAACAGTTCCGATATCAGGAAACCATAATGGCTTAATTATACTTTCGTGGATTTTAGAGTACCAGTGTTGTGTGATGTATTTTTTGTAAATATCAGGAATTTTTTGTGGGATGTTATCGTTCAGATTATCATAGTAGTCAAATTATGGAGGCTACAATTGTACTTTTCCGGAGAACTTTGGTAAGTTCTTAGTTTTGGTTTTGATGTTTATTTACTTTTTAAAAATATGTTAATTTGCATATAGCCAATATGCACAACAAAAGGTGACAACCATTTATCAATATGTATTTATATTTATATGTATGGTTATATATTTCAAGTGGTCTTTTTAGAATTATGTGCATAAAAGTTTTTGTCCATATACAATGCTAAAATGTTATGAAAGAACGTAGCTTCAAACTTTCTATCATAAAGGTATAGAATGTAGACTTTATATACTTTATTATATCTATATAATTTTTATATGTGTTTAATATACATATTTGATAATTTATTGCATAAACAAGGGGCCTCCCACTCTGTGGCTGAGTTGTTAGAGCATTGAACTTTGAACCATGAAGTCTCTCACTTTTGGTCAGCATAGGTTCGAGCCCTGCTGGAACCTAAGCTGATTTTTCTGAGAAAGTTGTGTTCATTTACAGAAGGTCATTGGTCTCTTCCTGGGTACATTGTAACCAGGTTCTCTCCACCATTAAAAATTGGCCACTACCACATGACTGAAAAATTGTTGAGTGTGGCACTATTCATAATATAATGCATGAAATAATTAGGCTCTTAACTTAGGGGGAGGGCATTAGCTGTTTTTTTTTTCCAAAAAAAAATCTTTTGTTTTTTACTACTTAGATTGATATACAATAACAAAAAAGGGATATACACAGGTATAATTCAACCTTACTATTAGTGTATGCATACCACATTGGTCCTGACCTTATTTCTACAAAGTATATGGGAGTAAAAGATTTTTTATGCCTGTGTATAGCTCTTATTTGTTATTGTACATCAAGTACAAATAGTATACGTAGAAAATATCAAAATTTTATTTCTAGTAAACATAGCTGATGCCCCTTTAGGGATCATAAATGCACTATTATTAGGGGATCTAAATTGAAGTAGCACACATGCATTATTAATAAGAGGGTCTAAACTTAAGGAGCAAACATATACTATTGTAAAAGGGTCTAGACATAAGGAGCACACATTCATTATTATAAGAGGGTCTAAACATAAGGAGCATGCATGCACTATTATAAGAGGGTCTAAACATAAGGAGCATCCATGCACTATTTTAAGAGGGTCTAAACATAAGGAGCAAACATTCATTATAATAAGAGGGTCTAAACATAAGGAGCATCCATGCACTATTATAAGAGGGTCTAAACATAAGGAGCACACATACATTATTATAAGAGGGTCTAAACATAAGGAGCATCCATGCACTATTATAAGAGGATCTAAACATAAGGAGCATCCATGCACTATTATAAGAGGATCTAAACATAAGGAGCACACATACATTATTATAAGAGGGTCTAAACATAAGGAGCATGCATGCACTATTATAAGAGGATCTAAACTTAAGGAGCAAACATATACTATTGTAAAAGAATTTAAACTTAAGGAGCACACTTGTACTATTGTAAAAGGTTCTAAATGTAAGGAGCACACATGCATAATCATAAGAGGGTCTAAACTTATGGAGCACACACGTATTATTGTAAGAGGGTCTAACTGTAAAGAGCAAACATTTGCTATAGTAGCATAGCTGGACAGTATAAGCAGCTGATTGTATTTGATATGGGACATTGGTTTTATATCTTTTATTTCGTAATTTAAATATAAAATCTAAAACCTAGTATGAAGACTTTATATATATATATTTATGTATAATGAGAGGTCAAGTTAGTGTAAATAATGGCTTTATGGACAAAAACCATTAAATTCATTCTTTAATTATTTCTTCAAAGTAAAACTGAACGTTTCCCATATATTATATTTGTACTCCTTGGTGATACACAGAACTGTTCAGCATAAACATTGTAGATCAAACACAGAAACAAACTTTAAGGTAAAGAATAAGATTGACTTGAAAACATTTATAAATGAATAAGAAAATCTATAATGGAAATCTAAGTCCTTGGAGAATTATTTATCACAGTATTGAGATTCCTTATCATTTTAATGTTCATTATCTGTGAGATGTTCATCATTAAGATTGCATTGTCATTATTACAAAAGGATACTTTGTCATCACTGAAAATGTCTGATTAAAGAACAAAAAGAAAAAAAGAGGGATGAGAGTGTTTAAAAAGTCCTCTAAATGTTTATCAATATTATTAATGTTATAGTTTGATGTTGTTACATCTGTACTGGTACAATATGTGAAGGTTTGATGTTGGTACATCTATACAACTGGTAAAATATGTGACACTCTGATGTTGGTACATCTGTACTGGTACAATATGTGAAAGTTTGATGTTGGTACATCTGTATTGGTACAACATGTGAAAATTTGATGTTGGTACATCTGTGTTGGTACAACATTTAAAAGTTTGATATT